>VXAY01005287.1:763257-834786 GCA_013399855.1 Oxyruncus cristatus | reverse complement strand
TATATATATATATATATATAAAATCTCCTTTCAGTTGTTTATGGATGTGTATTCAGAAGCACAATGTCCTGTGTCTCCCATGATGCAAATGTCTGACCTTTCACTGCATTTGTAGTAATGCAAAATGATACTTCACGTGTTTGCACCTCCTCTAGATGTGTGCTCTTAATGCTGCTGTGGGGTTTTGATTCTGGACTGATAAATGCAGAGGTTGGTCGTGTTCAAGTGGCTCTTGCCATATGAAGGCCATGCATTGTTTCAGAATTGCATGTTGGCACAGAGGATGTCCAGTTAATATTTTAATTTAGAAATAAAAACAGCAGAGAAACATTGACATTCTGAAAGTCAGGATGAAAGAGCACAGAAATCGTGGGATCCCAGGGTGCTCCTGCATCACCTGCAAGCCAAGGAGAAAACCAGCTTTAATTTGACCTGGGCAGCTCAAATTTCTGAGCAGCTTTTCTACAGAAAAGTGATATACCACTTCTAAGATTGAATAGCAGATAAAAATATCTGAAATGTGGTTTAGATCTGAATTCTGCTTTTACACTTTTTTTAATCAACAGGAGAAAGATATGTGGGAACCTTGAGGGGTACTCTGGTATCTTTTTTAAGAGTTCTCAGAGGTTTATCAATTATAAACCTTTCAGGTTTATAATCAGGTTTTAATTATGAGGCTCATACTGCTTCAAGGGCTTTTTTTACTGAATCAGAAGAAGGGCCTGCTTTAACCTTCTTCTACTACAGAGTTATAAACAAAAGAATTTGATTTCTAAATCAGGCTGTGTACAGAGTGTCTAATCTTTGTATGAGGGATACTAACTAAAATAACCATATCTGACAGCTGGTTACTAGTTCCTGTTAGACACTGAAGTGTCACACAGGCAGTCTGAGTCATTGTTCATAGGTCAATATTTATATTTGGCCTCATCTAATCCTTTGGTTGTTATTTGAAACCCTAATATTTAAAAATTCATGTTTAGAGCATCACCAATGCTGTCCGTAATCCCTAGAGAACTGGAGAGGCTTGAAGTTTTCAAAGATAGGTCAGGGATGACCTTTTTTTTTTTCACTTTCTTGAAAAAAATAAAAACATGTTGCATTGACATTCTCAGTCAATGTGCTCCAAGCTATATCATCCATTTTTTTTTTCTTTCTGCTGCTATGTTTTTTCAAGTGTTTTTCTGATAATAAAATACAGAGACAGAGAAGTTAGGCACAGAACTACTACACTTCAAATGAAATGCCAGGTCACCGTGGCCAAAGCTAATACGATTGCTTTATCTGCGAGCTATGTTTCCATTTCTTTGCTAGTAACTGAAACACCTGGGTCATTATTTCTCATGTAAACAGCAACTCTGGTCAGGTTTGATCCTTGTCAAGTTGGAGTAAGGAGCCTCCATCCTTGGAGGTATTCAAACACAACTGGAGAAGAACCTGAGCAACCTGCTCCAACTGGACATGCTTTAGGCAGGAGGTGGGATTTGAGATTCCCAGGGGTCCTTTCCAGCCTCTGTAATGGATTTTGTGCACCTCTGCTGAGCTCCATCTGCATTTCTCTTCAGGCATTTCTTTGTGATTCCAAAATGTTTTATTCTTAATTTATTTGTTTGGGTTTTTTTAAAGAGCTTGTTTACACTGTGTGATTAATATTCAGATTGAATACACTGAAACATGTAACTTCATGTGGTAATTCATAAGAAACTTGAATTCTAGCAAATGTCATTGAAAAAGTGTATTTGAATATGTGTATCTTGAGTACCATTAGCAGAAGGTGTTTCCCATTCACACAGAATCTAAGAGCAATGTACTAGGGAAACAACTTTTTCTAAGCCAAGGTGAAACTTGAGTGGAGATATATAACGAGAGGTTGTTTATTCTTCTTCCCAAGATGTCAAATGGTTACCTTTTTTCTTAATGGATACAGCTTTTGCTAGTGTTTCTTGTACTTTATTTTGTTGTTCCTGCTGTATAAATTATTGTATCACAGTCTCTTTTACATTTTTTTATTACCCTTAAATCACTTCAACATTTTTCCATTTCATGTCAGTAGCCAGTCTTCCTATCTCAACTTTTAAAATCATGTTTATTGTATTTTCATCCTTTATCAAGCAGCTTGACAAATTATTATTATCATTCACAAATCTAGCCTCCTTTCCCATGTTTTTTTTTTTTCTGCACAGCATGAGATAATAAAATAATATGATTATGTATAGCAAGAATTCAGTGATAAAATATTCATCATCTGCCCTATTTTTCTTTTGTATCTGGGACTGCTATTCAGAATCTGATCATCCCGGAATTTATGACTAAGGAAAAAGGAGCTGTTGTGTTATCTGTAAATTGGATATCTGCATCTTAGTCTACCCGTGTGAAATTTCTAGTGCATTAGCTGTTGTGTGTTTTTCATTTCCAAAAGTATTTTCAAAAGCTTTGGAAATCCAGATGGCATGACTTTGTCCCTGATGAGCTTTAGTGGCTCTTGCCTCTGCTTCTTGAATGATTTGACAGTCCCAAAGCAACACCCATACTTTTGTAGTCTATGTGCATTGTACTTAACCAAAGCAGGTTTCTTTATTCTTGATGCTGTAGCTAGAAATCACTGGGACAACTCTGCACATGCTTGTGCAGGTATGTGTATTGTGACATGGTTTGGATTCTCAGTTGCATGCTGAGTTTGTGCATGGTGCTGGGAAGGGAAGGGGAGGAAGGAGTGGGAAATGGAAGCAGAAAGGTAAGGATGAATACTAGGATCCCAAGACAAAATTGAGAGTTGAGGCAAAATCCTGAGGTTGGGTGGTGGATATGGAGCAGCTAAAGAATCCTTTGGGAAAAAAAGCTGATCTTTGCTTGGAGTTGTCTGTTTATAGCATGATTGCCTGTTTCTGTCAGCATAGAAAGAGAGAAAAAATATAGTGCCAGGTGGTGGTTTATTCCACAAAAGCTCTTCATAGTGCTGAGAAACCACCTAGGGTCTAGACTGTGTTCAGAAGTGCACAGTCTTTATGTAAAAACTGTGTAGTAGCTTCTGTAAAAGCAGTAGTCCATCATATGCCCATTGGCTCCACACACAAGGGCTCTCTCTGTCTGTCCGTGATTACTTAAATGTCATAAATGGACTTAAATATTAACCTGTCTACTAGTATATTTTTTCAGGCATTTTGTTACGCTGCTTCCACATTTTTGTGATGTTTAGAGATCTCCAAAGAGGACCACTTATGGGGGACCTTCCAAATCTGTAAAATTCCTGAACAAACACCCTTTCAAACAGCAGTGGTGACTTTCAGATTAGATACTTGGGAAGTGACAGGGGTCTTTATCTAATTTCTAATAGGTGTTTGCACCATGAGACTGCCTTCTGCGCCCTACAGACCTGTTAAAGCCACTGACAGGGACTTGTAAACTTGAACAGGGAGCAAGAGGGTGAACAAATCTCCTCCTTCCCCTTAGCCCCCAGTTCCCCTGCGTCCTGCAGAGATGAGAGGCTAGAGGTCATTGAGGAGGACTGTGTAGGACTGTCACACAGCTTCTCTTTCTGTCTGAAAGGCAGACAAAGTCCTTTCATTTAACTGATAAAACTTAATTCGGACAACTTTTACAATTGTTTTTTTCAAAACAAGAGCTGTGAAAAAATAAAAGGGGACTTTTTCCCTTTCTGAGTAACTGTAAGAAGGTTCAAATAACCTGTTATTCTTTTCCTTCTCTGCTGGAAAACTTCATGCAGTCTGTCTTGTTATCTCTCAACACATCCAAGGTGGCAGTTGACATTTGCTATGTTTTTCTGCCAGCCAGCCAGCCAGCCAGCTTCTTCAGTGTTTGATGCAAAAGAAAGCTTTTTATTTTTAATACTGAAGTTATTCAATTCCCCAAAAACTCAGCATAGTCATAATAAACTGAAAATTGTACATCAGAGACCCGAACAGTATCCTGAGGGTATCACTTTTGATCTTGATTCACCCTGGGATTCACCTTAAATGCTGACTCTGGGATAAACTGGAAGCAATGCCTCTGATAAATGCTTGTAGAGTGCAACCAGACACTTAAAAACATGTTTGCTAACTTAAATTAGTGGGCAGTCACCTGAAGAGAAGCAATAATACAGGTAAAACTTTGAAGAGGCAATATAGTTGGCGGAGGTGGCTTCTGTTAGTCAGCCAGCTCCACCTCTATTCATTTGTACACTCCTGGAGTATATTTGTGCAAAACTGCAGTCTGCAGTATGGAAATAAATACAGAGGGAGATGTTTTCCTCAGGTGGGAGAGGTAGTGGATCTTGCATGCTTTTTTGAAATGTTCAGCAAAATGAAATTAATAATGAAATTAATGAAATTAATAAAAATAGAAATTCAAAGAATTTTTTAATGGTACTGTGGATTCTCTCACTTGGAAGTAGGAACCAAACTAACCATGTTTCTTCTTTCATTGTCCAAGTCTCATTGAAAGCCAGTAGTAATCATGAGCCTAATGTTAGCCACATACCCAGTGCAGAGAGTCTCATGTAAATCACATCAAACACCAGTCCGTATTGTTAGGAAACTGCATCCCTGTATATGGCTGGAACCAAATTATTGATTTATTAAATACATCTTAAAGACCTTATAAACTTCTAGAGAGCTACAATGCATCCATTTTGTAAAAAGAGAAATGTGGATCTCATTATAAAATGCATTTTTCTTAAAATATAAAGTGTTTGAGATGCTAGCAAGAAAGAAAGGAATTCTTTCTTGGTATAAAACAAAGATTTGATCTATACCAAGATTTGATTTTGCCTTTGATCAAATAGAGTAAAAATTTTGCTTGAACCAGGACATACCTTTGAAGTCATTGAGGCTAAATAGTTGTCGTGACATAGTTTTACCCAAGGGAGTTCTTGTGCTCAAGTTTAGAATCAAACCTTTTCCCGACCTTTTTCCCAGCCTTTTCCCTTAGACTTCTCTAAAAGGCTTTGTGAATTTCAAGCACCAGCTGTTGTGAGTCTACAGAATAGGTCTTCTGCTGAGAAATTTATGGCACATTTTTAATTGTGCTTTGTAGATTTTACATCTGTGATTGATTAACCTGTTTGACATATGAGGAAAAAGAATGGTAACTTGTTTGGCATAAAAATCACATTTTATTCCTTACCATTTGTACTGTGTACTTAGAGTATCTTGATATTGGATGTAAAAGGGTGAGACTGGCTTTTTGACCCAGACATATTGACAATATACAAGTCCTGTTCAGTTGATGTTAGGGGATTGATTTACTCAAAAGCGCAGGACTTAAAGCTTTTGCTCTCTCATTTTACCTCAGGCAGTTCTTAGCAACAGGAATTGCTGTAAATACTCTATGGTATAGTATATAATTAGTATAATGCTCTTTGTTTGACTCCTGAAGTCTTTGAGACAAAAGCATGAGCTAAGGTAGGCATATGGAAGAGCTGTAACTAGTATCAGGGGGTCAATTTAGATATTTAACATTATTTTAACCTAGTTTTAGTGTGCTCTGAATCCTCTGGCATGTGTGTGTATGTGTGTTAAATACTCTCCACAGCAATGCTGAAATTGTTCTGAGTTGGCTGCTGAAGCTTTATTGGCTCCTTTGGAGTGAGTTTGATCTGGGTTTACATAATGCAGCCTAAGATGTGCAGAAAGCAATATGTGCTGCCTGCAGGCCTGGTCTGCACAGAGCATATCCTTATTCTGTCTTCAGCACCTCCCAAAAAGGGAGGAATCCTTCTCACATCTTCCCTCCTTCCCCAGGAAAGCAATTACTACTTTCTCTAACCTTTTGGGGAGGGCTGGGAAGGGAGGATATGTGTATGGGGTGGGGTGTGTTTCCATGCTCCTTCCTTGTTCTCCCGTAGCTCTGCTGCTCAAGCAGCAGAAGGAGTGGTAAGAAGGTCATCAGGGCAGGAAATGACCATGACAAGATGTTTGTATTTTCCACTTGGGGATTTTTTTTAAAGCATGAGATAATGTGAGCAGGAGAAAGGCATGAGCTAATAGAAATAAGAAAAAGCAGAATGGAAATGGCAAAAATGGAGGAAAAGTTGAATCAACATCTGTAAGGGTGGCAGCGCCAAGCCTTAGAGTGATGTGATGTTGCTTCTGTGAGGGTAGCAGCTCTGCATGGAGAGAGTCAGACCTGCCCCATTCACATGACTGGGAGCTCCTTCAGGCAGGATGGGGAAGACCTGGGACATTAGGAGCAGATGGGGAAATTAATGAAATATGGCTCGATGTCTCTGTCTCTTCATGTGTCTCTGACCTGCAAATGAGTAGCAATGGCTTATTGAAAGCTGTCATGAGTTTTGGATCAGGACCATTCCTGTCAGCATGTATCAAAGCTTCTTGCATCTCTTCTGCATGGATGCTGCAACAGTGGGCTCCAAAGCAGTCATTGCAATCTGCAGTTTCCACAGATTTTCTGGGGTTTTGAGTAAATGAGTCCAAACTGCAGGATACTGCTGTGCATGGCTGTCATACCACCCTGTCCTGACAGCTGGATGGACTTTGCACCACAGAATGAGACATGAATCCTTGTGGATTCAGGACTCACAGGCATGCATGTTTACACCTGTGAAGGTGAACTTTAATTTCTCATATATGGATGAAAGCTTAATCCCATATGTCCCTCTTGGTTGCCAAATAGAGCAAAACAACCAAGAATGTGAGCCCCACATCAATCCATTTGCTGGAAGGATTTTCTAGGGCTGATGGGGAGCTGGTGCCTTTGCAAGTGCAGCTCTATGACATGCTGTGGGTGCCTCTCCAGGGACACACATCCTAGGAGCAAGGTTGTCTGGATGCTTAAACGCTGCATTTTGAACCTTCTCAGTTTCAACACTTTCGCCATTTCAACTCTTAGACCTAGGAGAGTCTGTGTTAGGTTTTCAAAAAGTAGTGCATAGCAGTGAAAGTGGTGGGGAGGGGAATCTGATCTCCAATTCAAAAAAGGGCTGAAGCATACATGTTTAAGTCAGTGTCAGAAACTTCTCAAGCTTTAGCAGGGACTTCAGCTTGTACTTCAAGTAAATAAGTTTATGCTCATTGCCGTACTGTATTTCTGTGTGGATCCTTTTGGAAGCAAAACTTTTAGGAAATACTTTCTCCCTTATCTCAGCATATCCTGTCCTCCTACTACTTGTGTGGATTTAGTTTATTCTATTTTTTTTGTGGACAGTGTGTCATGGTTTAGCCCATTCCCCTCAGTGTTAGAGTAGAAGATGGTTGATTCCAGGTAAAATTCCGGCTAAGGAGCCGATTGGAGACTTTTGTGATGTCTCTACGAATGACGTATATAACACAAACCGGAAAAGAAGCTGTGTGGCACAGAAGAAATTCCAGCCAGGAGAGGTGCGGGGGAGAGCAAGGGATAGCAATGTAGTGTCTAGGGTCAGTGTAGCAGGAGGGGGGAGGAGAGGCCCGGGGGGGGCCCTCTCCCCCTCCAGCAGGGGAAAAGACTTTAAAACTAAAACTCCTAACCCCTGTGGAATATTATTTGGAGTGAAGAAACTTTCGTGTGGGTCCCCGCCACCGGAGGCCTGGATGGCCTGGGGAGGGCAGAGATGGCTTGAGGCCAAAACTGGATCACCTGAAAGCTGTATGTAGCAAGCTGCAGAAGAATTGCAGCCATGGAATGGTGGAGAAGTCAGTGAACTCTCCTTTGAGGGACCGAGACTCTGACGACCTTGGGACTTTGTCCAAAAGTTGAGCCTTACACTAAGCCCCCCGTACCGGGGGCCCGGTGCAATGTCGGACGAGGTGTGATGGCAGGATGACCCCTTTCACTGCAAGTGGGGGAGCGGTGGCCAGTTGGAGTGCCAGCCACGGCCGAGAGCCAAGATTGGACGTCTGGCCAAAACCAGAGAGTCAGAAGAATTCCAGAGAGCAAAAGAAGAAAAGTTATTTGAAGCAGCAAAGCACAGCATCAGAAAGTGTTCTTGGGTGTGGACTGAACCAAAAGAAACCCAGAACCCCTGTGACCCAGCGAGGGGTGGTGAATCTAAGGAAACCCCCGTGAAACTCCTTGTGGAAGGAACCTCCGTGGAGCCCTAGACCCCATGGTGACGACATGGTAAACCCTCAGCGGCTGTGAACCAGCGGCTAGAGATGGGAGGCAGACTCGCTTGCATTCCGATGGAGCGAGAGGGAGAGATTTGTAAATATGTAAGTTTGTTATTATAGGAAAACTAGTTAGAGTTGTTGTGTATACAAGTATTCCCTTAGTGCTTATTATGTAG
This sequence comes from Oxyruncus cristatus, assembly GCA_013399855.1. NCBI lineage: Eukaryota > Metazoa > Chordata > Aves > Passeriformes > Cotingidae > Oxyruncus > Oxyruncus cristatus. Next base: position 826,562 of record VXAY01005287.1, on the reverse strand, counting down.
TAATAAATTTTAATATTAATCCCCATGTCAAGAAGATCTGTATTGTCTGTGCAAACTCTCTTCTTACTTATTAGCAAAATTTATGGGTTGATAAAAACCGTGCAGAAAGCACAGGGCTAAACCATTGACCTGGTGGGCAGAGGGATTCATGGTAAAGTACCTGGCAATTAAAATTATTGACTGAATGTCATCCCAATTTAGTTATTCCAAAAGGGATTAGGTAATTTCCTTTAATATTTTGGTCCTTAATACAAATAATCATTATACAATGAAAAAGTATACTCCTCTAATGGAAAGTCATACTGAGGTTATGCCAGGAAATGCCTGACCACAAATGACGAAGCATCTCCTTTAATATAATGTACTAATGCACTATAATATCATGAGCTGATTTTAATTGTTCTTGCTTTTAGTTGCCCATTGCATGGACAAGGGACTGAAAATCAGTGTTTTTTTAGCCTTTTGTGCATGAATCCCTTGAGATCCATTAACTCACCGTAAAGGATTCACCAAAGGAGATCAAGACATCCCTGTATATAACATGGCAGTCATAGACTTGATCTTTTGAAAGAGATCTTCACCTTCACTGGACTTTTTTCTAGTCCACTGACTTCCTTCTACTCACAATTATGCTTCTAAAACCACTTTTGAAAGGTATTCTTGATTAGACTTATTCTTGTCTGTGTCATCAGAGATAAGTCTTGTTTAAGAAAAGGATGTTTTTTGCAGTCTTAATAACATCAGAATGCAAGAAAGCAAGCTGAAATGCCATAAAGGTTTCTCTGTTAATAGTAGAAGATTCACGAAACTGTCTTAAATTTAATGACTAAGATTATGTGACTTCTTATTTGATGCCCATATTATTTTATATTTTATTTATAGCTAAACTACAGAGAGCGCCTTGTTTAAAAAGTTTAGTGAACATTGTCTTCCTAGTGGTAAAAAAAGAGATATATTGAAACAGAGTAGTTTAGATGACACCACTCAGGCTTGTATTTGAAGATTACAAGTACAAGCACGGGTTTGTTCTTTGTTTTTTTGGGGGAGTTTTTGTTTGTTTTTTTTTTAAATCTTCTTACTAGTCAAGTATATGCAAGAGTGCATCTGGCAGTTGTGCTCTTGGGAACCCGCAAAGAAACATCTACAGGCTTCTCAAACAGATTTGATTTAGAAGAAAAGGAAAATATTGATGCTCTTGAGAAAAAAAAGGTTTTACAGTCTTTCTTGAATTTTACATCTAAGCAACAGTTTCCAAAACAGGAAGTACACAGATTTGATTAAACACTTGGCTGTCACATTTCAGTCTGTTCATGTTCAATTAAAAAATTCAGAGGGATTCTCTAGCATTATTATAATCTACTTTTTTAATATCTAGGCATTTATATTATCAAATGACATCTGCTATGGCTTAATAGCTGTGTCAAGTGATTGTAATAGCTTTATTTTTGGTGAATTCTATGATAAAATGTTTCAGAGTTACAGCAGGAATAGTACGTATGCTGAAAGGGTTGTATTTCCTATTTAATACTTTATGGCAGACATTTTGCAGTTATGTTTTTAGGTAGTACTCTGAAGTTGCCCTTTTTTTTTTTTATTATTGCTGATGTCAACAGTCTGTAAATTCATCAATGTAGATTGCATGGATTTTCTCCATAACATCCACTGCTAAAAAGTGATTATTATGAATCTGACTCTTCTTATCACTCAGTTTCGCTCTAAATTAGAGGTGTCTTGGTTGATCTTCAGTTAGCTACACAGCTAATATGTGACCAGTTTAAGTGAGAGAAATGGTGCGCTGCTTTTCTCAATGACAGATTTAGAATGGTCTGTCCCCTTGGGCAAATCGATTAATTGACTCTAAGGAACAGGAACCCAGTTAACCCTTCCTACAAAAGCAAGTTGTTTGGTTTTTTTGTTTTTGTTTGTTGTTGTTGTTGTTTTGTTTTGTTTTGTTTTGTTTTGTTGTTTTTTTATTTTCCTGCTGTCACTACATGAATGAAGGCAACTACTTTGAAGTCCTCAAAGAAGTGTGTTGTTCATTTCAATTTTTTTAGGTCTTGGGTTTTGTGTATATACATTTTCCCTGTGTTTCATCCTGGTGGGTTAGTTTAGGAGGACTGTATCAAAATAAAGAGCCAGAGTCATTGCTTGCCCTAGATTTTGTGACTTTGTCTTGAGAAAGATAAAAGATAAACCTTGCATGAGCTTTTATCAAATTAAAGAAAGGATGTGTGTACATATAAGAAATATAAACCTTCACTGACGCATACCAATATGTGAATAAGAAGTTATCTCTACTCATCTTTTACTGATAAGCATTTGTAACACTTTTCTAGTATAGTTCCAATCACACCTCTGTGTGGCAGAAATCCTTCAAAATAAGGTTTTATACATCAGACACTTACTTTAGTATGGCCCTTTGCTAGCACAACACCTGTAGCCTCAGAGAGGTTGTACTCTGTTGCACTAAAAGCCTCTGAAGAGCCTTCACAAGCTTTCAAAAACATGACACTGTAAATGTAAATACCACAAGCTCTTTGGGAGAAGAGTGACAGAACTCCTGTGTAGAGGCCTTTTGGCCCAATTCACCTCCTGTTGGACTCAACAGGACACCTTCGATTATGTTCTGTATGCCAAATATAATCCATTTTAATAATTTGCATTGATTTTAAAAAAAACATGAATTCTCATTAGTTCTCTATATAGACATCTCTAGCTGATTTTCCTAGGCAGATTGGTACAAAATTGGTGATGAACAGGAAAACGACTCTCTAATTGTTCATAAGAATTACAGTTTTGGCATTTAATGATTAAGTTAAAACAAAAACAAGCAGGACCATGCACTTTAGCTGATTTTTCCCGAAGAATTTGGCATTACATATATATGAATATATATAAGGACACACATAGGCAAGAAACCATAGTAGACTTACCAGTAGACAGATGACTATGGAAGAATTCCTTCTGGCAAGCTTTGACTGCATGTAAGTGTACATTCTGTGTGTTACAACTTCATGCAGCTGTAACTCTTTCTGCTCTCTGATACCAGCTGGTGGGGTTTACAAGGAGTTTTACAAATAGAAGTGCGAGATGCAATTTTAAATTTTAGTAAGGACTAAATGCTGTGGTGTGGTTAACCAAAACTTGATAAGGGACTTTGCATGCAAAATGTTTTAAGCAATAGGACATAATGAAGCCAGCTTTGTCTTAATAACATGTTGCATTTTCAAGAATGTTAAGTTCCTTTGTAATTTTTCTTGTTTGTATTCTTTTTATTGTGTTGCTTAGGTAAGTTCACAGCAGAGCACAGGTAAACATTATGAATGGAACTGATTAAAATTTTAACTCCATCCAAGAAGACGTATGTAGACACATGTGAATATGTTCAGATTTTAGAAAATGTTAATCAAACTGTACTATACTTCTCTTGGTAAAGGAGCATGGTCTCCTAAGTTTTTAGTGGGCCAGTTTGTAGCAGACATCCTGAATATTTTCTGTAAATCCTTCTGTTATGGAATAAAGTATATGAAGATTAATGACCACAACATAAACACACCTGTGGTCTTCATTCATCTGAACTATGTATAGGAATGTAGATACATTCATTTTGTGTTCCCTGAAAACTTCTCTAATACCTGCATGCTATTAACATTGTCACCAAATCCTTAATGTGATACTATGCACATTGTAGTGGATGTGCACCCTTTAAGATCAACGACATGAAATTTTCAGAAATACAGATTATTTGACAAATCAAACTTAGACTATAACTATAGTTAAAGTATAGGGAATATGGGTTTTGTTTCAGTTTCCATGTGCAATAAAATGTAAATTTACACAAACTTCTCCAATGCAGGGTGTATGGAATAAGTTCTCATTTTATCTCCAGTCCTGTCTTATGAACTCAAATGCAGAATTGTAAGTCTAAGATAAAGAAAGATTTCTTATCCTAGCCTGGTTTATTTAAGTTATGAGCTAAAGATGGGAATGTGAACCTTGAAGTCATTTTGTAGTTAATGAAGCAGTTATAACTAACAAGGTCTACCTTCAGCTGTTTGAATGGCCACAGGAATGTTAAAAATGTATACAATCATAAGAATTCTCAGCAGAACATCTTATTTAAGTAAATTTTTCTTATTTCTGCTGCTTTCCCAAGGTAAAGATTAATAATCCATTAATTTAACATTTCTGATTTTTTTTTCCTCAGGTACATAAAGAATTTAACGAGGAAAGCCCAACCATCATTAAATACCACATAGGGTTCATTCAGATACTTCTTTAATCTATAGTGGCATGTCAAAAGATGTGAAAGTACTTGACAAGTCTGTCAAATTTGCTCTTGTGTGGGTGTCCTGAAGAGGGTGGAGGAAGAATAATATTCACTCACTATATTCATGTCTGCAAATTTCACTGTCAACACATTTTCCAGGTGCAAATGATACGTATGGAAAGGAAAACTGTATATACACAAACTAGAGGGAGAGTATGCCACTACTGAGTTTTTTCACAGAATTACTGACCAAACAGTGTCTAAGCCGTAGTTATGGACACAGCATATTGCATTGACAAATATTTTTCCTCCAGCTTACATTCAGAACTCTTTCTTCTTCCAAGACTATTGGAGATCCAAGCCTGTAGCTAATATCCAGCGTAACAGAGGTGTGGGACTCCAAGTCTCATGACAGGTTAATTTTCAATTCCTCATGGTTCTGTGTGTAAGCCCTATCTTACAACCTTTGCCTTTGAATTCTGGCTGGCCAAGCAGCATCTGAGCCAATGACTTGGCAAACAAGACTGATCAGTGTGCTGCGTCAGAGGGTGAGCAATAGCTACAGTACTCTATTCCTAACTATTTCTAATTTTGCTGGATGATTTGCCCTGCCTTGCTGTCAGCACGTCTGTAGATTTAACTACAGTTAAATCAGAAGGTAAAAGCAGAAGCCGTGTCTCCTACTCTCCTTTTCTCTGGGCTGTGCTGAGGTGCATATTGATTACAGCTACAGATAAAAGTTTAGAAATCATTGGAAGAACTTGATGTTAAAGGAAACATCAACATATCAACTCTGTAAACTTCTAATGGCTTGACTGTCTTAGGGCTCCTTGTGATCCAGAAAGTCTTTGAGTGATGCTGCCCTGTGAATAAATAATGTGAATCTTAACTATGTCTATAATAATAGCTAATTAATTACCTAATTTCAAACTGCTAAATTTCCAGGCATACACTGCTTTTTTGAAGTGTTCATGCGAGATTATTTACACTGTTCTTTTGCCCGTTCAATTTCCATTGAAAACCTAAATACATGAAAAATTCTCTGATTCAAAGTTTTCATTTATGGAAGAGGCCAAAACCCAAACATTGAACACATCTGTTTTCTTCTCACAAGCAGACGAGTAGGAGGTTGGAACCTGCTTCTGTGTTCCAGGCAGTGCACAGTGCTGTAACCAGAAGAATTCAGCCAAATTCTTGCCCCTGAGTATCCAAGGACGTGGGAGCTGTTGTAGTCACAATGTCTAAAATGCAAGTGAGGCAAGGCTCATAAGTTGAAGTAACATAATTTATGGGACCAACTGCTACAGCTGGGAAATCTGTTTACCTTTTTTATAAAACTTGCCTTCCAAGATTTAGACAACATTAAATCAGACAGTCTTTGCTGCTGCTCCACTGAAAATAAGTAGACATCCAGACACTGTCTCCTGCTTCTTGTCCATTTCTCCCTAAGTCAAAACTAGAATTCTTTGAAGTTTAATTTCTAGAGAACAACCTTATTGTAGGGGATGAAATTTGGTTCTTAAACCTGAAGGAAAGCACGATATAACTTCATTTTTACTGGAACCTATAGTTATCAATTGCAACAGAGACTTTATGGCTTCAAATACCACAGTGATTTGACATCCCATGGTGATATAATTACTATATGCATTACAGATCTCCAGGAAAAAAAAAATAAAGCAATGACAGTACTATTTGTCAGATTTCCATAGGGGAAAATATCTTTGGCATCTGTTTCAGTTTGCAGGAAAAAAAAGAAAAAAAAATAACTTTTAACAGTCTTTGCATGACATTAAGCTAAACTGCCCAGTAAAAGAAAGATAATCTCCCTTATAAAATACCTCTGAATAAACCCTAATCCTAAAAGGAAGGAAAAAAATAGTTAGCAGTAGTATTTTATATCTATGGGATTTTTTAAAATTTCAGTATACTTAGATTTTTAGACAGCATCTTATACTCAAAGATGAACTTGATCGTCTACCTTGGGAAACAACATAATCGGTGAGGCATAGTGTCTATCGTGTTTTCTCTGTTTGTTTTATAACGTACATATCTACAGAGCCAATTAGGTTTGGAAGCTCAGGTCTCTGCTGGGCCTTCTTGCAGCCTCTGGGCATATCCGAGAAGACAGTGTTACCTTGTACTATTTGCAGCATTCTATCTTAATATTTTCATTTCAATTACTTCCCTGATTGCAGGAAAAATATAGTCAACAGAGTGATAAAACCCTGAATTCTTTTGATCCTGGCAATTTGATTACCATTTAAAATGAGGATTTCTTTATGACTAAAAATTTCAAAGTTTGTCTTCTCCCTTTCAGCATTGCCTTATAGCAGCATCCTAAGAGAATAAGACCTCCTTGGCATATACGAGATGCATCAGTAATAATCCTGTTTGCAGAAACCCTGCATTGGTAGAAAATGTCAACATTGAGACTAAGTGTGACAGTTTTACAGGGGTTTTTTATAAATTATATTTTTATGATCTTCTTTGTAAGATTATCCCAATGAACTGTTGACTCGTTATTCTGTTTTCACTCCATTGTTTTTTCTGGTTTTGTTTTGCAATCCCCTGATTATACTTGACTCTTAAGAAAAGCTTTAGAGAATGCCCTGTATTTACAGTGTGAATTATGATTGTGCCAGTGTGCATAACAATTACATTATAAATATTTCTTCATCCATTTGATAAAGACTCAAATTAAGAAAAATAATTACCAGTACAATTACTATTATATATAATTGCGCTATATTCAATTGAGTTTATCTCAAACCTCCTCTTGCCATTGTTGAAGAATGAGATTTTAGCTGACTGTGCTGGAAGTAAACATGGATTTTTCTGTCATTTATGACATATTTTGCTTAAATGAAGAGTTTTATCAGCATGTTTTCTCACCGGAAAATAATGCAGTTTAGGTTGTTCAACTACAAAGCAGCCTGTTAGATGAAGATTTTTTTTTTTTTCTTGTGTGAAGTTTACCTTCCTTTAGGTTAGAGAGACTGTTTGCTTCTAGCAATGCTTCCTAAAATATAAATAATTTATACCTGGGCAAGCATAGTTAATTTGTACTTGTGCAGTAAGAGAGATGTATGGTCGCTGGATTGGCTAAACATAGCAGATGCTTTTCTAGGGAAGCACAGAGTCTTCCAGAACACTGAGTGAGGACCCAGTGTCTCTGAGAGGTAGCAGTGCAAAGACTTGGCCCTTATGATGCGTCAATATTAGTAGGAGGTACCAAATATTAGTATTGTACCAAAACACCTGAGGAGGTAGAAAAACTAAGATGTGCCTACTTACTTTGTTTTCTTAGAGAAAGTATGTATGTACCTGCTGTTTCCAAGAACTGCACCTACATTGTCTTGCTTTGGAAGGATTCATTAGCCCTTTATTAAAGAAAAAGAGAACAAGTGACTAGAAAAGAAAGGACTGTTTATTTTTCATTTCATGTGAAGAAATGCTCTGTGGTTCTCCATTGCTGCTTCTTCTGGCTTGAAGTACTCAACTGTTAACAAGACCGTGTTACCTGGTCACATGTCTCTGAAACAGTACACAGTTTTATTGACAAAAGAGGCTACCTGCAGCACAGTCTGTATGGTGCCATTGTTGTTTATAATGTATTTTATTTGGTATCTTCTTCATGTTGCCTGCAAATAGTCCCTTGATAATTTAAGCATTCCCCACGCGTGTTAAACAGTTGTATTAATTTGTGCTTTTCAGAGACTCTGAGACCAAATATTTTCATTTCTCTACTCACTTCAGGGAATTCTTGTCTTATTCTAGATGACATTCTGTTTTTAGACAGTCTCTCTGCATAGCTTTGTGTCTTAGATGTACATAATGCTCATCCCTTGCTCTTTGGTATTCAATCTGCAATCTACTAGTGTACTTGGACTCCACAAAGGAGTAATAGCCTATGATTTAGTCTCTTTCTCCCAGGTAACAAGTGACAGGACCAGAGGAAATGGTCTCAAGTTGTGCCAGGGGAGGTTTAGATTAGATATTAGGAAAAATTTCTTCACTGAAACAATTGTCAACATTGAAATAGTTGGCCCAGGGAAATGATGGAGTCACCAACCCTGGGAGTGTTCAAAAGGCATGTGGATGTGACACTCGGGGATGTGGTTTGGTGGTGAACATGGTAGTGCTGGATTGAGTCGGACTTGATAATCTTAGAGGTCCTTTTCAACCTCAATGATTCTATCATTTTGTGACTAAGTCTTAGAGTTTTAGAGGTATGGATCATCTTTATTTTTCAAGTTCCATAAAATTTTTATTTGTTTTAATATAGGATATGTATCTTCGCTTATTAATGCAGTTTTTGAAACAGGACACAGATTTTATTTCCTCAGCCTGTGTTAAACTCTGAAATCCAATATTGATGTTAGTTGGCAGAACAATAGCTACTCCCAGTACTTGAAAACAGAACCCACATTATCTCAAAATGGGAACTGCAGTTCTTTTCTACTTATGCTCCAGTTCACCTTTGTAAAGCAGGAGAGCAGTATTTATTTTTTTGTATATGGGCACTGCAAAAAGGTCAGTCAGAGCTGCACTAAGATTTGGTTTTAAATAGTGACTGAAGAGAACATGTCAACGAAGATAAACTTATATTAGCATTTAGGTTAACGTACACTGCTTGTATCTCATTGTCATCTCTTTATGGGAAAAATGTCCATGGAAGGACACAAGGTATTAAGTGATAACCTGCTCAGTGCGGTTAGCAGCATTGAGCTGACCAGCTGTGCAGTATGGCGCAAAGTAGCTGGCTGAGTTGAATGGTTGAACGTGTTCCTGAGCAGGTCCTTGTGAGCAATTGCTTGGAAAGTGTCCAGTTTGCTCTAATCAGGATAAAAATTGATGCCTTACATCTCACAGGTATAAAGAAAGAAATCTGAAATTACTCAAGTCACAGTTCTTCACATCAATGGATGATTTGCAGGGATTTAATTTGGTCATAAACTGAACAAAATCCTGTGTATCTACCCAAAAGCAAGTCGACTCCCATACCTTTAATGAAAACCTTAACTTTTAATATTATTTTTTTTATTAATTAGAAATAGTAGCTTCAATCATTTGGAGGAAAAAGTGCAAGTAGAGGCAACATAGCAAGTGGCACCTATTAGACCAAGGGAAAGTGCAAGATCTAAAGGACAGTGAACTTCTATATAGGCACCACTACTCCATGAGGACATCTCATGGTGGGAGCCAGCAGTATGTGTCCCTCCAGTCTCTCCAGAAAACCCCTCAGGCACCCTCTCCCTCTGTGGACATGGGTGCTATAAGCAGAAGCAAGCAGCATGATGCTCTTTCTCAACCTACATGCCCAAACTCTCTTCTTAACACAGTGAGAAATCACAACAAAATAAATACCATTGTGAATTTTGAACTCGCTATATGACTTTTCAGCAAGTCACAACTTGAAAACTATACCCCCAAGTGAACTGATTTTCTGTATATGTGTACAATTTTCGGTAAACTGGACCTTGGATCTAGACTGTGACTGAACATTAAAACTTTTTCTTTTTAGCCATGCTAACTACAAAAATAATGAACATATTCTTTGTTGTTTTCCACCCTGCCTGGACACTCCCTGGTAAAGACATGTAGCAATCAGTTATCTTTGTTTAGTCATCCCAGGCAATACATATAAAACTACTGCTTTCCTTTCATCTCTGAGGTCATGTACAGCAGCTCTGTGCTGTTCTGGGACACAGGTCCTCAGGGCAATTTGCACATTCATTGCAGAAAAAGGCCCAAGTCCAGCAGCAGGATTTACAAGCATACAAGTAAATGCACAATGGGGACTCCTGACAGTAGAAAATTCTTAAGACTATCTCTGAGGTGAAAAGAAAATTAATTTAGTGGGTACAAAGAGGGGAAAAAAACCACCAAAAAACCCACAACAAACTAGGACAGCAAAGACTTACCTTAAAATACCCTGAGCTGTCTGTCTATAGCATCCAAAGTTATTACTTCTTTTTCTTTCCCCCAGGATCTTAGGTTTCAATCTTTTGTGTGTATGTACACATGAAAAGAAAGATATCTCTTCAGAAATTGTATCAGAAAGAACAATGACTGTTTTTTCCCTCATACGGTTAAGCTACCCTATTAATGTCAATTTTTTATTTTATCCTTTGGATTTCTCATTAGCTTTACAACATGTCTGGATTATTTAATTATTATCTTTCAGCTTGTATATGACATAAGATTTAAGAGCTTTTGCTGGGCTCTAGCAAGTTGTCGCTACATTTTGCCTGAAGCTGCTTTTGTATAAAATAATCTTCTCATAGTTAACATTCAGGATACTCTGCAGAGCATCTTAAGAAGACTTAAATGCTAAATAACTGTCACATAGCAAGTCTTACTATTATTGCACTAAATTACATTGCAAGCAGTGTGATAAACAACATCATAATACTTTGACACATTCATCATTAATTATAACTGAAATCTAATCCCAACTGGATTTTTTTCAGTAATTATAACCACTAAAGCAAACATTGACATATATGGGGAAGGGAGGGTGGAGAAAAGAAGTCTTGCAAAAGCACAGCTGATATATCAAATACTGAATGGCCTGACAGTCTTATTAGGTTTTTATGTGGAGTTTTCTACATATATTAAGAGATTAAATATCTGAAATACATTTGGAATTCATTATGTGAATAATTGTTTGGAAGGCAAAACTTTTCAGTGACTTACTGAAAGTTTTTCAGTAAGTAATTTTAAGGTGTCATGTGACAATCCCGTATGACATTCCAGATTTCTGTTCTCTTATGTAGAAGACTAGTATTGAACTAAATTTAAAATCATGGGTCCCTCTGACCACCAAAATACTGTAAGAGTGGTATTTTAGCCTTCATACTACTAAGCTTCCTTTATTTCCCTAAAAATTGTATATGGTTTTTGCGAATGACAACTCCACGTACCTTTTCTGTCCAAATTCTTATTCGTTTTCTCCTGGGAAACTTTCTCTTGTTGTGGAGCTCCCATTCTGTTTGTGCAAACTCTTTTACTGTGGGCAGCAATGCTGTGTGCTGCTCAACATTGCGCTGTGATACACCACCACAGCACCCTATTGGCTGAGCCAGAGCTTATGTGGACTCAGTGAATGTGAATTCCCTTTTTGCTTTCTTTGCTATCTTCCTAGAATGCTGTTTTTGCAAAGGACTTCATTACTTGTGCAGTATATGAAGCATACTTTTTCAAATGTCATTATTTTTTCTCTCCATATTATGAGTTCCCTGCATGCAAAGCTACTTGTTTTCTGCCATATTTAGTTCTCTCCAGTGGTTAGCAAGCCTAAATAGAAAATACTTTATTTGAAGCGATGTCACCTGTTTTTCCTGTTGGATATTTCTACTCATACCAGGTATCTCCACTGCCTATTATTTTACAAGGATCAGTTACCTGGCTGCAGTACCTGAAATATCTGTACTCTGCGCCTGAAACATCAAACTAGTGGAAGAGCAAGTAGCTTTATTTCAATCCTAGTTAGTTTTGGTTGGTAAATAAACTGTGAGAAAGTCTTCCCCAGTGGTCTTTTTACAGCAAACATACTTGGTTTTCTGTGGTGGGGGGATGCAATTCAATAAAACTTGCATGCAATGATTTTGTGTTATACTTGCCACTATACTCTCTGTGGCATTTACAAAACCTCAATATATTTTCATCCAGGAGGATTATAGACTCATTGAGAGCTGAATTTTGAAAGTGCTTTTATTGATAAGAGGGAATGGATGACTTACGGTATTGGTGCATGTTGAGTTTTTCAAATGATTATTTTGTATTAGAATGTCACAGTACAGTTTTTCTTTCCTGATGATTCTTTTATGTCTGGTATGATTGAAGCAGAGAGACTTTCTGTACTCTTATGTTAAAAAAAAGAGTTAATGGAGGTGGGTATTTCTGTGTTTACTGTGTTAACATCGTTTTATAAAATCATACAGCTCTCAAGACCACCTTTTACTTCTGTGACAATCTAAATAAAAGTATCTATTTATTCCTCACAACCATCACCAGAGACCCTCCTCACTGGAAGCATATGGAACTAGTCAATACACCATACTGTCAGGCTGGTAGAATACACATGGAAATTTATAAAGAAAAAAAAAGCTGTCAATAAGTAAATTTCTTTTGCCTGTGTCTCAGTACTTTCTTAATACAACTGATGTTGAACAAGGCAGTGTCACCTTAATTGTGTGTCATATGGAACTGACTCGGTCAGGGGAAAATGAAAAGGGATGACTCCAGGGTTTTCAGAGGTTCACAAAGTCATTAACTTGTGTATTTATATTATTTTCATATGCAGTTGCAGAAAGTAAGAGCAGTTGCTGTTTTGACATGTTCATTTACTGGATTCTTAGGAGGGGTAAAAACCTTCTGGGTTATGTAATCAACCTATTTGCTGTCAAAGACACCCACACTATATAAACCCCTCTTTATACTGAGCTTGTGTGCAGAATGAGTGGGACAACTTTGGCACAGGGGAAGGAGGATATGTTGGTTTGGGTTTGTTCCTGATACTCCTGTTGGAAAATGTTTCTCTAATCTCATATCATGCATGGACACAAGACTTCTAATTTGCAGTCTGTATTACTTTGTGGTCAGTTTGGTCATTTGTCTGCAATTTGTCCTGTAGCTGTTTTTTCTTCATGGTTATTACTCACCTTTTCCACCTCTAGATCTACCAGGCAATTCTACTTAACTTTGAATTTCCATACCTAAGTGAACTGAAACTTCTATAAGATGGGCTTTCCTTTCCTCTGATCATCATCTACAGGATGCCACAGAAAATCTATCAGACCTTTATTAATGGTGTTCTTGTTTTTCAATCTGTAAGTCCTAGCATGATTTCCTGTTTGTCTTGCTTATTGACTGGTAAATCTGATGTTTCGGATGACAGTCCTCCAGCTCATGGCAGAAGTTAATGTCAATAATCCCCAAGTGCATAATAGGGCTTATGCATGATGATGTACTTATCCTACATTATAGCATATTATACATTTAATCTTGTTTCTGTTTTTAGAGTTTTCAACATTATCTGTTTCTTACTGCACGCAATATGCAGTCTCATCTTTGGCACTGACAATATCCAGATTTCACTTCAGCAGCCTATTTTACCTTCGCATTCCTACCTTTTATGCCAGGATCATTAGTGAAACTACTAAAAGAGATACTTGTCCCAAAAGCAGTGCTTGAGGAATTAAATGGGAAACCTTTTTTTAGCTTAGTAGGTTCCTTTGAGCACAATTGCTTAGCCTACTGTAACCTGTTCTAATATTTCTTGTTCTGTAATAGTTTCTCATATGACACTAGAAGTAATGTTTTACTGAAATCCAGATAAATTAGCTCTGCATTTCCTTTGCCTAGAAAAATAATGTGCTCTTAAAATGGCAGCCTCTCTGGATTTGATCTTCCATTGGCACAATCCATGGGGCTTTTGAAGATGCTTTTATTTACTCATTTCATTGTGCTTTCATTCAGAACTTGTTTTCAGGATGTACATAACACTGAGTTCAAGCTAACAGATGTGTTGTTCTCTGGATCACTCTGTTTCCCTTTCTTCAGTAGAAATATTGTGATTTCTTTTCTCCATTCCTAATTTGACAAATTTGCTTACTGGCCTGTGTTATTTAGCTTACAGAGTTTTTAATGCCAGTTTCTTGCAATTCTGGACCATAGTTCATCTGTCTGCCTATGTTCAAGCTCATTAAAACCTTTGAAGTGAGTTTCCACAGCAGTTGCAATAACTTCAGTTTTCACACGTTCCACACACTCTCAGCCATGAGTCACCCTCTCATGTCCTATGTTTTTCACTAGTCCTTGTTAAAATCTGAATCAGAGTGCTCAGTTTTCAGACTTTTCTTTCAGCTCTTTGTTTCTTGAATAATGATCATAATACTTTTTATTTATAGTCTTTATTTTGTTAAATTTGTGTGTTATTATATATCTTTAATATTTTTCTTTCATTTTGTATAAAGAATAGCCTGCTCCTTGCTCCTGTGAATTCTCACTTTAACCCTGTGCTTTCTATTTTTCCAACAATAGCTTCCTTCCCTGAGCAGCACTTTTTCTGATTTCATGTCAGCTTTCATATACAATGCTAAAATCTCTTGTAAGATGGTTTTTTAGTGCATGTTATTGCTGGAGGCTTTCTCTGAAAGTTCATTTTCTTTATTTCTTTCATACTTTTGGGATGCAAATTCCATACATTTTTGAACCTCAGCTTCAAGTAACTTTAGGTCTCTTCTATGTAAGTATCTGATGATTTCAGTTCAGTTTTCCTGACCAGGTAACTTCATTAATGTCTCATTTTGCCCCACTCACATTCAAAACCACCTTTGAGGTTTCTTATCTGTCTGTGCCACGTAAATTTGTAATCCCTCTGACCAGGATATCCATCAGTCTTCCATTGCATATTGTATCAGTTTGTAATAGCCATTTTTGCAGTAATTGTTTTATTTGTAGCAGGTTTTTTTGGGTTTGGTTCTGATATTATAATTGAACTCAACCATTTCCATTACCTTGGTTTTGCTTGAAGAAAATTTAAGGTAATATTCATTTCTGTGAGAGTGATAGAAAAGTATCTGTTGGACACAAAAACATTTTTTTTCCACATACCTACATAGCCTAGATCAGAATCTCAGCAACTAGTCCTTCTTCATTTGAACAACTCACCAAAGACATTCCAATTCAAAACATTTCTGTTTTCTGCACCACTGTCTCTCTTATATTTATATGTTTTCTTTAGCATTTTCTATTTATGATTGTTTTTCTACCACATACTAATGTGGTAGTGTCCTACAGAGGTTCTAATCCCTCCATTTTGTAGCCCACATACTTTTTCTTGGCATATAAACATCTCTGCTTTTTTCACCCACTCATTATCCTGTTTTCTATTGGGATAGAAGCTGAGATGATATTACTTACATAACAAATGCTTCTATGAATATTAAGCCTTTTATTTCTCTACTGATGAACATGCTTCTAACCCTCTGCTGTTTCTTTACCCTGTTGTCTCCTCAGCTACCTGCCTCATGCTCTTTTCTGTCAAAGCCAGGGATTGGAATCATCTCTCTGTGCTCCCTACTTCAAGCATCAACAACACTGGGTACATACCAGAATTTTTCCTGAGTTCTTGAAGGAATTGTTAGTTAAGATGATCCTTTCTTCTGGATTCGGATAACTAGAAGACCTCCTGAACTTCCTCCAGTTACTGACCTTATCAATGCAGGTCCAGGACACCTGTGAAAGCTAAAGCAGATACCTTTGATTATAACATGACCACAAGATATTCCCAGGATCTCTATCACTGCACTCCTGTTGAAGAGGAGAGGCAGTTACATTGAAAGGGTTCTTGGCTTTCTGCAGTATAAGCTGCAAACTACTAATAAAAGTGAGAAATTAGGAATACTTGCTAATTCAGTATTACTGCTGTGGGTTCAATTTTCTGGAGATTTGATAACTCCTAATATCCAGTCCATGCTTGGAAAATCAGTTAGAGTTAGTCCTTGGAAAGAAAAGTTATTTACTTCTTCAACTTCTCTTGTCACTGAGATACCACTTGTTGACCTCACAAGGTAGTGTGAAGTCTTAGCAAGCCTCACAACAATGCTGAAAAATGAAAAAAACATTGGAAGAAATTTGCATATTATAGTCCCAAAGTGGAACATTAACTTGATAGGTTTTGCAGTAAACCAGTTAATTACCAGGATGCACCTGGTTTGGTGTAGCAGATCTTTTTTTGTAATTTTTTTTTTTCAAGCATGAGAGTAGGGCAGAAACAGTAAGGTTTTCCTTTTGAGTTTTGAATTAGATTGTTTTGTAGCTGCATCAGGAAAATATAGATAGGAACCTTCTCTGTATTTCTTTTTAGTTGGAAAGCTATTAGGATAGGCAGCTATGGAGTAAGATGAAAAAAAAATCCCAATTTCTTTTTACTTTTTTAACTTCCCGCCTTCCAGGAAAAAAAAATAATTTCTATTAAGAACATTTAGTTTTCTGACTACTTCTTCTTTTTTTTTTTTGTGGTATCACTATCATAGAATCATAAAATCATTTAGGTTGAAAGAGGTTTTTAACATCGAGTACAACCATTAATGCAGCACTGCCAAGTACACTACTAAACCATGTCGCTCAGTGCCACATCTACATATCTTTTAAATATTTCCAAGGATGGTGACTCCACCACAGGAGAAGCCTGAGCCAATACCTGGCAATCCATTCTGTGAGGAAATTTTTCCTAATAGCCAATCTAAATCTCCTCTAGTGAAACTTGAGTCTGTTTGCCCTTGTCCTGTTGCATGTTACTTGGGAGAAGAGACCGACCCCCATCTGGCTACAGCCTCCTTTCAGGTAGAGACCAATAAGGCTCCCCCTGAACTTCCTTTTCTTCAGGCTAAACAGCCCCAGCTCCCTCCCTTTTCTGCTGGGCTGCTTTCCAGACACTCTTCCCCATCTTGTAGCGCTGTCTGGGGTTGTTGTGACCTAAACACAGGACCTGGCACTTTGCCCTGTTAAATCTCATACAATTGACCTGTACAGATACCTCATGTTCATGAGAACACTTTGAACCTCTGTCTTGCTGACAGTACCAACATTTGAAGTTCTTTAAGTTAATTTTCATGTTGCCACGAAGGAAGAACACATCTTCCCCACATGGTGGCTCAACACAGAGTGGTTTAACGTGATGGGCTTAATTCACAGCTCCCAATGCATTCTACTAATCCTGGGTATACATTTCCTCTGAAAATTACATCCAGAAAGAATTTTTATTGCTAGAGAAAGAAGCTTTCTGGATGATGTCAAAGAAGTCTTTTTACACACACATACCAACTGAGGAAATAAAGTGCTCAGAAGGATTGCTGAATTCACTTTTATCTGCAGTGGAAATAAAGCTTATGCACTGCACTAAGCCATATTTTGAGGCAGAGACCTTTCTACAGAATGGAGGTCACCCATTGGAAAGCAATCATAGGGATTTTTCTCTGTCATCTGAGGATAAGTTACTGCTAACCTTATCTGAGGTCACTGATCTGGGTCTGCCTCACTGGCATACCTCATTAGATAGTGGTATTTTTAGGTGCAGATTTTTAAGAATGAATTCATGTTCAAGTGGAGCCTTTTTTGTCTGCCAATTTTTAAATTGTATTTAAATTTAGATATTTAGCAGGTCGTTACAAAGTTATTCATTATCCCCAAATGCACCTGTTTAAGGATGAAAGATTACATCTCAATCTTCATGAAGAAATAAATCTGTTTATACTGAACATGGACTAATAATTACAGCTGGTCAGATTCTTGCCTGTGAAAAATTTACTTCCAGAATGTCTTTCATCCTCTTATGCCTCCTACAGAGAAAATCAAAGAAAGGGTTTTGAATTTTTGTGCATGATTCACTACTCATAACTGATCAGTGAACAGTTTATGCAAATACACTTTGCAAATTGCTTGCTTTAACTGTTACTTGGGGTTATGTCTGGATATTGCCTTCCCAAGGGAAGCAGAGGTGTGAACATTTGGATTATTGATCTATAATCATGGGAGTGTAATGCATTACAAATGTTAAATACTTAGACAGATACAGAAATCATTTGCAATGCACTTGCTCACACTGAATTGCACCTTAATGGAGTTCTTGTTGACATTAATAAGTTACAAGTTAAGATGAATGAGTATAAATTGCAGGCTAACTAGCTGATAGTTGAACATATTATTCTTTGGGACCAGTTAACCAGCAGGCCTCATGTTCCTAAAGACCTAAATTTAATATACCTCAAGGAAATATCCCTTTGCAGGATGGAATTTAAAAGAGAAGGATTGTTATGTTTCTCCCCCACTGCCATAGCAATGCAATGAAAACATATTGGCCTATTTAATGAATTTGGAAGGGAACCGCTGGCCAGTGACATGTGATGCTTTGGTTGTTCTGTGACCAATGGCTTCTGGTGAGGAAAAAAAAAGTAGTTTTCTTATTATTTTACTTTGGGGGGGTTCTGTAGGGGTGGGTAGTGTATGTATGTTATCCCTGAGATATAACTTATTCATTGTTTTGTGATTTAAACGTTTATGGGCAAAGCTCTTGTATAAATATTTTTTTAGATATATTGTAAACTATTAATTGTAAAAATTATATTAATAGAAGAAACCCAATTGTATTTAAAAATTGCATATAACTGAAAGTAATTGTGATGCATATTGTAAGAAGTGTGATTTTTACCAAAAGGCAGAGTCCTGAGGAGCTGATAATCTGCAAAATCAGAATGTGTCATTTAGACCGATTTGAGCAACAGACTCAAGGATTGCTAATCTTTTTGGTGCAAAAGGGGAAGATGATTATAAATATACATAGGATCAAAGTTACCAGCTAGAAGTTTATCAAATTTTATGTAACGGGGAGATGCACAGGGACATTGGAGAAATGCTTAGTCTTGAGAGATCCTCCCTTAAAGTTCAGCTATTGGTGTTAATGTGACCAGGGTTTCACCCAGTTAAGAAAGTGACTAACATGGACAACTAGCAAATTGCTAAAATTGAAGAGTATCATCTGTTGGAGACAAAATCGGACAAGGGGATCATGTCCTCTGGAGAGACCTAAACACTCTGGAAAGGTATCTGAGGACTTTGTCTCAGGAAGAGATGATAGAAGTTCTAAAGAGCAGGACAGGGCCCTAAAAGTTTTTTAGCCTAGTAATGATATGTTTTAAATTAAAGAAAAGCAGAACAAATATAGCTCCTTTTGCAAATGTTGGTTTTTGATGTTAGAAAGCAGTGAGACCAATTAAAATCTGTTCCCCTGCTAATATCAGAGATGGCAATTACTAACTTAAGAACATGAATATGACTGAAAACACTCTGTTTCTTACAACCATAAGCTTGACTCTGTATACCCTTGGTGCTATTGTCAATCCATAAAATTTCACTTTAGAATAAACAAGCAAATGTATAAAATGTAAAAATTGACAGTTGTTTCATGTGGCAGTGATATGGAATATCTCTATGAGCTGGAAAATAGTATCTGAATGAACTACTTTTAAATGCATACCAAGAACCTCTCTGTATTGTTGTACTTTTTAATTAGATGAAAATAAATTAATTGAAAAGATGAAAGGAACTCATGTAACATCTCACTTCAAAGGACAGCTCCACTCTTGAGGAGTGTTTAAAAAAAAAAAAAAAAAGAAAAAAGAAAAGCAGCTTATTCAAGAAATATGCATTCTCTATGGATTTGGTTTTTCTTTTACCTGCTTTAGAAACTCGGGAATGACTTCTGTTCATTTGACCTAAATGGAGTCATTACCCTGGTATAAAGGAGAGTGGCACCAGGCTGACGGTGATGTTCTCCCCAACCCTCCTTCATTGCACTTGCATTAACTCAACAACGCTCTCAAATGAGCAGGATTATTTTTGACCTTGTGATGGGATTTTTATCAAAGTTTCATGGTCTGGGCTGTGTCGTGGATGCAAATTGCACATGTGCAAAAGTTCCTTAGCTGCCTCCCAAGAGGAGAACTAGAACCCCAACCCCTGAAGTGTATATATATCAGTACATTCAGCCTGGGGAATCAACAGGAGGAACTGGAGCTCCATGCCCAGTCAGAAAGTTATGATATCGTGGGAATAACTTAAACATGGTGGGATAACTGGCATGCATGAAGCTTTGTGATAGATGGTTATAGGCTCTTTCAGAAAGACAGGCAGAAAAGAAGAGGAGGAAGAGTCACACTCTAAGTTACAGAGAACCTAGAATAGTATAGAAGTCAGCTACAGAGATTATGGAAGCTCTGTCTAATGACTGGCTCAAGAGGAAAGGTGCCATGTCCAAGGAAGATCTTACAGTAGGCATCTGCTACTGACCTCCAAACCAGGGCGATAAGGCCAGTGAAGCAGTATCTTTGTAACTTAAGCACGCTTCAAATGAATAGAATGGGTGACTTCAACTACCCAAACAGTTATTGGAAGAACAGCACAGCAGCTCACGTATCATCTATCAAGTTCCTGGAATGTGAGAAGGACTGCTTTCTCATATATATGTTAGATTTGTCAGCCAGGAGTGAGGCTGGATGCGCTACACACTAACCAAGAAAATGTGCTATGCAATATCTCGGTTAGTGACAGCCTTTGTTGCAGTGATCACAATATTGTGGAGTTTTGGATCCTGCTGAGCATGCTGCAGGTGAGTAGTAAGACTAAAGTTTTAGATTTTAAAAGGGAAACCTCATCACCATATTCCAGTATTTAAGGAGTGTCTACAAAGGTGGAGACTCCCTTTTTACAAGGATTCACGTGGAAAAGAAGAGGAGTAATAGGTACAAGTTAATCCTGGGGAGATTCTGATTTGACACAAGAGGAAAATTTTTCACAATGAAAGCAATCAGCCATTGGAATAATCTCCCCAGGGAAGTGGTAGGTTCCCCAGCATTGCACGCTTTAAAGATTCGGATGGACAGGGTGTTGGGCCATCTTGTCTAGACTGTGCTTTTGCCAAGAAAAGTTGGACCAGGTGATTCATGAGGTTCCCTCATGTTATTCTGTGATTCTGTGCACAGTGGCTCTCTGTCTGGATTTACTTTATCTAGACAAATGAATTGGAAAAAAACAAACAAACAAAAAACCCACCCAAACAGCTGAATCACTCATCTGCCTGCTAAGCAACTCAGCCTTCCCACAATCCAGCAATTTCCTCCCAAAAACCTAAAAGCCATGACTTGTGTACTTTCCGTATACAGAACAGCTTATGTTATGCAAGGTATTTCACCACCTCAGCATTAGTTGATAGGTCTTGAGGGTCTTTCTGGGCTACTGACTTAAGTCAATGCTGTCCAATGCCAGGGTAATATTTTTGCCTTCCACCAATTTTAGTTCTAAGTCCTCTTTTTAAACATGAGTTGTTTTTATAGATCCTAGTCACTTTATTTCCAATCACATTTGTCCAGGCCAAGGTTTTTGTCGTAATATTTCCATGTAAAGGTTACCTGCCTAAGAAGAGGATGAACTGAATCTGCCCAAGATGTCACCATTTCCTTTCATGTTTCAGTTGTCCTGAAGTGTGGGATGATGACTTTAGAAAATAGCATTTCTGTGCAGAAGTTTAACAGAGAAGCATCACATCAAGCAGTTGAACAAGAATTCAAGGAAAGACTAGCCTATCTCCATCCCTAGGAAGATCCTAAAGGCAGGACTGCTCTCTGTAAAGCAATAGTTTTCTTTTGTGACTCAAAAATTTTTGCTTTGAGAAAGCAGAAGTCTTGTGTGACTTGGAAAAGGAGAGCAGCTCATCAGCTTCATAACTCCTTGATAGATTTTAGTCAGGCTGCTCTGTTCTTTGTTATGCCGTGAGTTGTTTAACCAGTTTGTCAGATAACAGTTTGATGTGAAATGCTATTAACGTTTCACAAACACAATCAGCTAAGCAATTGAGCTCATCCCAGACGTGATTAAGTGAGATCAATTATAATAAGATCTAGATAAGAGAGGTAAGCTTCTTGTTTCTTGGGTTGGTATTCTGCAGTATTAGCTTTTGTAAGTATCCTTTATACATCATCAGCTGTAAAACCTTGATTACTACAGGAAGTGGCTTCTAGACCAGCATTCAAATGAACATCATCCTAAACTGATTATTCTAACACTGAAACTGCCACTGAGTGAGGAAATAGTTTATTTGGAGCATCAGTTGCACCAAACCGAAAAGTAGCCATTGAAGCCAAAGTTTTGCAATGCAAGAAGCATGTCTGCTCCGAATCTTAAATACAGTTAAATATTCTGACAGACAGCTCTTTGTGTCCCAAGAAGGGAATAGCTGCCCTTAGCATCATGTTTTGCCATGGCACTATTACTATAACACGTAAGGCTTAATTTGCTAAATATCAGAATTTATAGATGAGTCCTGAAAATTTTGATGTGAAGTTGCTCATCAGCAATATGTGAGAGTCAAGTGCACTGGAAATATTATATATATTATATATGTTATATACATGTTATAGGAATAATAAATATTCATATTTTATCAGAAATGGAAAACTGGTAATATATGAATAGAAGGTGCCACTTGAACAAACAAGAGAGGAATGTTGTGAAATAGTCCATGTCTAAATTGTAGAAAGAGAGACTTGCCCATATCTTTGAGCAAATATTTTTACCATTATTTTCAGTTCTTTTGTGGCTTCTAGTTCTTGCAGTGGAGCTCCAAGGAGGCAATTTTTCTGTTATAGAGAAGGACTAAATAACATGCATCTGCCAAAACAATGTAGGATGCATATACTGCCAGAACAGTTGAGCTGTTCTGCAGCATAAGGTTTGATCAAACCCCCAGAACTGTGTTGGCTTTCTTTTCTTTTTTTTTTTCAGATGGAAAGTGATTCCTAAGCTCTCAACTATTTCCATAAAAATCTTTAAGATCTCAGAAGAGTGACATGCTTCATACATCTCTCCTATTGTGTAGGAAGGGATGCACTGTAGTTGTCTTCTTAGTTAACAATCAAATCTTATGAACAGAAATACAGTTTTACCTTTTACTATAAGTAAGATTTGGAGGTCTTTGGAAAATCTAGGCTGGCACCTTTGTTGCCCTTTCAAGAGCTCTTCTACTTTGATAATGATAAGGTTGTTGAGGATTGTGCAGTCTTCTTGATGGGCTCAGTGCCAGTGTCTCTGCTCTGGTCTAGTTCTTAGTATTTTATTTACTTTGCTGGCCATTGCGAATAAATGAGCAGGGCAGGTCAATTCCCCCTCATGATCGTCTCTGTAATCTCTCATGGGCAAACTTGTGGGACCACTGTGACATTTCCTGGCAACAAGTGCAAGTTTTTAGTGTTTTTTCTGTATTTAATTTCAAGGCAACTGTTAGCCTCTGCTGTATCTTTTCTTCCTCCTCCTCCCACATTTTTTATGGCGTTTTGGGTAGAGTAATGCTTCCCTCAGATACTGGTCCACAGGGCTCTGTGAAAATATTCCTGGTGGTAGGTCTCTGTCAAATCACAAGTGGTCATTTTACATTTCATTACTGACCACCTGTGAGGTTTCTTCCCTGAAGTTCAGGAGCACTTGGTTATTGTTAGTAGGCAAGATTCAAAAATTCCTAGGATGGATTCTTTGGCCTATGCTATGTTAAAATATGTGAACAGGAGTGATCTCTCTTGGGCTCTTCATCCCTGTAGCAGTCCACCACTTTTATCACTTGGTTTATAATTATTTGCTATGTCTATCTGTCTTCTTTCATCATAGCTGAACTATCATATATTCACGATACTCTTGAATTTTTTTTTGTGAACTTTTACCTAATATTTTGCAAGCTTTATGTGTCCTTCACCTGATGTTGTCACTTGCAGTGTTTAAATTATTTGATAACTATAGAAAAATAAAATAGAAATAAGAAAAATTTCAGTAGAAGTGAGAGCTGTTATGCTATTCTACTGCAGTTTATTTTAGTAAAGAAAAAGCATTTGAATTCTCACATTTCTAACCTTTGAGCCTTTTCACAATACATAATTAATTGTGGTGCCAAAAACTTTTAACATGCATTATGAAAAATTATGCATCCAGAAAAAAAAAAGTAATCCCTTTTTTTCTGGTATAAAATGTGTATGCAAAGTGTTTTACTCAGGAGTGCCTCTGTTTTGTTCTATCTTGTCCAGTCATTGTTCAATGTGGATATCATCAGACTTTTCTGGAAAAGATTCAAGGAACACCAGGTCCCTATGAAGGTTTCATCCTCATGGTCAGAGTTTAATTTTGAACTTGAACCATGAGGTTTGGGGTTGTTGCTGGTGAGTTAATTTCCAACATTAACTGTTACAATTTTGGAGACAGGTCCTTCCTTCTTAGAGACTTGCTGTGACCCCAGGTTCAGTCTTACATGGTATTGAGCTCTGTACAGTTCCGACTTCATCAGTTGTTTTCATTATTCTACGTCCCTCTTTGTTGTGAAACAACATGAATGATCACTCTTTAAAACTTCTTGTGGACTGTGGTGCACACAAAGCCTAAATGGAACATAATTTGGTGCTTGATATGGTGTCCCTTCTGAGCCCTTGAATGCTCTTGTGCACCACTTCCTGAACACAATCTCACCTTGTAGCTGCACCTTCTTCTCTTGAACTTCTGGAACAGTGGGAATGGCTGCAGTAGTTCATAAAATCTGACAGTTTTGTTTCCATTTGGTGTTTCCTTTAAAAGATGATGGTAGGGAATGCACCTTTTCCCTGATTCTTGTATAGTGCTCTTGTTACAGGTCAGTTAAAAATTAATTTCCAGGAGGAGCACACAGAAGACATAACTCTTAACCATTACTGTAAAAATCAAAAACCCACAGGGAGCCCATTCAGGGGGAAATTATAACTTTCTATGCACAAGCAACTGTTCATATGAACCTCTATAGCTTTGAAGAACATATTTTTGCTTCACAGGACACTGGAAGGTGAATCCCAAAGTCCACAAGATTGGAAGATGAATCCCTAAGGGAAGAGTTCCCACTCTGCAAGTTAGAGTCACTGAATATAAAATAGTAACTCTTAAAATAGACTTAAAGTGTGTACTAGAACTGCGTGTTTTGTTTACTTTGCTCATTTATTCCATTCTTTAGGTTTGAAGATGGCACCGTCTCTTTTCTTGATATCATTGCTCTGAAACATGGATTTGATGTTCTGGAAAAACTCACAGGTCAGTTAATATATCTCTAATACTGAAAACTGAAGTTCTAGATTTATACACAGGGCACAAGTCTGATCTATTTCTTATGGCTGTAGCTCAGTTGTCATTCCTAGTTTTACTATCCGCGCTCATCATTGTGAAGAAGAGACTTCAGTGTAACCTGAATTACTCCTTGTATTGGATTATTTCAGCCTGGTTTGGAAAAAAATGGTATCCAGACTGTTTTGAATGTGCAAGACTTGAGTACATCGAGCACTTCTAGTCTGCCTCACACTCACAAAGATGCAATAAGAAAGTAATAGTAGAAAGTAGTGTGTGGCTGAAAGCCACTGGAGTGGCTTGCACCGTTTGATATCTTTGAAGCCCTTAACATGTAGCTAACACTAAAGTTCTAAATGAAACTTTAAGCTGATTTTCAGGCCAGAACCTGTATGTGAAAAGCAACACTCATGTGCCTTGTTTACTTCCGGATAGCCTGCTGCTTGTCTGACTCAGCACCCCAAATGCACAGTCTCTCTGTGTTTGCTGCCATGGGTCAGTGATTCTCCTGAAAAGGTGACACCTGGCCAGGGAAGCTTGCACCACTGGCTGTGCAGCAGGCTTGCACCATGGCATGTTTCCACATATGGAATGTGCCAGCACGTTCCTGAACGGGTTTCATACTCAGGTATGTGCACACTTAACGTGTGAAGTCTGAACCTCCCATTTGCAGTGCACTCTTTGATTTTCTATATAAAGGTATAAAGTGCATTGTGATGTAAAAGAGGCATGAGCTCAGAGAGACACTGACTATGTACTTTCCAGTTAGTCTAATTTTAGCTAGTATCTGTGGTTTATTGTCATGATTTATCTGAAGGATTCTAGTTTCTTCTTCCTCACAGTATAAGACATATTAGATTCCTCAGGTGAAAATCAGTAGCAGTTTCCATCCACTTCAGTAGGAGCCCCAGCAAGTAAGGATGTTGCTCTAGGTGGAGACCAGGGATCAGAAACCAGCCTTTAATATATGTTCTTGTGGTATAGAATGCTTCTGAAAAATGTGCAATTTTAAACAAGCACATTCCTTTGTGAAGAGGGCTTTGGTTTAATGTACAGGAGCATTGCTTGCCATAAATGTGAGAGTTGATGATAGGATCACCTCTATTACATTTCTCATCCATCTAAACCTCCTATTGCTACCTATTTCATCTAAACAATTGAAAAGTGTTTTAATACTTGGTTGATTGGAACACTTAGCACTGAGCCTGAATAAGTGGATATCAGTGGAGGACAGGGTAGAAGACAGACATGAATAAATAGTATGTTGAGACCTTTCAGTTGCCAAAAGTGTGAATTTGGCTTCAAATTTTCATACTTATAATCTTTTCATAAAACATTGAAAAATATTTTTAGGAATATTTCTATTTTCAATTTAAAAATGTGGTTTTTCCCACTGTGCTAAAACGTAGAAAGATAAAGAAAGATGAGAAAAATTTAGACAAGAATAAACCTATATGGAGGAGAAAATCGAAAAATTAAATAACAAATGATTTGACAAACATTGGAATTTTAAAACTTCAGCACTGCTGGTGTAGTCTGGGTGCTTTTGTTGGTCAAATTCTGGAGTGCCACACTGAAAAATCAGAAGTGACAGCACTGCCTCTTTACAGCTTCAAGAGACCAGAGTAACTTACAGACATCCATCATCATGGCTAGGCTTTGCAAATGAAGATTTAAGAAGGACTCTACCCACTCTTGCTGCATGCGTGTTGATGGCTGAAAAGGCCAATGCGAGATAGACAAGTCTAGTTGAAAAAGGCTACAGACATCCATAGTGGAAGAAAAAAAATCAAACTCTGTAAAGGCTTTTAATCACCACATGATCCAAGAATTTCCCAATGTCAGGCTAGTCCCACACCATTATCCATGACCTAAGATGAGTTAAGCTCGTGTTCCAGGAAAGCAGAAACTTTCAGAGTCTTCATGCTAAAACTTAACATGATTATGCTTACATGTATGTGCGTGTAAGTGTGTTTCCATGTGATATGTTTTTGTTAATTAGAATTTAATCATAGAGAAGGGAAATCAAACAAGCCACACAAAGGCGGTAGTAAAACGTGGCATGACTGTGGCCATGTTGGGGGTTTTCCACCATAAATGCATTTTGTATGCCCACTTTTCGAAGCTTATGTGAAGGGTGGCTGCAGTGCTGCAGCTTTCTCAGCCCCGTCATGTCTCTTTCTGGCCCTTCTCTGCTGGCTGTGAGACCAAGGCTCTGGGGGCCCTGCCATATAGCACCACCGCCTGCAAAGGGGTATGTGCTGTCCAAGGCAGTTTATTTGCCTGTCCAAATGTTCAGATCTTCAATTTGCATAGGCACTGAATATATCTGTGCCTGGCGCAGCTGATGCAACAAGAAATTCAGGGCTTTGCAGTTGCCATTTTTCTCTCACCATCCTTTTCCCTCATGAAAGGCATTGAGAACATGGACTTCTACTTTTGCAGGTTATTTAATTTCTGTCAAAGGCCCACCATTCCCTTTGAACAGAGTTAATTAGCATTTTAGTGTATACAACAGAGCTGTTGCATTCTGTAGAAGCGCTTCATAATCCAGAAGGACTGCAGTTTCGTTTTAAGCCTCTTTACTAATATTTCTTCCACTTCAACTGTCAGAGTTTTCAGTGGTCAAATGCACTGTCAAATGTGAATCATTTCTGAATCTCACTTTGCTGTAGCTGCTGGAGCACGTCCTTTGCACTCTCTGAACACAATGATTCTCATTCTGACTTGGAAATAGCCTGGACTAGAAACAAGAAAAATAAACAAAGTAGTGCTATTATGAATTCTGTCCTAATGTGTCATAAAAACATTACTGAAGTTCTTTTGGGATGTGCTGTATCTGGATTATACCGGTGTAATTACTGAAGATGGGAAGGGAGGTTACTAATGGAAGGTAACTCAGGGTTTTGGTGTTAGGCAGTGTTGTGAAACATACAGATCTGTTTCTGAGTCGAATACCATCCGACTTGATCCCAGACCCGTATCAACTTCCGTTTAACAATAAGACACATTTAGTGCCAGAGTTTCATCATGATGTTTGTGTATTTAAACAATTTCAGAGGTCTTGCGTCTATATGATTTTTAAACTTAACCTTAGCTGGTAAGTAATTTTATGAGTAAATTTTCATGTTTTAAAAATGAAACTAAGGCACATAATTTTCATTTAATTGTTGTAAGGCACACTATAATTATAATGTCTGTTCAGGAAACGTTAATTCTCTTCAGAAGGAAATATGCATTGGAAAAAAATTTAAAATTCAGACTAAGTCTCCTAAGGATGATGAATTGAAAGTTGTTTTTAAATTCGCCAGATGCTTGATTGGTTGTTGGAGAGTAAAGGTTATGTTGGCTTTCATTAAGGCAACTGTACCACACAAAGCAAAATACAGTGCAGGATGTTAAAGGCTCAGGCTAACTTGTTTTTTTAACTTGGTCTTTGAAACT
Source organism: Oxyruncus cristatus (assembly GCA_013399855.1). Lineage (NCBI taxonomy): Eukaryota > Metazoa > Chordata > Aves > Passeriformes > Cotingidae > Oxyruncus > Oxyruncus cristatus. The sequence goes on along the minus strand of VXAY01005287.1, from coordinate 798,160 downwards.
TTTGTTGTGTTTTGCCTTGTAATAATTTTTACTGTCCTCTGGTACATCAAAGACTGGTTGCACTCAGAGATAGGATGTTTAGCAGTCTGCATTTAGTGGTATTGCACAGATATTCTTGTGTGTTGTGTTTTAACACCAAGCATTATGCAAGTCATCCAGTTTCAGGGCCAGAAAAAAAGTTTTCCTAAATCAGATTGGCAGAGATTACTGGGATTTCTCCTATGTGGAGTTTGTGACTTCATCTTACCATTGTCTGGGCATGTCACCTAAACTTGGACCATGGATATGAGGCTTGTGTACTCTTGTGTACTGCTTTCATCCTTAGTGCTGCTTTCATTCATAATTTTAATGGATTTGGGGGTTTCCTCTTAAAAGTCATAAGATTAAAGATGGCATTAATACATGTGTTCTGGCATGTGATATAGAGGTGTGTTCAAAATGGATGCTTCGTTTTGGCTGATGTTTGAGAAATTCTTCATTTTGGGGGGAAAATCTTCCCTTGCTTTAAGAGAGAGAAGGAATGATTGGTGAAATTTTTACCTTCTCTATGTCACCATATGTGACAAGATGTACTGAGAGCATAAAACAAACCTGGGCAATACTAATTGTACTAATATTGTCACCTCACTGCCTATAATTAACACCTTCTCTAACTGTACTTGAGATTATGTGTTGGGGGGGCATTCTAAGAAAAAGTGGTTGATGAATTTACAGTGGCAAGAAGATGCTTCATCCACATTCTAAATAGGTAAATACAAATACACTAAGGAGAAGGCATTTTAATTTCTGGCATCAGAAAGAAAAGTTTGACTTCTAAATGTGAAGGGAGTGCATAAGAGCTTCAAATCCAAAGGTATTCTGATTTCCAGACAATGACACTAACGGTATGTTGAAAGACAAAATTCTCCTTTTATCAATAGTGAGATGAACTGTCGCTGGTATTAAATTTCTGTGCCAAGATGAACTTGGTTTAGAGAACAAACAAGGATGTTATTTACTTACAGCTTAACATCTCTTGCTGCTAGCATGTTATGTCAATCCAGGTTTTCCTAGCTTTCTTTTGTTACTTGACTAATGCAAACTAGGCATCATTTGTACTATTGAAAGCAGAGCAGAACAGCTAAAGCATGACTTGAGAAGCTTTGAAACACTGAGTTGCCAGAAGAAATCCTTCCAAGGCTCCCTTTAAAGAGTTTAATCTGTGTACAAGGTTTCTTTCTGAAAATTGCTTTTATGTTTTGGGTTTTTTAATAGTTACTTGCTAATATTGATGTCCATTGTGTTCACAAACTACCTAATCTCTGAAGAGGCCAAAATCTGTGAAAGAAAGAAAAATCTCATTCCTCATACCTATAGAGATAACCCAGAGAAAGGTAGTACTGCACATTAATGTTTTGGGTGTTTTTTTGCATAATATAGCTAGAGAGAAAATGTGCTCCTCAGGAAATAAAAGAAGGACAAGATGTCTTTATTGTAAACTGAACTGATGAAGAAAAGGCACAGCACAACTAACAGAAAATACACCAATGGCAAGAGATAATTGTTCTGTGTTCAGACAAAAGTTAACAAGACTTCTGTAGTGAAGCCATTTGGGGACATCCAGTGTTATTACAGGAGAGATTTTCAGCAGGGTCCTTTCTATGCATGGAGACTTTGGAAAGAGGAAGCTGGAGCAGCTAATAACTGAGGGATCTGGGCAGGTGCTCTTGCGCTGGCTGTAGTTTGCTAAGGCAGAAAGTAGCAGGGAGCATCAGTGTCCAACACTGACAAGATTTTTCCTTTATCAGTGGTAACTGAGTTCTTGAGTTCTGCGGCTACTGAGAATGTCTCACTTTGCAGAGCTGTGTATATTGCAGGTCCCAAATATTAAAGGCTACAAGGAGAAACTTGAAATAATTTTGTTTTGGAGGGCCTTATGTGTTTTCATATGAAAGGATGCTGGAGTCACTGATCCCATTTTTATCACCAAGAAAGACTTAACCCTATCCTGTTGGCAGTAGAAGAGTCTCTTGTATGCCAGTTAGAGTGTCCTGTGTTTGCCTTTCCTCTTTCATCCTTCTTTATGTGTCTAGTCTATCCATCTATATGAGTCTAGTTTCATCCCTAAATGAAGAAGACATTAGTCGCAAGTATTGTGTATCCTACTAGTTACAGTTCCATATTGTAGATCAGGAATTACTTCTGTAGTTATTGGAACCTGTAATAATTAATATCACTGCATGTGGTTGCTTTTTGGAATGATCTATACACCTTCATACAACTGTTGGATAAATCATTACAGAAAAAAACCACAAAACAACATAAAAGGCCACCAAGATATGGGGAAGAAATAGAAAGAGAAGAATTTGCACAGGAAATAAGGTAGCTGTGGAACATGTTGATATCCTCAGCTCTATCATGTTGTGGGTCATTGTGTTGACTTAACTAAAGCTGGCAGAAATGCTGAAGAGACAGTGAATTTATAAGAACTATTGTTGTGTACCATAAGGAGTGGCAAAATTCACTCCTACATTTGGTTGTTCCCAAATACAGGTTTTAACGCAGAAGTATGGTCATTAATTGCATATTCTTGTCCATTTTCCGTCTCTGCTAATACTTTTTACCCAGCCCTGATTGGTAACATCAGAATGTGGACATGCCCATCGAGCTGGGGGAGTTGTTAATGAGCTGGAGAGAGTAGAGTTATCCATATGTTAGTTGTTCAATTTCTTTGTGGTGATCTAATAAGAATGATAAAATCCTGAGCCTGCTCTCTCCCTGTCACTGAAATCAGGAGAGGTATACGGTGGTATACAACCGGGAAAGCAAGAGGAGAGAACATTTAATGAACTACAGTGATTAATCTTTTTTTTCGTATCTAATCCATTTATTTAGTTGAAAATAAACCATTGTGTTCCTAACCAAAGATATGGACTTTTTTTTTTTCTAGCAAATGACTAAGCAATCAGTATATGGTTTTTATTACACTGTTTATGAATCCTAGCTGAAATCATGGAACCTTCTGCTAATTCAGATCAGTCATTGAACAGGGTTTTACAAATGTGAACACCAGCTGTATGGTCTAAATTTCTTGCAAGTCTGTGTAGCTTCCTTTCTGCATGTTGGATTATGTAAGAAAGGTGTTTTTCCTGCCTTTCATCAGATGGTTGCTGTACAACTACCGCATGGCCCACTGATCAGGACTTCAACAGAATTGCAGAATTGCTCCACAGAGCAATTACCCGCACTTGTTCACTTTCAGGTTTGCAACGTGAGATTCTTTTTCACTATGAGGACCTCATCTGGGTGCACACTCTTCTGAATGCTTCCACTGACATCAATGGGGCCACGAAAAGAAAGTTAATATGATGGCCTGAGAGCTAGATGAAGAATTGAGAGACTTGAGTTCCTTTCCTTAGCCACAAAATTTGCTTGACATTTATTAAATCCCACAGATACTAATCTATTAGATACTAATTAGGGGAACAGGGAGTTAGGTAACTGAATATATTTTCAGATCTGCATTTAATCTCTGGATGGGATTTACCTTATGTTGATGTCAACACCTATGTCTGAGGTACTATTTAGATTCCCGTTGAAATCAGTGGAACAGACAGTAACTTCACCAGCTTGATCTCTCTGAATTTTTTGAAATTTAGGATGAGAGGAGTTACAGCCAGCAATAGCAGCTCTTCTCATTGTCTATCAAAGGAGCTTAGATGATTAGCTTAGTGTGGTATAGGACATTTCTTTACTTTTACATAACCTTTCTGCTAATGATCCCTTTGGGATTAGAAAGCTGAGCTGTCAGATTAGTTAAGGTAGAAATAGTGGTTTGGGATCTTCTGCTTCCCTTAGATCTGCAGCTTGGTCTGAGTGGGGCAGGTTCTACATTTCCTATGGCTGAAATACACCAATCAAACAGAACAGGGAATGTGCTGAAAGAACCCTGAGGAGCGTGAAGTAAGGTTTTCTATTTGTGAAACCCATATCTGTTCATTATTCTAGGAGTGATTTCTGATTCCCAACATACATTTCATGCATCAAATCCAAGTTTATTCAGGTAGACATTGCTTTCTCTGACAGGGAAAGGCTCACAATCTGACAGCAAACTATCTCACAAAGGCAAAAAAAAATTTCTGTCTCCGGGGTGAGAATGTCCCTGTTATGGTAAAAGAGTCAAAAAGATGTCTATATAAAGCGTGGGTATGTACAAAGTATTTCAGAAGTCTGTGATGGTTTTCATTTTCAAATGACTGGTTACAGCAGATTGGGAGGAAAGAAAGCTCAATTGGTCCTTTTGCACCAAAAGAATATTCTTTTGCACCCTAATGGGATTGTTGGGACTGTTGTTACTTTATTTGAAAGACCTGCTCAACTGAGCACACATTTGCTAATAGTTGTAGATGAAATTAAAACAATTACATGGTCAGTATCACAAAATGAGCAAATAGGTGAGGCAGTCTTGTGCAACTGCCTGGAAGTACAGACAAGCATATACAATGTGTTTGGAAGGCAAGTTTGAATTAATGGATGGGGGCTACCATTTTTACTGTAGATACAGGATCTGTTCCCGATTTTGCCAGAAGAAGCACGGTGAAATCCGTCACTTTCACTTTCAATAAATAAAATAGGAGAAATTGTGGTACCCTTCTTTGAGAGAGGATGGCTGTAAGGCCAAGTCTTCGATAAAGGCCATAGGAATATTAACAGCACTTGAGACTAACAAATCTCAGCTCCAGTGGTTCCTACAGCGATCCAGCATTGCCCACACGTGGTCAAAGGTTATTTTGGAGAAGAAGTACTTTCTGTCTGTAATACCTGTCTCCCAAGATCATTTTCTGTGTCAGATATAGTGAGGTTCTGATGGAATTATTGTATTCACTACAAAGTTGTTGTTATCATTGCTAAGAGTTAAAGCCTTGTGGGATCATATTTTTCAAAGATGAACAGAAGTGAGGGCTTTTAGACTTGGGTGCAGACCTTCCAAAGACTTTTTGATGCCTAAATTAGTTGTTTATGTTAGGGACCTTGTTATTCTTAGAATAGCCTTTTAAAATGGGAAAAAAAATAAAATCTTGTTCAGGCTGTATTCTTCAAACCTGTATAAGAAATATTCAAGAATTGTCTCTATATAGTTCCAGCTAAAATGAGAACTGAAGGGGAAATGGCAAATAAAATTAGACATAAATTAATTCCATTACATGTTAAACAGTGTGATGTATTGCTAATTATTTTTTGCCACATCTTGATATACTAACAAGGAAATAAAATGTTTCCTTGTGGATACTAATTTCCTTTACTGATAGGTGAACAGTGTTCTTATTAATATGTGCCTGGAAAATGAACCTTGACAGGGTGGTGAAATAAATTTAGTTTTATTAAAAGTTGGAGCATACTGAGATTACTGAAAGGGTCAGCATTTTGCTGTTTGTGGAGAAGGTCTGGCTGGCATTAGGGGTGCACACTTCAGCAGCCATCCCTCAGCAGATCTGAGGGTCCCCTTCTAGTGTGTGCTGGCTACCATGGCAAGGATTACCTTATTTCATTTATAACATTTTTAATTTCCTAGCTAACTGGATCCAGCTGTTTCAGCCCTTCATGCAACACAGAGATTTTATGCTAAATCCAAAGGGGCTAAATTAAAGTGAAATGAAATTTGCATATTGTGTTAAACTCTACTTGTACGGCAGATCCAGATTATGTGGTGCTAATCACAAACACTAGATAGAGTAAATCCTCTTGAAGTCACCCTGGGGTTAAGTCAAATGCTTTACACTCTTTGACACATACCCATGAAATATGTAATCAAGTCTGTTTGACGTCCTCTCCTAATTACGTGTGTGTATTTTAAGCAGATGCTTTTCCAGCTGATCTACGCCTTTTGAGATCTTTTTTTTCATTATTAATCAGAAAATCATGCTGTATGTAACGGCAAGTGCCAATTATGAGAAACTAATACTAGTTTCTTTGCTTAGAAGCTGTGCTTTTGCAAATAAGACCATTGCCAAATAACATATAGATGTAAAGAAAATATAATAATGTTATCCACCAGGGGCATAATTATTCTACCACGTACTACAAAATTTCAGCCTAAAACGAAAATTTATTTTTCCACATAATAATATTTTAGTTTGAGGCAAAATACTTAGTAAAGAAATTCTCTGTTGGAAGTAGGAATGGACTGCTTGTTTTCACAGAAGTTAGAATTTCAATGATAAAAATATTTTTCCCCAAGACTCTATATTCTTAACTTCTGCCAAGAATATTAATATATAAGTTTAGCCTTTCTTGAATTCTTCTTACTCGGTGAGATAGTATCAGGAGGCAAAATTAATATTTAATTAAGTTGGGACTCACTGAGTTTTAAGTAAATGCTGTTTACACTGTGACTATGTAAGAATAGTCTTCAGAAAGTGCTATTGACCTAGTTGGTTCTACCCCTACTCTTCAGCTGAAGGATGCAAACTGCCACTCGCATTTCACTGAAGTTTCAAACTGAGTATTTTCCCTTCATTGTGTTTAGCAGAGACATCTACTGGCAAATTGTTAACACATTCTCCTCCTCAGGTCCTACTTTGCCATTTCTTACATCTCCGAAGGGGAGACTTAGTAATATAGAAATTGCTACTTTGAAGCTTTTAGATGTGCTGCAGCATTAAATCTATTATTTATGGAAAGAAGCATTAAGTAGTATATCAACAGATACAAAATCAATAAAGGCAAAATAAAATTTTCCTATTTTCTTGGTAAGGTTACTTCCTGTTGAATGGACAGGCTACTTTTAGCAGAAATGTGCGTATCAGGGAAGAAGAGTATAAAGGAGTTTATAATCCATCATAGACGAACAGAACTAATTGCAAATCACTTGACAATCATCATTAGTCTCCATTGATTTTGATTCAGTCAGTATAGAATGGAAAGAAAGAAATTACAGGATTTAACTGGAAGAGCTATTCTGCCTAGAGGGGCTGGTTTCATGTATTTTGCTTGTTCCACACTCACAGTATATTTTTTTAGTAAACATCTGCCTCAGCTGTCACCTTTCCCCAGTTGTTGATGGCTCTCAATAGAGCCATTCTAGATGGGGTTCCAACTCTTGCATGCTGGCTTCTCTGGTTGCAGTTTAAACACTTAGAGGCTGTCAGGATGCAGTAAGACTCACATAGACAGAGACACCAGCAAGTTCCCCTTGGGCTTACACCCTGAAGGAGCCCCTGGGAGTCCACCCAGCAGCCCTGCTTCTCCACTCCAGTCCAGCCTTGCTAGCCTCTCGAGAGACACACACATAGCTTGGGGTGGGCATGGCCTTGCAGAGGTGCAAAAGCAGAACTGAAAGAACTCAGGTGATTGATTACATGCCCCCAGCAAGAGGTCATTAAATATTTCAAAATTAGCCTGTTCATTTTCTGGTAGCCTGTGGGTTCAAGACACTAGGAAGCATCTCATCCATCCAGTTGGAGTGGGAATATTTTCCCACAACTGCTACTGGAAAAATACTTTTTAAAAAGCACCTGTCTTCTAATGTTTGTTTTTCAGGGGCCAGTTAAGCCATTTTAAAAGGGATGAGTCTCTCTTATAAGAGGCCTGCTATAACAGTGAAATTTTTCAGGTTAGCTTTACTCAGGTAAAATGTCCCTATTCTCTGAAGTAAATTTTCACTGAACCTACTTTGTATGTTTGTGTTCTACGTTCCTAAAAGCATTCATTTTATTTACTCTATGTTCATATATATTTGTAGTGGCCATTTCAGGTCTGTTATGCTTTCAGGACTCTGTGTGCACCTCAGCCTAATTACAGATTTGAGATCCACACATCTGTTACCCATACCACATCCTCTATTCCCACATTTTCATCCACATCCTAATTTCTGTGAAAGGAAGACTTAACCTAACAAAGGATCTAAGCTGCTTTTATTGCAAATGTTCCAATTCTGTAATAGCTGGAAAAATGTTTTTGTAAGTTTTTCTTCTGCTCTTCCTTTCTCCTCTCCTCTTTTCTCCTTTTTTTTTTTTAATTTTATAGAGATTACATGTATTTCATTAAACATCTTAAAAATTGTACTCTACCATACTGAGTTTAATATGGTTTGATTTAACTTGGTTGTTTCTTATGGTCTTTCAGCATGAGCGTGTTGTGTCATGTTCAGTCTAAAATTTCTGGTTTGTTACTGTTTTGACCAAGAATTACTACTTTTTGTATTTTATTCACATTATTAATTGAAACCCCAGGTTAGTAAAATTTTTGCCTAGTTTCTCCTTTAAAGTATAAACTTCCAAATCAGGTTGGGCTCCAGCTATCTTCCTGCTGAATGCTTTGTAAGATTTTAGGGTAGTCATAAAAATCAATTTTTTTTTTTAAGTTTTAGGCTAATTTCAATGATATTCTCACAAGTATCAACAAAAAAAGTTGTGCTGAGCAGGAAAAATTATTTCATAAGATAGTATTTGAATAAAAGATATGTTTAGCTTTATAAATTGAGGGTACAGAGATGTAATAAAAACTTGTTTGGTTATCCAGTCCATGGAAAAAAAAAATGATACTATCTTAAAAAATAAAGACTGAATGAGCAGATTTCTCATTTCAATGAATTTTGTCATTACTTGTACAAATCACAGGGATTTAGGGAGATAAGACAGCTTAACTATGTCAGTCAGGGGACTTTCACTGTTTAGAGTAGAGATGTTGGCAGAAGGTCAGCTCAGTTGTACATAAGTATTTCACCAAGCAAACTAGGTTGAGCTATTGGGTTGCTCATGGAAGTGGTGGAATCACTGTCCCTGGGAGTGTTCAGAAAACACTTAGATGCGGTGCTCAGGGACATGGTTAAGTGGTGGATTTGTCAGTGATGGGTTAATGATTGGACTCAATCTTGAAGATCTTTTCCGACCTTAATGATTCTATGATATAAACTGTCATAGTTTATTGATGTTAGTGGAGACATAGTAGTTGATACCACCTGCCCCTACATCTTTGGCTAAGATCATTGTAGTGGTTTTGATTCCAAGTCTTCCTTGGTAACCAGGTTGTAACCAAGGAACCAAGGCCATATTCGCAGTAATCCATACGATTTTTACGTAATCAAGGGTTACAAATAAGGTAATATAGGTAATAATAAATAAGGTAAATAAGGGAGAGGAAGCTCTTGCTCTCTTCCCTTCCGGTGGTCTGAACGCGCAGGTTCTCTGCTGTCGGTCCTACTCGTGTGGAGGAGTGAGGCCTAGTGAGGCCTTGTAGGCCTTGGGAGGCAGCGGGTGCCGGCGGTCGTTTGGCGCGATTCTGTTATCTCAAGGAAAGTAGTAAGCCTTTCTTTTACTAGTTCTTTATTGTTTGATCCCAGGTTTTGATAGTGTATATCTGTTTTCCCCTTTTCCCTTTCTCTCTTTTCCTTTTCCCCTTTCCCTCTGGGGGAGGGGGTGTTTGGGGTCCCTAATAGTGTACATAGTATTCTAGCTGTATATAACTGTAATATATGCAAATATATATATATTGATATAATTCGGTTGGTTTCAGGTTCTTCAGTTTCTATAGTTTTTTTTTCCTTTGCCCCAGGGGAAGGAGGGGGAGGTTTTCCCTGTGGGCTCGGACAGTTGGTATGAAGCCAACAAATCATGGAGATGCTGTTTGAAAAGCTGCCATTTGTAGGTAGGTTTAACAAATATTTTCAGAGTACAGACCCCAAGCACTTGAGCTAGTTTCACTCCTGGGACAAGGCTAGTTCACACCATAAAAGAACTTCATCCCAGAAATTAAAGGGCAAGGCTGGGAATCAGAATTATTGAACTGATTTTATTTATACAAGTAAGTTTTCATAAATTTTGGCAACACACTACAGTGGTATGATTTTCTTTTCATACTGTATAATGAAAAATTGGAGCAAATTGACTCTAGATGAGTGAGAAGGTGACAGGGTAGATTGGTTTCTCAGAGTTGTGTTTGAGCCTGTTTTGGGAGGGAGGAGGAGGTCTACTTTGAAAGGTTGTTTTTTTTTTTCAAATATAATTCACATAATCACAACAATAATTTGTTTTCCTTCTTATGACTATATGTTAAGCAGTGAAACTCAGCTTCTAACTAGTAGAGAGCCTGGGCCTAAGTGTGAGTGAGTTACTTTCTTAAAGTATACCAAAAATTGTTATGTGGGTAACTGAAAGCAACAGACCAGCACCTTTGCAGGGTTCATCCAGGCACCTGGTTTTAATTTTTCACATTTATTTTTCCCTTTTTCCTCTTCATACTAGTGGCAGTTCTGTTGTTGTCATTTCTGTTGGATTTTGGAAACTGGGATCATCTCCATTCATGGAAGTGCTTCAACTATTTTTTCAAGCCAATTTCATGTAGAACAAGTATCGTTAGATTTTGTTGTTGTTGTTTTTGTAATATCTTTCTTCTCCACTGTCTTTATTATCTGGTGTGAGAATATCTATTTTTTGTTTTTATTTTGAGATAAGGTGATCTTCTAGAGGGACATGAAACTTAGTTAAATTTCACTTGGGCTCTGGTTTGCATGATCTGCTAGTTCACCATTATCACTGCTGATTAAGGGATTAAGTCCACCCCAAATTTTGGCCAGAGTTGATGCCTAGAGGCTGAGTAGTCAGTGTACCTACTTCTGAGCTCAGGCAGATGGCAGCCCAGCCTACTAACCGAAGTTTCATATGCCCCTGTCTCCATAAATGAAAATCATGAAATGCTGTGTCTGAATGCTCAAATTCACAATCCTTGTTAGGGCTATGGGTGACAGTTACAGTTTTCCACTTCTGGCCCCTTAATCTCTTCTATAGACAGTGTGTTGTGTAGGCTGACAGAAGCTGCTAAGCAGAGGCTTGAATTACGTATTAATACAATCTAAAAAACCATGAGTCAGGTCCAAAGGAATTAGAGACATAAAATCTCCAATAATTTTATATTAAGATGATATGGGTGGAGGGTGGAGAACAAAAGTTCCATGGACTATCTTGGACAATATTGTGGAAGATACTCAAGTGCCACCCAATAAATCAGTTGTTTCATTTTATCCAAAATGTGTAAGGCAGTCCTGATTACCTCATCACATAAGTATTTCCACAGAAATGGAGGGTGCTCAGCAATGAGCAGCAGCACAAATGAGTGCACACATGAACAGAGACTAAAATAATCAATGGCTTCCTTTAGGGACATGTCTCTGCTTATCAAAAAAAAAAAAAAAAAAAAGAAGGATGCTTGTATGGACTGTTTAGCAGAACACAAAATGTGTTTTTCCACATATGTTTGGTTTCGCAATGTTTGCCAAGTTTAAAGCATTCTCACAGTGCCTCTTGTTCCTGCTGTTCTACTGGGCTTTTGCTATTCTTAGAAGAAAGTCAGCAGGGGAATCAGACCAGTGTTCAAGAAAGGGGGGGAAAAACAGGAAAAGGAACTGTGAGGACAATCCAGTTGCTCCAATGCTACTTGATTAAATAAGAACAATAACGTTAAAAGGATTTGGGGGCTGCAAGCTGCTGTTGTCTGACTAATTTACCATGTGTGCAAAAGATCGATGAGGGGCCCTTGCACTAGCCAACATTCATTGTTGATCTGGGCAAACTGCTGGGTACATCCAATTATTAAGAAAAACAATGAAGTTCAAACTCAAGAATATCTTTTTCTTGATGTGGGAGATGCATGTGGATGTTTGGATTGTGTTAATTGTGAGAAACATATTGTGAAGATAATTATTACCCAGTTAAATAGCTTGACATGTTCCTATTAATCACTTTCATTGCATTATTGAGCCATTTATCTGTCTTTGGCACTAATGCACACTACACGACTAGTGGACTTTACATTGATAACAAGTCAAGAAGTATCAGGTAAGCAAACTAGATAACTGTGCATGCATCACACACTGACAAAGCAAAAGGTTGAACTACCCTCGTTTCCAATTCCAACATGACTTTGTGTTCACTTTTTTTCTAAGTACAGGAAATGAGGGCCTACTGCTAGTTAGTTGGTGGAAGAGCAATTGGTAGGTTTTTCAGGGTGGTATAATAGAGCAAAGGAGATTCTCAACTGCTGCCAAATGCTCAGTGGGCAGGAAGTACATGGGATATTCAGATTAGAAAACTGATGTTAAAAAGGGTAAGAGTGGAGGCAGCATTTTTTGTTTAGTTCTAGTTTTTGTTGGCACTTTTTTTTTCCAGAAAATTCCAGAGAAAAGACTTGCTGTGATTTGATGCTCATAAAATCTAAAAGCAGTGGGGGACACAATTAACAGATCGCTGTGATTTGTGAGGTGAAACAAGAAATGAATTTGACTCATGGGTTTTAGTAGCCCAGAGATGGTTTTGTGTCATCCTTTCTTGTGCTCGTGATGTTTGATAATGGCTATACAGATGAGATAAAGTGCAGTAAATTTTCTACCAGTGCGGGATCTGCTAGAGGAAGTCTCTGGGAGAGAAGAGTATATATAACAACACAGTAACAAAGGGCAAACAATGCCAAGGGCAAATAACTCCATTAGACAACTCAGGCATGTGGTACTTAGTATAAAGTAACGTAGGTAGAGCAGCTGCTGGATAGAATGAGGAATATGAAGATGGATCTAAATAAAACACAGAAATGAAATCTATTGCTATTTCTCTGAGGTCTTATTTACAACAGAAAGTCATATCACCAACTGATGTAAAGTGGTTTATGGCCTAACAATATTAATGCAATTAGGGCAGCTGAGCACCATTAGGAATCTGTCTGCTAAAGTCTACACCCATCCTGTAAACACAAGACCGAATTCCCATTGTTGCATTAAGCTTGCCTAAGCATCATGCAGCATCCAAATGGCGATCAGTGACTAAGCAAAGCCGTATTTTAATGAATATTCAAATGTAGATACATTATTTTATTTCTGTTGGCTTTTTAATTTTCTAATGCTTTTTCAAGGTTTGTGCGTCTGGGAGGGGGAGGGAGACATTTGCTCTTAGAGGGGAAAAAAAAGGCACATTGCCATTTCGTTTCTTAGTAGAGGTTTGTAATGCGATTACCAAAATGTGAATAACAATCAAATAATGCAGAGGCTTATTCCCTATGGATAGCAAGAATAAATTTCAGTCAAATGTTTCCGGCAGAAATCTCAAATTTGTCATGCAAAGTACTTCTCTGCATTCAAACATAATGTATTTATGTGAGTCAGAAACATCAAACATTAGGATAAATAGCCAGATTATAACTACAGTACGCTTATGAAATGATTGGAATAGAAGTGCAATTAATGAAACTGGCAGAATGGCTATGAAGCAGTGTTAATGCCTTGAGATTTAAAGAAAGCATCCAGATCTGCTTTACAGCATAGGGTGGAGGAGATACTTAGAGACTGCTTCCTATTCTTCCTGTTAACAATCTTTCAGTACCTTTTTGTCTTTCTGACTTACATTCATGTCAAAAGAGAGTTAGAAGCAATTTTTGCAAGCTTCTCCTGGGCTCAGATTTAAAAGGGAACTGAGACCTTCAGGGGACCAAGAGGAAGAAAATTAAAAGATTGGTAATGTCATCAATGTTTTCCTTCTACCTCAAAGCCAGTGTAACACTGCATACTTCTAAAAAAAAACCCAAAAAAACCTGAGTAGGGAAGAATGATGTGTGCGTGTGTCTGACAAATGAACTGTGTCAGCCTGTGCCTGACTTCTATGAACTCTTATTCCAACTTTTTCCACCTCCACTGACCAGTCAGTGTTCTCTTAAGTTGCTGCAGGACTTCCCCCACAGGAGCTGTTGAGCAGTGTTGCCTTCTGTCTCCTCACTTGCTTTCTCTTCCTCCTTGAAAGGGAATGGATACAATCAGAGATACCTGGATTGGATTTATTTATGTTTGTGAGAGGTTAGGTAAGAGTAGCATAAAGCATATGAAATGGCAGAGTTTAATAACTGTGTGAGTCCTATGTGTTTCTGGGGCTAAAGTGTTCATGTTTGGGAAAAACAGGGATAAACAATGATGGTGAGTCATCTGTGTTGGTCTGTTTGCGTGTGATTCTTTACCGGGCAGATATTTGGGAAAAGTGCATCAACAGTCTGTGATCAGTGGGTTTTTCAGCAGGTTTTGTCAGTATTTGTCAGTGTCCATCAGCTAATGGTGATGGAATAAACATTTAAATTTTGTAAGGACCTGGGAGAGAATGTTCAAGCAGAGGCTGCTGAGTGCAATGCCAGGCTCAGCACTGTCTGATGACAGAGGCTGGCATTGCTTTCCAGCAGTGAGAACTGCTGAGATGCATCTTCCTTTTGCCAGGAGCCCTGAGACTACCTTGAGAATTTGTTGCAACTACAGCTGTACTTTTTGTTTCTACTTTATTTTTGTTCTTATTAATTATTAGTATCTCAGTGTGACTTGATTAGGAGTAGCAGAAATTTTTGGATTTACCATACTGCACTATGCAGTTAAATTATAACACCCTGCTCCAAATAAATGTGGCAGTTAATCTACTATTCACATCTTAATTGAGCCTGCTCAATGCCAAAGTTTCACAATACTTTGAATATCTTATTACTTATTTCTGTAGATGAATGTATAAAGAACAAACCTCAGATTGGTTTTAGTTAGCTGATGCAGGTGGAACACAAGTCTGGATGACCTGTGCTTAGCACTGAACTTAGAGCATATGAAATGGAAAAAAAAAAGAAAGGCAAAAATGAGATTAAAGACACCTGTATTTTGAAGCTGTACAGGATTTATTACAACTTACATAGCCTTGGAACTAGGGTAGTTTATATCCAGTTATCCATAGCCTACAGATCTTTATGAGAAGGGTTTTACTGGGAAATAGATGTGTTACTCTATAGTTCACCACAGGGGAGGATTCCTCTATAAAGGAAGAAACTTTATTAGTCTCAGACTTTTCTTTTCTAGGCTTTAACTGATCTGCAACTGTTTTCCTCCAGAAAAACCTTTTTTCCCCTTTAAGTCAGCAATAACCACAGAATCACAGAATATACTGAGTTGAAAGGGACCCACAAGGATCATCAAGTCCAACTCTTGGCCCTGTGCAGAACCATCCACGAGAGTCACACCATGTGCCTGAGAGTATCATTCAAACGCTTCTTGGATTCTGTCAGGATGTGACCACTTCCCAGGGGAGCCTGTTCCAATGCCCAGCAGCCCTCTCGGTGAAGAGAGGTGTTCAAGCAACCTCTGTGTATTGAAGCTATACTTCCAGGAAATGTGGAAAATACGTAAGGACCACATAGTTTGTTATGTGCTGGTATCTTACACAGGTGATTCCCTTCTTCCACTAAATCCATAAGAAGTCATGTGCTCACATAGGAACCTGTTTTCTATTTGATAAGCCTGGTAGAATACAGCTAGAAGGAAAAGTTGACATCAGTCTTCCTTGTCCCACAACCCATGGTGGTTTGTGATAAGGCACATTCCCAAGGAATTGTAAGACATTTGCTTCAACTGTTCAATCCTGAAACTGATTTTCCTTCTTTTTGTGTATTCTGGCTGACTAAGAGTCTACCAAATCTCAGAAAGTAACTCCAGAAAGAGCTTAATCTTCTGCAAAGCTTCTTTATGACATTGATGTAACCTTCACTTGCAGATGTATTGAACAGAAATTTATTTACTAACCAAATTATTCTCTGATATTTTATTTTCATGAAATTTAAATCTTTTGTGGAAATGTATAATTTCTGAGGTTTTGGGGGGTTCCTTTATAAAAAATTTCACTGATCCTGTACCTAGAAGGTATGGAAATATTTTGATTCATCTGGTTTTCTTATAGTTTTAAAGATACTAATTTTCATACATCTTGTTAACTGCTATCAAATAAAATTAATGAGATGTGGTTTTTTACTAACTTTAGAAGTTTTCAGGAATCAGAACAAACCAACATGGTGAATTTTTGAGTTACATCACTCAGAACATACTTGATGGAAAAAGGATTCTCTAGGCCAGTGAATGCAGTATCTTCAGCAATTTCGGCAACTACTTCCTTAAAACTTTTTGTAAGTTATTGAGAAGATGTTTGTTCATTGGCATGAACTGTGTAGTGATTTTTAAAAATTTTCACTTTGCATGACTTTATATTTGCAATTCAAAACAGAATTACTTTTTAATATGTTAGAATTTCATATATAACAGGAATTCTGATTCCTGATCAGTTGTGTAGAAACCCTGCTTCAAAGAGGCTCAATTTTATAATACAATGAAGAGAGTCATAACCAAGTCTGGCTGTTCAAAGGTTATTAAAGCTGTTAGTCACTGTGTCCATGTAAAAGAACAATGAATATATCTTTGAAAATTAAACTAGCAGAATAAATAGGTAGGCCTTTTTGCTTTTTTTTTGGATGAGTCTGTATGTCTCCTCTAGGCCCACATAAGGACTAAATGCTTTGCTCAATTGAATGAAGACCAAGAGCCAGCTCAAGTTCTAGGGCTCCCTGGCAAGTTTTTTCTGATGGTAACATGGAATCTCCTGTGATTTATTTTGTACCCATTGCCTCTTGCCCTGTCACTGGGCACTACTGCAAAGAACCTGGCTTCATCTTCTCTACAACCCTTCCTTTGTGTATTTATACACACTGAGAATATCCCCGCCAAGATGTCTGTTCTCCAGAGTTCCAGCTCTCTCAGCCTCTCCTCCTGTTAGAGGCTCTCCAGTCCCTTATTCATCTTTGTACTCCTTTGCTAGACTCACTCTTGTACTGGGGAGTACATGTCTTGTACGGGGGAGCTCAGAATTGGACACATCACTCCAGATGTGGCCTCACCAGTGCTGAAGAGAGGGGAAGGATCACCTCCAGTAGTGTAATACAGCCCAGGATACCGTTTATCTTCTTCGCCACAAGGACACATTGCAAACAGACGGGGTATGTCACTAGTGACTAGCTTCCAGCTAGACTTTGTGCCATTGATCACAACGTTCTAAGCCTGGAAGTAAAGCCAGTTTTCAGTTCACCTCACTGTCTACTTATCTAACCCATATTTCATCAGCTTGTCTTTAGGGATTTGACAGGAGAGAGTGTCAAAAGTTACTGATGCCCAGATAAACAACATCCACTGCTCTCCTACCATTTGGCAAACTGGTCGTCTCATTGAAGAAGGCTGTGAGGTTATTTAAGCATGTTTTTCCTCTTTGTAAATCCATGCTGATTTTTCCTAATCACTTTCTTGTCCTTCATGTGTGTGGAGGTGGTTTCCAGAGTAATTCACTTTATTGCCTTCCCAGGGACTGAGGTGAGGCTGACCAGCCTGTAGTTCCCTAAATCTTCCTTCTTGCCCTTCTTGAGGATAGGAGTGACATTTGCTTTCCTCCAGTCTTTGGGAGCTTCTCCCAATCACCATGATTTTTTAAAGATTATCAGGATTGGCCTTGCAAGTGACAGCGACCAGTTCCCTCAGCACTCATGGGAGCATCCTGTCAGCACTCATGAACTTGTTTATGCCCAGTTTATTTTTAGGGTTCCATAACATGATCCTGATCCACTGATGGTAAGTTGTCCTTGGACCAGGCTATCCTTTTGATCTCAGGGCCTGGGATTCCTAAAGGCAAGGCTCACCAGTGAAAATGGAGGAGTGAAAGGCACCAAGACTTTCAGCCTTTTCCAAGTCCTTCCTCAACAGCACTTCTGCTTGAAGAAGTCCTTGTTACCCATTACATCCTTCGCCAGATTCTAAATTGCATCCTTGCATGCTTAGACCACGGCTCTGTATTCCTTCTGGATCACCTGGCCCTGTTTCCACCTCTCTACTTAATTTTGTTTAGTGAGGAGCTCGTTGTTCATCCGTGAAAGTCTCCTGCTGTCTTTACTTGGCTTCCTGCTTGCTGGGATGAACAACTCTTGAACTTGAAGAAGGTGATCCCTGAAACATATTTTTTTTCACCTGAAATTGAATTTTTCTTGTCAGATTGAAACCAAATTTTTACCATGACTAACCGTAACTGTGATTTAGTGCATTTCTGAAAAGCTGGACAAGGGTATCAGTACCTGGGTAAAAATGGGCGTTCATGCATGCAGACTATCTATCTGCTTTGGGATTAATTTAAATCACTACAAATGTTTCTCATTTATTTCCATGAGCACAGCATCAGCAAGTGGATTATTCCTGTGGTTCATGAGGTCACTGTACCATTTGAGGAAGAATCAATCTGTGCTACACATATGGGAATGGTAGCAAGGGAAGAAAATAGAGCCTGTTAGCGTTTTATGGGCATTTAAAAAATGGTTATTGAAATTAATCTTAAATATTTAGGGTCTAGTCCTTCCTGAAAAAGCTGTCAAGGATTTAATAGAAAATAAAAGCTTTTATATGACATTGGTGACCATGTGCTAGCAATTAGAAGAGAGTTATGAGCTGGATATAGAATCCCGTATGAAATCATGAAATGCCCCCGAACTCTAAAAAGGAAAAATTCTCTGTTAAACTATCTGGACTTTCACAGTAATTGCCAGGAAGCCCAACGGATTTGACTTTATTGGGCTTTTCTATAAGTAGTCTCTTACAGGAATATAACTATTAATGACATGTAATAAATTATTTCCAGAATTGAGGTCTTAACAAAGCTTTTATTTTTAAGAAATATAAGGGGATAGTGTTGATGCAGTAATTTTTTTAAGCACAATATCTTCATTTCAGAGCACATTTATTAAACTTTTATCTGCAATATATACCTGTTTATCCATCAAACTTAAATTTCTTATGCACATCATAACAAAGGGGGGGAAGGAGCAGTCTGTGGAGAGTGAGCTTTACTCAGACTAAATAAAATATATAATGATAAAATGGACATAATTGCAAAGTGGGAAGGTATCTATATAAATATGCTTACATGCCTTTCAGAAATTCTTTTTTTAAAAAGTGTCTTTCTAAAAGCAGTTCAACAGATCTTCATCAAACAAGTGCTTTTATCTCTGTATTGTTTTTTAATGTTTCCCTTAGCAAACAATACTTACAGAGATATGTTTTATATACTGATCCTTACCAAGAAGTTTTAGATCAATGCTAATTTTGAATTGTCAAGCTGCTGCAAAGAATCATAGCTGTAAGATATTAGTAGTCAATAGCTTTTGTGTGTTCTACTAACATCAGGAAGTGGACTTGATGGGATTTTTTTTTTTTTTTTTGATGGAACAGCAGTTCCTAGCAGACAAACAAGCTCAGCAGTGCATACTTTGTTCCCTCTATATATCATCTGTGTGGCATTCCAGTGGTGTGTTTGTCACTTTGGCACATTCAGTGAGCTACACATTAACTAAAAGAACATTCTGTAACTTTAAAAATAGTATTAAATCATTTATGTCTGCATTTTTTCAGAAGTAAAATCTAAATATATTCAGATGAACTAATGGAGGCATCTCTACCTCAAGAACAAGTTTTTCATAAAGGGATAAAATCCCTTGAAAGTAGGGAATGTTATAATTGTTGCTGAAACTCTGGAAAAAACTTTTTCAGGGCTTCGCATCTTGTGAAACATAAGATTTTTTCTTCTGTTTTTGGATGTATTAGGTGATACGTATTTTGACCAATGGGGACAGAATAATAATGCAGTGTTATGAGTCTTTTAAACAGAATTCATTATTATCTCCAAAATATTCATCTTTTAAAGTTATTTAAAGCTTTGGGCTGAAAATTCAAATACCTGGTTTCATGTTAATAAATCTAATTTTCATTTAAATGGTGTCAATTTTTGACACAGTTTTAATTACAACTACAAATTCTGAAGAGGATTAGTAAAACGGGGGAAAAGTTTTTGAGGTTTACAGAGCAGAGGGAATTTCCTATGAGGCTCTAGAGCCAAAAAATCCTATAGCTTGTGTAGTTCTAGTTAACGATAGCAGAAGCTGAGCAATTGAGTCATTCACCCACATCCTGAAGATGGGATCAATGCCATCCAAGAGAGAGCACCCTCTAGGGGCTACAATAGTACCGAAAAGGTGGCCCTTCAACCATGTGGGAGGAGGTGAAGTACTTTCCTTCAGAGATCCCCACCACATGGCATGGCATTCATGTTGAACTGTGGATGGGAGGTTTTAAGCCTAATTAAACAGTAGCTGTTGACTTGCATGTTCTGTAATAGGCATGACACCATTTGGTATTTAGTTGTGGTCTAGCATCAAACAGCTCCCTTAAACTGCAGATCCGAAGCACAGCTCAGAAAATAATTCCGTTTGCCTGCAAGAAGCCAGGGACTGGCTGACAGAACAAGTAGCATTAGTGAGGGTGGAGACTGCCAGCATCAATGATGATTATATATGCTGCTTCTGCCTGTGATGAGCTGCCAGCTTGTAAGTGCTGAACAATTGAGTGACCTTGGACAAACTAGTTCCAATAATGATACAGCGTTTGTTTTAATATGAAAGTGATAAGAAGGAAAAGATCACAGTCTGTCTTTCTTTCATGCAATCCCTCATCTTCAAAATGGATGCATCTCATGTGAGTTTAATAATTCATTTCATATGCAAAGCCTCTTTCTCTGGTATTAAGAACATCTTCATTTCAAAGCTTAGAAAAGTTAAAGAAGACTGAAGGCTGGAGTCAAGAAAGGAAGATACTTCTTATACCTGCAGTAGCTGTCACCTGCTTAGAGATAATAAAAATATCCTCTGAAATTTAAAACTGTAATTTATCTTAGCTTTTTGTATTTTAATCCATTTTTGTATGCCCGCAACTCAGTGAATTGGGCCAAATTGCCAGTTTTATTGAAGAAATAGTTTAATTTTTTTTTTTATTTTATATATATTTATATAATACAATATATTGTCAAAATATTGGTGGTAAAACTATGAACCAGGTCTAATCATAATGTGTCTAAAGGGGAATCACAGGCTGGTCTCAATAAGCCATGGCCAAGAGTAGTCTGGCAGTGGGATGCCCTTGGGACAGCTGGGTGCCTGAGGCACTGTCCTTGCATCCATGGCTCCTGTGCCTCCCTGTGCTGCTCTCTCAGAGGAACATNTAATTTTTTTTTTTATTTTATATATATTTATATAATACAATATATTGTCAAAATATTGGTGGTAAAACTATGAACCAGGTCTAATCATAATGTGTCTAAAGGGGAATCACAGGCTGGTCTCAATAAGCCATGGCCAAGAGTAGTCTGGCAGTGGGATGCCCTTGGGACAGCTGGGTGCCTGAGGCACTGTCCTTGCATCCATGGCTCCTGTGCCTCCCTGTGCTGCTCTCTCAGAGGAACATTGCTCAGGCTCAGTGGTCATCTCCAGGCCCCTGCCCGGCGCTGGCAGCTGGGCACTGCTGCTCCTGCTCCTGTGGGCCGCAGGTGCCAAAGGAAAGCCCTGCGCAGAGCCCCAAGCGCCTGCCTGGACAGGGAGCATCCTTGTGTTGGGATGGGGCATGAATGCCTGTGGGAGAAGGAGATCTGACCCCAAGGAGCTGGGTGGGCACCAGGCAAGCTCCTGCCTGCACCCCTGGTGCTGAGGGCTCTTCCCAGGGAAGAGTGGAAGGTGCATGGCCAGGGCTGGTGTGTGTGATGCTGCTTTCCAGGATGGCTGGGCCAGGCCTGCCCTGGCTGGGGCAGTGCTTGACTCTGGGGTGTGAATGGGTCATCCCTGGTGTCGGTAGCACCACCCAGGGCAGGAGATGCACTCTGCAGGTTGCTGACGGCCTCTCCTGCTGCAACTGTGCCCTCTGCATCTTCCTGTTAAAACAGCTCTTTGCTGCCATGGTCTTCTGACACATCTTGGGACATTTGGCTTTTGCTATAATGGGTCTGGATGTTTGAGGTCCTCTTCCCTCATCTTATGGGACAGATCTTTCTCAACATTGTGTTCCTTGTCATCCTCGGCTACGACTCGGGGTGGCATTCTCCAAAAGAATCTCCGTGGCTGTCACTGGCATACTCTGCCGCAGACAGTCCAGGGTTACCCAAGGGGAGATGCTGCTTCCTGTGGGAGGTGCTCTCCTGCGAGCTGGGCATCCCAGGGCTCTGCTTCTTCTCCTTCAACCTTCCCCATGGCCAGGGTGGTGCCCTGGAGTGTCACAGTCATCCCTGGGCGTGATGCAGCCCCGCATCACAGCGCCCTGGCAGCTGATCCCAGCAACTGCTCCTAGCACAGGTGTTCCGTGGCACTAGGCCCCAGCAATGGGTTCTGATGAAATCCCTGGTTTTCTTTAGTAATCTATAAAAGCTGGAGGTTAATAAAAGGGTGAGCATGAGAACAAGAAGGGGGTAAAACCAAGGGTAGAAAATAACATCTAAGAATTTTATAGATTGGACTTTTTAAATTAAGAATAGTGATACCAATCCATTATTTGAATAACATCATAGGTGTTTAAAAGCAATATATTTTTATGGCTGTGTTAAGTGGTTTTAAAGATATGTTTTGCTCTCCTTTTCATAGATTAGTCTTGAAAATATCTTCCTGTCCATGAAAGCAGAAATTCTCAAAATCTGTCTCTGGGCATTGTGCCATTTTGTGGAGCTAATAGATCATTCTGTACTGACAGGAAGAGTTTTAAATAAATGTCCACTCAACAGGCAGCTGTGTGAAACAGGCTGATATGGCCTCTGTCTTTGGGTCAAATACTCACTGTCTGTGCTGCAAAACAGTGAAATACAAAAACTAAAGACCTGAAGTCCAATGGGGTGCATTTGGTTAGCATGGAAGAATTTCAAAACACCTTAAAGGGTGGGTCTGCATCTCAGCAGCACGTAGGATATAGGAAGATGTTCTTGCTGGTTACTGCAGGAGAGCTTTACAGCTGTCAAGGATCCTGTCAGCTTTAATAGGCTCTGAATACATTAATGACTAACCTGGCTTACAAGCAGCTGACGTTAAACTGCCTGATGCTCCTTACACATGCCTTCATCTCTTCCCTGCCTATTGATCAAGAGACAAAATCTGGAGGAAAGTAATACCACTGTAGCCAAAAAGCCAAAATAGCTGGGCAATATAGTGATGTGTTTCCCTTCTGTCTTACAGAGTATTTTCAGATAAAATTACAAACGTATACCCAAGTTCAGTGAATATTATTCATAAAGAGCTGTGGAAATGAGGGAAAAGAAATAGCTGGATAAGACACGGGAAGCAAATTAATCCTCTGTGACAGAGCTCACCATATGTTACAAGAACATGTGGTATGGGTTGAGTCAAAGTTTGGTGGTTGCAGAAGAAAATAAAGACTGCGGTTCCTGTCTCTGGCTGCCAAACAAAGTGAACCTTCAAGGTTCAGCATTTAGTAAAAAATAATCAACATGCTGTCTTGTTACCAACACTTCTTGTTATCTCCTCTGATAAAGAAGGATCTAAGCTTTTATATTAGATCGCGTACTGAACTTGACAGCATCATTCCGATAAAGAAAGGAAAAAGGGAAGAGCTGCAGTGAGTGAGTACCTTTGGCAAGATTCACATTGTCAAGGCCTCAAAAAAGAAGCTTGTTTTGATTGATTGATTGGTCTGATCACCTTACAGGTGAGTCAAGCCTCAGCAGGAACATAAAATTGTAATGCTTCTGACCATTCAATTTATAGTACCTTCCTTTTTCTTTTACTCTTCTTTATTTAAGACAGGTGAAGTGTTTCAACCACTTCTACCGATCCTAGAAAATCATATGATTCGTCATAACTTCAGGATATTAATCAATTTGTTTCTTGCATGTTCAGAGACACAAAAGGAAAGAAGTGCTTGAGCCAACATTTATTTACTTGTGTATTCATTTATCTGTTTATTCCTCAGCTGTACATAGAGTGTTTTAATCTAACACCTAACTTCAGTTGGCATGTGAGAAAATAAAGCTTCTGGGGCAGTAGAGAGTCTCTCTTGAGAGAAAAATATAGTTTTTTCTATTACTTCTCAACACTATGTGGAGGTTGTGATATTAGAATAGCTAGGAAAAAAATTTAAAAAAAGATATAGAACACAATACTATTAGAAAGACTGGAGAGCAAGAGGTGTGTCACATGATAAGTCTCCTCATACTCTGGAAAGCATGGTCTTAAGGAGTAGGGGAGAAGACAAGAAAAAGGAAAATTGTTGACTATTGTAAAAAACCTCCTAGACCAGTTCAAAACCACTGAAGTTTCAGCAGCTTTTTGAAAAAGGACGTACTATCTACCATCAGTACTGCTTTGTCTCTCTTGGGGAGTTCAGGTTGACTACCTGCCATGGTCAGAGAAGGCCAGCTCATCCTGCATCTTTCTGACCTCTCTTTGTATTTGTATCGATGCTTTCTCCTTTGACAAGGATCTGCAGTGGAAGTCATAATGGGTATTGCAATGAAAGGGAAAAGAGTAGAGAAGCCGTATCACCATCCAAGATAATGTTATCCTATAACCACTTCATCTGATCACGGTGTCACTTTTGGACACCTTAAAATAGAACAATACACTAACGTTGATGTCCTTTCGTCTCCCTGATTTAGTAGAATTTCCCTATTGAAAAGTGCTCGGTAAGTTCAAACCATTTATAATAAACATTGAAGATGTTCTTGAACTCCAAAAATTATTGAGGAGGTTCATGGAAAAATGTCACACAAAATCATGGGACTGTTACTGTTCTCATGAAAGGAAACAGGGCTCATTTGTTAGCATATTGCTTTCCCCCATATCCTGCCATATCCAAGAAGACAGAAGAGTTTCAGAGAGATGAATGAATATACTAGGTCCACATGAAATGCATCCACACAAATGTTTGATACACGCAGCCTTTAAATGCATTGCCATGCATTTAAATTCACACTTCTTAATTATAAAAGTTTTTCTGTTGGGTTTGCAGTCAAATGTTTGAACAGTTTGATTAATCACTGCAGGGCTAATTGGTCTGAAGTTGGCTGCCGCTTTGAATTAGGTGTTTTCTGTCTTTGAAAAGTACCTCAGTAGGGTGATGTAATTCTTGTAGGATCATCATCTGGGTATGTAAGACTACGAAAGGCCTGGTCAGGCCAGAAAGATTGTGTCAGTAGAGTAATAGAGACGTTGAATCAAGAGAAATGTTAGAAGCTTGGGCAGTCTGAACTAGCCATTCTGGTTAGTTCAATTCAGGAAAGAATACCTGTTGCACTTTATATATGAAATAGATTAAATAGTAGTCTTTGACAGGCTTAAGTCATTTTGACTGCAAAACAGGGCTCCTGACTGCCCTGGTCTTGTGAGCTATTGAAGCCATTCATATTATCTCATATATTGAGTTAAGCGTCTTTCAGAAAGGGAGAAAAAAAAGAAAGAGATGAACTTATTTCATCAACAAGTTTTTGTAATTCAAGGCTAAGGTATGAAAACATCTTTTGTTGCATGTTATGAAATTTGCATATCTCATGTTGCGCAGCATCTCTGCGCAGCCAAAGGTTATGCAGCGAAGCTTGTGACAACTCTGTTAGCCAACAGTAGTAACACTCAGTGTCTGTTAGGCATAATGGATGTATATATTGTGAGTAGTTTCTGAAGATTTTCTTTTCATGATGCTTTAAATATTAAGGTCTTTTCATGGTCATACTTTTAATTTACAATAGCAAGACTTCACTTTTCATTGGTGGGGCAGGAATGAAAAGGAAAGTAATAAGGATTATCTGTGTTATTTCTGTTATTTCCTTAAATTGCTTTGTTCCCTGAATATTTCCATTTATTAAATAAAGGTGTTCTAAATATCTGTGGCAAATATGTTGCATAAAAGAAAGAAATGCAGGGCAGATAATAACTAAATGACAAAAAAAAAAAAAAAACCACAAGAAGGGCTGTATTTCTGATTTTTTCCTTCATTAGCGCTGATAGTGTTCTGCAACGTCACAGAACAGTCTGAAGAGCAGTAGCCAATATTGCCACTTAGTAATAATGTGTCAGGATGTAAGAAAAAGCGTTCAGAAAACTGACAGCTCCAAAGAAACAAGGGAAGTAAAATAAATTGTTTTATTGTTACACTTGGTGTCAAACTAGAGTCATAAGACCCTCAAGGGAAGACATAAGTGAATATAGCCCCCCCAGTCCTCATGAGGGTTGTAGCTTCATCCCTATGTGGTGGGAAGGGAACCTCTGCCATCTTGCCTTCTCTTCATTACCTGAAAAGGGAATTTTGTGAACAGTGCCTCAAGCTAGACCTTTATTTCTAAAGCCTTGCTAATGCAAACATAACTGAAATGGAAACAATGGGAGAAAAGGGTTACTTTTAAACCATTTGTTTACACCTTAACTGCAAAGTCCCTCATTTGGCAGAACAGCAGCAGCCTCTACTCTTTTTCTCTCTCTTCTGCAGAGCTCAGGTGTAATGGGTTGCCTTAGGAAAAGGCCAAGGCTTCCTAAGTGCATGCTGCCTTGCTTC
Source organism: Oxyruncus cristatus (assembly GCA_013399855.1). NCBI lineage: Eukaryota > Metazoa > Chordata > Aves > Passeriformes > Cotingidae > Oxyruncus > Oxyruncus cristatus. The sequence goes on along the minus strand of VXAY01005287.1, from coordinate 771,960 downwards.
TCTTCCCTTACAGTGGCTCCGTCTGAGTTGGTAGCACTCATCCTTCACCTATGCCTTGCTCGCATTGGTGTTTTCTTTTAACCTTGTCTAAGTCTGTCTTCAGAGGCAGTTCCCTAGTTTACCGTAGGTTTGATTTACAGCATGAGGCAGCAAGTGGTACACATGAGAATTGCTCACGTCTTGAAATACTTCACCTCTTCTGAACTGAATCTGAACTACAGATTTTGACTAGTTTATGGTGTTATAGCTTATGGAAGCTGATGTAATACCAGCAGTGGTTATTTTTTCTGATGCACACTACCTATAGTCTTTAAAAGGAAGCAAAAACTACAATAATTACTTCATAATGTTAATATTTTCTGTCTTATATTTCTCTTCCAATCTTCTGTTTAGTAGATCTGCTCACTGAACCTGCAATTGACAAAATACCTATCCTGTGCTTACAAAATTACAGATGGTCAGTCTTTATCCACCACACTATCATATTGCTCATCAGCCCCATGACTCAGAGACTACACAATCTTCTAGGTGCAGTGGGTTTCAGAAGCTCATAGGAAAGAGCAATGTCATGACAACCTGCCAAAAGTTAATTTATGCCAGCTAAAACTGCAGGACCTTCTGATTATAAAAACCCTAGTGCTGTTTTACAGAAGTTATTGCTGAGTTTCCCACAGCAATGGCTATACTTTAAGAAGTACTGACATCTTACTTTCATTGAACCAGCTATTGAGAAGTGAGTCTGGAACTATACCATCATTGCTCCAACCTGTGTGTTGAGAGGGTGTAACATTGTGCCAAAGTAGCCACTTTTTGCTCTCAGTTTACCCTTTTACTATCAGTGAAAAGTATGCATGTTCACAGATCTCACAAACTCACCAGTGAGATTCAAGAGATCTGAGCCTTCCAAATCCAGTCAGAAAAGACAGCCACAAGAGGGAAGGTGTGTCAGTGGATCACCTTTTGGTCCTCACAAGAACAGTGACTGAAGTAAAGCAGAGTTAATGCTGTGACCTGAGGGAAGGTTCGATAAAAATCATAGTAGAAAAATTAAAGAATTCAGGGATTCCTGAATAGGTCTCTTTTGTGGTGTTATTATACATAATTATTAAAATAATTGGCCTGGTTGAAAAGTCTGGGACAAGTCTTGGTATGATTGAATTTATCATGAGATCCTAGAATCCAGAGCACTTTTCAAGATTAACTGCATGTTTCCTTATGATTAGGGCATCAAATAAAGGAAATTTCAGGGCAGTTTTTAGAATTCATTGTAGCTGCTTTATTACCTCCATTTCATAAATGACACCATTCCTTTCATGGTAGTATTATAAAAACAGTAGCAGCAGAGACCTAGTCTTAGAATGCAAAACAAATGGCAAAGCATCCTTTCAGGCTATCAGAAAATTATGGATGTCAATAAATACAAAATTTCACTAAGGAGAATATTGTTCTTTTAGTAATAATGGATAAAAATTATTTTACTGACTTCTTGTATTCCTGAATGCTACAGATAGAGAATGGGAAAATTGAGTGATTTTTTTCCTTGTTCCATCAGTTGTCAACATTATGCTTTAGAAGTTGTCCTTGGAAACTTTTCTTTTAGTGTATTGTGATTCTTGGTTTTATTAAATGAACTTATGGTATTTTCTGTATTGCTGTGATGGGAAAGTTCTGTGGTTACTTAGAGTGGAATACAAAGGCTGCACAAGAGCAGACACGGAGTATCTCTGCTGCTTCATACACTGGCAGCAACAGCCTTGGTTCAGAGATTGTCAGAGAAAAAGAGGAAAGGTGTCCAACCAAAATTATGAGTCAGGGAAAATCTGTACTGCAAATCAATATGCTGCCTTGGGCACCAAAGTGTTTCACTGATAGAGAGATTCCAAAAATGTTATGTTAAAAGTTTTACTAATACAAAACCTGTGGGGAGGTAGAGTCAAACCAATGGGTACTGAGGTGTGAGTTCTGGGCACAGCATAAGCCATTCTTCTTCACCTAATGCAGGCATGATGAGCTTTGAAGCAGAACTGATTTATGTCCTAGCGAGGCTTTAGATTGGAATCTCTCATCTTAGGGAGAAAAAGAAATAGTCTGCCTGGGTTTTCAGAATATTTTAAAGAATTCTCTTGGTGCTGAGGAAGAGATTTCCTCCCACAAAAAAACGTTTGGATTTATCTTTATATTCAGCTTATTTTTAGTGCAGGTTGTTTGTATCCATTGTTCTGCAGCTCCCCTCAGGGGAAAACAAAAGCAAACAACCCACGAAACTGTGGAGACATTAGAAAGTCTTGAGATTGTCAAGTAGCACTGGTGGCTGGGTCTTACAGAAAAGTTATTTGAGGAAAAAATTCTACTTAACTGCAGGCCTGATAGTATCAGTCTCTGGCTGAGCAGAAGATGACAAAGGTTTTCCTTCAGCTATTTTAAAGTGGTTAGAAATTTGTTGCTGACTCAAATAAGTAAGTTAGTAAGTAAGTAAATAAATAAATAATGGTTCATGCAAAGTCAGACCTGAATTAGTCTTACTGACTTGAAAACATAAGACTTATTGCCCCATCTTACATAGCTTTGAGACAGAGTTTTATGCTCTGCTTTACATTAGCAGACTAGTTGTTGAGAGTTAAAAATATCAGGAAAAAAGCAATAGTAAAGCTTTCACATGCTGACTTCAAGGAATTGTGCAGAGCAGGCTGCATTAAACAAAGGACAGAGACAGTTTTATAATAAAGCAGAAAAAATGTAACATTCAGGTTTCTAACAGTTGCCAGGAGAATTCATGTGCTTTTATAGTACAAGCTTCTCTTGCATTTTGTCCTTAAGATGACAGAATCATAAGCAGAAGTTGTTCTGCTGGACTGAGAAAAACCTTGGGAGATAAAGCCTTTAGAGGTAAAATCTGAGTATCACATAAATACATACTTTCAGGGATGATTCTGTTGTTCTCACAGAATCCTCTGTGGGCTCACTCCAGAGGTTCAGTTTGAATGCTGCTTCCATGAGTTGTGCAAAACACTCTGCCTTTTTAAGGAAGACTCCCCAGTCATCTTTTACGTTGCTGGTTTTGTGGTTTGAAAAGTCATCCTGAAATTATTACCTCTGCTGAGAGTATGGCTTGGGCACATGGAAGAAAAAAAAAGATAGACAGATATACATACTCTCCCCTTGCTCAAAAGAGATAGCTATTAGTCTAACAAGCAGTTAACTGAAATTGAATTGTATCTGTAATTAAGATATTTATTCTAAAAGTGAGTCAGACAGCTGGCATGTACAACTTCCCTCCTCTTATGCTACTCCCAAGAAATTAAAAAAAAAAAAAAGGCGAAGTATTCCTCACTATAATGTTTGAAAATCAGGAGCTGCTTCTTTCAGAATGTGCTACTGATTTTATTCAGAACAAAGACTTCAAACTCCTTCACTGTGTGAAAACAGAGCTTGAATTAGCTACTCTAAAGAAGTGGGAGATGGGGCATCAAAGAGCCTTCTGTTCATTAAGATAAACACTGAATATGTGTTTCATGTTTGGTTTTGGTATAACATTCTGAATAGAGGATTAAGCAGTTGCTTCTCACAGTTTTAAACTATTGAGATGGTGTGGGAGAACGAGGAGAATAAAAGGATTTAAGCTATTATGCAAAGAATTAGTGTTGAGACAGTAAAAGGTCCCCCCTTTTAGCCATTGAATTCTGCATGGAATTAGTAGTATTGAGAGTGTAACATGGCTCTCTGTTTTGGACACACAGAAGGCGCATAATTAAGTTGCAGGAGTCCATCTGAAGTTTCAGCTTGGGCACAGATCTTGTGAGATGGATTCTTGCCAGTTCATTATGTATTTTCAAACAAAACTATGTACTTTTCAGAAAACAAAATACATAGTTTCATAACTGAAATTTTCTTTTTATGTAATTCTGTTTGTTACATCTTAACTTTAGAAAGAAGCCTGCGTGGCAAGGTATTATTTTTTTGCAAGTACCAATGACATCTGGGGACACAGATTTTATGCTTTTTTGCTCACACATGCAGTCACCTCAGCTGAAGAAAGGGTCATGGCCCACCCCACTTTGTGTTCCCCAAACCAAAGTTTATGATGTGTGCTTTATAGATCCAGTTGATTGGACTGGTCATGTGAGTCAGCGTGAACAAGGGGTTTATAATCTGTTCATGCCTTACACATTTTCTGTGAGTGTAGATGATGGATATTTTTATGAATTGGCTGATAAGCCATTTACATTGTTTTATTTTGAGTTTTAATGAATGAGATTCAGTAATGACCAATCCTGCAATGCTATTACATCAGAAGAGCTTTTTTCTATTGACTCTAAGGAAATGTTAATGTATTAATTTTACTGCTGAAGTTCCATGAGGTGTTCCTATATCCTTAGTTCTGTTTTTAAAAGTAATATTTAATTGCTGTTAGCCTATGTGTAAACTCATTTTCATGTGGTTTTGTTTATATTTTGTTTATTTCATGGTAACTTCCATTAGAAGTTACATACTTTTTTTCATATATTTTTTCCTCTAGACATCTGTTTCTCCTACTCTGGGAAACAGGCAGTAGCAAGATTTGGTCTGACTTAGGACAGCTGTTCTCATAATTTAGGAGGGAAAAACCCACCAGGAATGTGTATATTTAGTATTTTTATTGATGAATGTAGGAGCAAAGGAATAGTGATGAATGTTTTTTATCAAGTTGACTATATTTTCTTCTCATTATTTGCTTTTCTTGTATTCTATTTATAACATTTCAGGTTTTCACTTTGGGGGTGGGGGTTTGGATCATCTTATGAATATTTCATTTTTATGTTTGCAGTGTTTCATTTGAAACAGGATTGCTAAAAAATAGCAATGTTTAGAATACATTGTTTAATGTGGTTTTAAGCCAAAGTACTCACATTTGCCAAGGAAATATCTGAAGCTACAATTACCAAGTTCATCCTCAAGAGATATTCTCTTTTTGGGGAGAATAACAGTAAGTAGGTGACAGATTTCAGTCAGAGACATTCAGTTCTATGCATAAAAGAACACCAAGAAAAGCTCAGAAATGAATCTTAATGTACACTCCTTGGAGGAAGTGAAGGAAATGTTTGGCAGGATTTCCAGGTTCCATGGCTTCATTAGCACATTAACTCACAGGGCCCACACAGTGATCTGTCTTGTTTGGGATCTATTAGAAGGTGGCTACATCCTGGTTTCACTTCCTGCTGATTGGTTTGCTGAGATTTCAGCTCATCATTTCTTTGCCTCATTGCTCTCTGTTAGGTGATATTGAAGAATAGTGAATCAGATTGATCTTTTTCTTATCCAAACATATACGTGAATTTGGATTTACTGGAGTGACAGAGAATTTGTTCATTTAAACCTTGATTTCTGTGTTTTTTTCACAGAAAGTTAGAACAATAATTGTATGTTTGATTTATGGCTCTCTTGATTCTTATCTCTAGTATTTAATTTTTCATAATAAGAGAGATGAAAATGTATTTGAATGCGGATCACAGAGGTTTCTCAGTACAGGCTGAAAACCTTAAGCTTCAGAGCTTTCATTCTAGAGGCTCAATTTCAGTCTCTGCTTTATCTTAATCTCTTTTTCCAAATCTTTTATAGATGTTGACATATGCCTATTTGTCTACAGTTCTTTCAGGAAGAACTAGCATTTGAACATTTGGGCTGCTGAAATCCTGATTCTTTCAGAGAGGAAATGATATGCCATTAAATGTTTACTGTTTACGTAATGCAAAACCAACTCAAATGCAAAACTAACTCAAAAGCATTCTTTACTGAATACTTATTGGACATCTGTATATCTCATTCTTCACTGATTAAAGGTAATGCAAGTACAAGATGTTATCACCAGGCAAGCCGAGCAGTGGATTTACAATACCATGATGACAATTGTGCATAGTTTGAATGCACATAGTTTGCACCCTGTTGTAAACGTGACATAACTTACCCTTCTCTTCCAGAGGGCTGAACTGTCCCACAGTCTCAGTGGATAGGCATATGCACACGTGCAATTCCTATGGAACATCTGACACTGTAAATTTATCTGTGGGTTACCCAGTGCACTGGCACTCTGAATTTTCCATAATGGAACAGTATTTGTTTCCATAACAATATACAAACTGAGGTATAGGATGGGTTTGTAGGTCTGAGATGGTGCTAACCTTCCAGGATGCTGTAGTGTGCATTCATCAGCAACAGGAGGTTTAACAGCATCTCCACAGGTTTCCTAGAATACTTTGGCAGGGAGTACAAGTACACAGGAGTACAAGTTTTCTTTGTCAATCTCTTCTGCTCGAAAACTTTGCCACTGTAAGAATATATGGTATTTATTGTGGCAACAAACAGTGAAAAATTTGGTGTTATTGGAAAGAAGAATTAATTAAATGATTATGTCTGGCTTAATGTAATGTCAAAACATACACATGGGGAAAAATTAATAAGGGGCATAATAATCCACAGAAATGCAGGAATTTCCCTTTTGACAGAGAAGTCCTTAAGTTTCTGCCACAGGAAGAAGTAAGTCATTAATGAGTCCAGATTGTGGACTGTGAGCATTCTTTGTGCTGAATGTGTTCCTATACATATAACACACATAAATACAGTGAATGGTATTAGATGGACTTCATCTGGTGTAATTTAGAAATCACATTAATTCTGATCCAAATTACAGAATGCATACATTGTTCTTCATTTTAAAATAATTTTTTAGGAGCAACTACTTGCAATTCACCTTAACGAAACAATGCAGTGATAAGGAATAAAATCCATAAATCAGGAGGGCATCAGGGCATTTGAGTCCTCCTCAGCACCTTCTCAAGATGACGTACCAATGATTTTTGCAAACCGTAAATCTTCCAAAAGGCTTAAGATGTGCTACTACTTTTATGCCCAAACAGGTAGTTAAGGAAGAGTCTCTAAGTGTTCAGAGTTAAGGAATTGTTCATAAAACCTGAGTTGTGTACAGAGAGAAGATAAAATGCAGGAATGCAATAAGCTAATAAACACCAAGTAAAACATAATATAGAAAATCACTTTCTCATTTAACTTCGACAAGCTCAGTCAAGAAATGAGTTTTAATTTATTACCCCAAATATGGGACTAGATGCAATAATGCAAGTCCTTAGATCATGTTAGAGACTAGAGATTTGTTCTGGGTTTTATTTTCTCTTCCTCAAATTCTTTTCCCTAGAAGAGAGAGAGGGACATGAGGTAAGTACTGGATTTATACAGGACATAGTATGGGTAATTTTGTTGAACAAAATAAAAAGAAATCACAGCTATTTTCTGAATATATCCCTTTTTCTGTCAGAACAAACTTCAAATTATTGAAAGTTGTTGCACAAGGTTTTCTGTGACATCAGACCTAATCACAACCTATTCTGCTACTTAAAAACATGGGACCCTGGCAACACGGCTTCCTCTCTCCAATCACAGGGCAGGAAAGCAACTGCAGGCTATTGCATCTGAATTTGCCAGAATAAATAATTAAAAGACTCATCAGCTTCTCACTAATGAACAAGGAAATGTGATTAAGCAACTTTAAAGGAGGATAGCTGAAAACAATATAGAAATGACAGCAGGATGATTGCTGTGAATGAGTAACTGAAATTTCTGAATAAGAGGTTTCTTCAGCAAGGCACGAGGACAGTAGTTTAATCTTCCATTAAAAGATTCCTGACAATTTTGAAAAGCTCTGAACCAGGAGATTACAGACATCTCAGAAGCTGACAAGGCAGTGACTTCTCTTAATACAGCTACTTTCTGGCAAATGTTCAGAAATAACTTGTGTGTGTGTGTGGCTTTAGTTTTCCTTTTCACTGTTTCACGACTCTTCTATGAAACAATGACTAGGACGTCTCTGGCTAGGCAATCTTTTATTCTCAAAGACTCTGAAAATACAAATCATCTTTCAGACCAAAATGTTCTAGAGATGCTTGCCAAGTTTACTGTGGATAACATCTAGAAATTGTACTGATTAGCTTCTGGCATGGTTCCTTGCAAGTGCTTTGCATGTTAGTGTCTCATTAAATATCTTATTCATCTTTATTTAGCACCAAAAATGTACTTTCACCTTATATCTAGTCTGTCTCTGTGCTTTTAGTGTCTGTTCTCCTAGCTTATCTAAAGAAGATAGCACATAATACAGAAACTCAAAGAAAAGTGAAATAACAGACATCAGTGCACTTCTTCTGTATGTCTGGAGAAAGATTTTTTTTTTTTCCTTTATATACATTAATAAATGACACGGTCTTTTTATGAATAAAGGCACAAAAGTCAACAAGCAAATGATGAAGGGTGGTTATATCAGACTGTAGAAGTTTTCAGATACTCAGATATAAAAGTGGCATGCACAAAAGTAAGATTCATAGTTTAAAAAGAAAAAAAGTAAAATAAAATGTCAAAGATTTTTTAGTTACAGGTATGCTCATGTGCCTCAAATACGATACTCAGCATACAGAAAATACTCTAAAACCCAGGCAGAAAAATGCTGTTCTGCTTGAAGAGGTCTTTGAGGAAATGTTTCTTTATTTTGGGTTTTTTTCCACATGATGTAGGCCCACCCACCATAGTGCAGTGCATAATGTGCATAATATAAACCACTTAGTAGGGACAGCTAGCAAAGACACAACGTCTCCTCGGAGAGCAGAGATGTCAGGAATTCTCTGCAATTCTTTTTTCCAAACTACTCAGTGTAGGGAAAAGAGAAAA
>VXAY01005287.1:716799-763237 GCA_013399855.1 Oxyruncus cristatus | reverse complement strand
AAAAAAAAAAAAAAACAAAAAAAAACCAACAAGAGAAAAAAAACACCTACATATTTCCTCTTATGCTTTTTCCAGGCCAAGTTCTATGAAACTTCTCTGCAAAGTTTCTCTTGAGCAACTATATTGCATGGGTATAGTCAATCAACCATTTACAATGTCCTTTTTCTTCTACAAAAAAAAAAGTACAGTCTTGAAAGAATAAATTTTCATTATTCAAGTAAATTCCTTGTAGAACGACATTTTTACTTTGTCATTACATTTAGAATTTTATTATTTTATCTTAGACATAGCAGTTTGCTTTCTGTGCTGTGTTAAGATTGATGTCTACTTCCCATGATCTCCAGAGTTAGATCTGGAGAAAAACTTGCTTTTCAATTCATTTGTGCCAGAATATCTTAGTTTTATGATAGACTGGAACTAAAAATCTTGTAATTAATGTGAATTCATTTCACTGTAACTTTAGCTTTCTACAGTAGATTAATTATAGATAAATCCTTGGTGCAACAGTACTTCTGAAACTTCTATATGAGGAAAGAAACATTTGCAAATTAGATAAGCATTTAAAGAAATACAAAACTACCAATTTCATGCTAATTACCTTACAGCTACACCATTCTGAAAAATCATTCTATTTTTACATTGCCGTAAAAATAATACATCTGACATATACGTGCACTTTTCTTTTGTAGGTGGAATGGAGAAAATAAAACAGCATACCTTTGCATTAGCTCACTACACCTACACTGTGCTTTCTAACCTAAAATATGCCAATGGGGCTCCCGTAGTTCGTATTTACAGTGACACAGATTTCAACAGTCCTGATGTCCAGGGTCCAATCATTAATTTTAACGTGCTCGATGAAAATGGGGAAGTGCTCGGCTTTTCACAGGTATGTTTTTCTCTTTTCTAACTTCAGTGTTATGGTTGTATTTTAAGCATATTCACAATATTGTTCTTTATCCTAAAAATAAATATTTTATTCATAGTACACCCTTCTGAGGTTTTGGTTTTGTTTCTTCATAGTTCTGCATCATATATACACACCATCTTTACAGTAGAAATAAAATCCAATAAATGGTGCTAGCACAATAAAAAGTACATAGTAACCAAAGGCAATATCTTACAGATTTAATACTCCACAAGTAGGAAGTTTGGAAGTGGGCTGTTTTAACAGGATATATTGACTAGGCAATTTGATTTCTTGTTGGCTTCCTTCTCTTGAGTACTCAAAATTTGGAATTGAAGACCAAGTCTGGAAAAGCTGATAAAGAGACTGCCTTGGAGATTTGACGTACAAGTGAAATCATATCTCAGAATATTGCAGTCATTGATGTAAGAGGAGTTCTCTTTTCCCTTCATTTCTAATAATTGTATTCTTGTAATATTCCTGAGGAAGCATGAGATAAAGTTAAATGATCAGTGTAGAGAGTGAGATTCAAGCTCAAAAAAATCCTTAAATGCTGTCTTTCTCAGCAGCTTTTTCTAGCCCTTATCCATCAGGTATATGAAGTATCTTTGAGATGAAACTTCATTAAACTTTTCTCCCTTCAGGAGAGATGTAATGGTGTATGACCATAATTGTGTTTGTATGGCTGTGCACCATGAAGGCAGGGGGTCATGTAGGGTAGAGTAGCTCACTTGCTCATCAGCAGAAGTCAGAAAAACCACAGAGCTCTAGTTTTGCTTAATTCTTCTTTTCTTTTCATTGGCTGATGATTGAATAAGCCCACAAGCCAAGTTCAAGATTTTTTAAAAGCTGTCAATAACTGAAAAACTGCCAATAACCTCTGTCTCAGCAGCTACACCCCTCTGCTGCCAGTAGTGGCAGAGCTGCTTACTCCTGGAGCTGATAATTCTGGACCATCAGGGAAAGAATGGGAGTGCTGTAAAAGGTGTTTAACACTCTTCTGCCAGAGAGAAGAAGAATAGGATAATGAGAGGAACATGGGGACATTATGACAATACAAGAAATCCTTACAAGGGAGAGCAGAAGTGAAGTACTTACTTTGTAGCTGTCAGTGTGGAGTTTTACATTTCTTTTAAGGCATTTCCCGTACTGATGAACATGGGATAAGCAAATTTATATAGTACTCAAGATGCTCTTTGCATACATCTTTTTTCAGAAAATGCTAGCAAATAGTGACAAATATTCGCCATATTTCACTTCAAAGCATTCCACATTTTAGGAGTGAATTAGCCATTTATGCAATCTTGAATATGTATGGCAATATTCCGAAAAGACCAGAGATATTAACAAAAGTGGGTTTGTAAAACACTCGGCAAACGTTTTGATGTTGCTTCTGTTCTTTGGTTAAAACCAAAACCTTTATTTTAATTTCTGATTTTCACAATTTCTTAGTAAAAATGGCTCATCCCTGTATCACATTTTTAAACTCAACTGTACCCTCAAAGAAGAAATTCTTTTACAATCTTATGCCTCCATTCTGCCTGTTTGCTGCAGTGGCTGCTCATAAAAAGCTTCTTTTTTGATCTCAATCATCTGGATTGTACTGTTCACCAGGTTCTCGTAATTTCTGGCATATGCAGTGTCTTTTACATTATTTTGTTTAATTAAAACAATGTGCAATTTAATGACTTTTAGAAATTAACAAGCAGCAGCATTATTCTTTCCAAAGTTACGGTACGTGTGATACATTATTAGCTTCTTTATGGAGTGAAATTCTTTCGTAGACATCCAATACAAGTTATGGGGGAGAAAAATCTTTGCTGCTTCTTCTTTATGATTACAAGAAAATACCTACATCAGAAAGTAAGCTTCATTGAAATAACAATATACAATCTCATCTTCATACCTATATGTATCTTTAAAAATAGTTAGGTTTATTCAAATCAAAATTAAATCCATTACTTTTGTTAATGGTTTGGAAGTGAAAAAGTGTCCTCTAGTTTGGTCATGTCTGTGGTTTGAACATTCACGTGGATTTACTGGGCAGTCTACGAATGCAATCTAATGGAATTAGGAGAACACAGTTTCTGAAGGCTCCCAGAAAACATTTTTGGGAATTTTTAATGAAGGGAAAATTGGATGGCATTTCTATCTGACATGCTTACTACTAGTGGACACCAATTTATGACTCAGGTTGTCTTTCAGCTGGTATATTAAAAGAGAAATGACAGAATGTCCTATTCCTTAATTACTTATAACCAGGCGTCAAAACAGTTCTATTTGTCTTTCTGACAAGCAATTGTTATGTGCCCATTGCCTATTATAAGGCACAGTGTGACTGGACATTAACATTTTGTAGCTTGAAAAGGACAATATGACTAACTGATTCCAGAGAAAATGTTATGCTTGCAGCAGTTTATTTGGAATATTTGAGATTGGCAAGAATGACTTCATAAGTAGACACTGTCTTCAGAGGATACCAAGCTTACATTTAAGCCTCAAGATTTACATAATTGGCATGATATTCAAAACTCTGAACTAAGCCCAAGATATTTAGGATGTGAAAGGCATGTAGTGAAATACATGACATTTAACACCACCGTTGAAAAACGAAAATGGAGAAAAAGTGATGTCTTTCATCTGTGTAGCAATGGGGAGGAAAGCTATTCTTACCTGCTCATATGATTGAAATCCGTTTCTCAGTGTTACCAGGGTTTAATTACCATAGCTAACAAGATTGTGCCACTAAACACAAACATTCTTGAATTACATACATGGGGTCAATTGCACCAAGAGGAAAGAGCCACAATCTCAGGTTCAACTTTGAGTAAAACCTTCATTGCATCACTGAAGATCAGAGGAAGGCATTTCATTAAAGTGAGACACACGAAGAACCATACCATGATTGCACTCTAAAGTGTGGCAGCAATTTTAACAGCCTCTTGTCCCAGTATATATGATATAGAATATTTGGATGTAAAGATGGGTGGGACTGAAATAATTATGGAAGTTAGTTGAATTGCTATTGCTTTTTCCTTTAAATGCTTCTTCGTTATTGATAAAGGGTAACACTGTTTTAGAATATTATATTTGGAATAAACTTGCATTGCAGACTATGTGTATCATTGGTTTAAATGACAGTTTAATTACTAGTTTAGTTATTTTTCTCTAAATGACAATTAAAGCAATTAAAGAAGATGGACTTGCAAACTCCAAACATCAATAGTCACTCAAAGGCTTTGGTTTTTCTTCAGATTTTTCATGACACATTTCTTTATTTAGAAATAACACTACTACAGTTTTGAAATTTCCATAAACCTCTTGTCTTTGAGCACTAAAGCTGCATTAAATTTCCTCCTTTGAGCTGCACCAAATAATTCCAATGAAAATTATTTCCTTTAGTAAAGTTGTCTCGTAGACTACTATTGGTAGTAATTTGTTCTTGAAATACATCTGTATTCTTTGCACACAAGCTACCTGTCCTCTGCAGCAGCATGTCTGTCATTTTGTTATGTGTTTATTTGCACCACAGAATGAACAGGGGTTAAATTAAGATAAGTGCTTGACAGGCCCAGGACATAAAGATGGCCTTTTGCCAAACAGCTTCTTCATATATACTTGTCTAGCTAAGAATGGCTAATTCTCCCCCATTATAGTTTTTGCTGCTAATGGAAAGGGGAGAGATGAGAGACTGGTGATTTGGGAAGGTGTGAAGATGTAGGGCTAGAGATGAAGGACCAGTGCTACAGGATGGAAGCAGGAAAGCTGACATTAAAGCAGCAAGCTGTCAGTCTTCTGCTTTCCTGTGAGGGTACCAGAAAAAGGGAAGCAATTAGCCCTAGATATTAAAGGAGATTTGTGATGTCACAAAAAATGGCATTACATATATGCTTGGTGCTGAGCTAATACTGCAGACTTTTCATACAGAATCATCATTATCTCATTTATTAACAGTGAGTGTCTGCAGCCTTCAGCCTATATGAATGTCATGTGTTTATACATCCCCACATCCTTCCAGCCTCTGGAATACTGTTTGACAGCAGTGACTCAGCTTCAGTTTGCATCTTGGCCATCTTTTTCATCAAAACCTTGCATGGGACTCTACAAGGTTCCAGCCTGGTTTGAATGCCAAAGAGGAAATGAAACAGCTGTAAGGAAACAACATTGATTTAAAACATCAATCATACACACACACAAAAAGTAGATTTCTTATAAACTGGGTCAAAGTGCAAATGTTGTTGAATGTTCTCTTCCATTTGCAGATGTGAAAAAGTCACCATGTCTGCTATTAGCACCTTTTGTGCTAATAGTATTTATAAAACTTTTATCTTTAATAGGGAAAAGAGACCTCTGAAATGTTCCTTGTACATTCAGTAGATAATTGCAGAACAATTTTATAATCCTTTCACATTTTTTTCTGTAAAGTTAGTATGGAAGCTGGAAGAGGGGAAGGGGGTAAGAGGCACAGATGGGCAGATGGAATTCCACCTAAAACATTAGTTGAATTGTATGCACTGGAGAGCTCTTAGCCAGTCACACCTTCCAGTTCAGTGTTTTCTGCCCCAAGTGAAAAATAGCCCTTCCCTTATCAAACTTTTTCTTTCTTCGCTCTCGTCTTCTGAGGCAATATTTTTTTTTTCTCCTCCTGTATCTAACGGGCTTTAAAAAGTCAGCAAACCATCATAGCTGTCTTTGGAAAAAATGGCCACAATTTCACATTTGAGCTGTGGATTACCAGCACCCATATCTACTCTGTTTTTTCATACTGCCTCCTTTACTTGGAGCCTGAACCTAAGTAGAAATAACTTGCTGTGATTGGCTCACCTTCAAAAGTGTCTTGGCATATGTATATATCCTTACCGTGTCTCCTTACAATCCTGTCAGGAAGGGGAATGAGCATCAGTCCATTAGCAGTCTCAGCCTTCTTGCCTACCACTTCACACTTGTGTGTGATAGACAAGCTGCTGTAACAGGCATCAGCTGCCAAAGATAGAGAATGTAAACATTTTGGTTTGCCTAAGGAAGGCTCTTCTGCAGTGTTGCATATGAATGAGTTTTGCCTCTCTAGACTGAGAACCCTGCTCACAAAGATTATAATCAGTTTTGTCTAGGAGCCTTCATTAGCATGTCCTGGCTCACCCTCATCAATCTAGATAGAGGGAAGGGAGGTCTAGGCTTTGAACTTACTTTCTTCACCCATTTCTCAATTAAGAGAAAAAAATCAGCATTTCTCAGTGTGTGTGTCCCTTCAGCATAAATCTATAATACAATTTGATGACTGCTCTAATTATGGCATGTGCCCGCTGTCTCACCCACCTTTCTCTATCTCAACCGCCCTTAAATTAATGTAAGGATCAACTCAATGACACACTGTTTTTTTTTCCATTCCTCCCTTTGCTTTCTATCATTCTGAAGTGAAGATCAGTGTCTTCCATCGGAATATGTGACCCTGAATCAGTTATATCCAGCCACTCACTGTGACACCTTCTGTTCCCTTCCACCTCTTTCTGCCTTGACTATATGCTAGGAGTATAAGAACAGGACAAAAACAGAATCAGATTCCTCCAATAAACAAAAGAAATTTTGTTTTCTTTTAAACCCGGTTTATCTTTCTGCATCCAAAGCATCCTGTGTTAGTAAATTGTCTTGTAAGCAGCTTAGCAGCCAAGCTGAATTCATCCCTGTGGTTTGAGAAGATGTGGAGAAGGAAAAATAGATCTTAGGATTGCGTGGTCATCTTTATTTGAACTTTCCTGCAGCCTCCAGAGGCAATTTGTTCTGAAACTCAGCTATATTCAGTACTACAAAACATTTCCTAGCAATTAACCTAAATTTCTCACAGTGCAGCTGAAGTCCATTATTACATGGACTGGGCAAAGAAAGAGACACCAGTTTGGGCAGGAAAGGAGAACAAAAGAGTATTCCAGACATCCAAGGTGGCAGAAGAGTTGGACAAGCAGTCTCAAACAGTGTTGTATGGTAGAGGTGTGAACAGGGAAGAGACAGAGCAGTATGTGCAGGTGGAAGTTATTCCATCTGTTTGTGTTTGGATGGGTCTAAAAACAAAAGTAGCATGGGACAAAGTGGTGTGAGACAGGATGGGAAACGCACATAAAAGTAGTTACTCTAGGTAAATAACATGGTGATAGCCAGTTCTGGGAGCACTTTCATACTGCAAGTACACTTACTCTGCTTCAGTGTCACGATGTTCTCTTTTTAGAGCTTCCTTTTCCTTTGGTACTATCTTAATGAGTTGGTTT
Organism: Oxyruncus cristatus; assembly: GCA_013399855.1. Lineage (NCBI taxonomy): Eukaryota > Metazoa > Chordata > Aves > Passeriformes > Cotingidae > Oxyruncus > Oxyruncus cristatus. The sequence goes on along the minus strand of VXAY01005287.1, from coordinate 756,070 downwards.
AGCTGGACTTAGATCTGTAGCCAGGACCTGGCAACGGCCAGGTGAAATGCCCTACTACTGCTGTAGGCTTTCAGTGTCACCTTGAGGGATTTAATGTCTGTCTTCCCCACTTATTCTAACCTCACATGAGTAGAGAGAAGATATGTTAAATACTGGCAAATCTTTAGATATCAAGTGGCGGATACATTTCTATATACACACAGCTGGTTCAATACATATTCATAGCACTGCTAATCGCTACGTGATAAAAGGGCCCATGCAATACCTGAAATGGGTAGATTTCTTGAAATACTTGCTGTTTGTGTCTTGGGTGATAGCCTTGGTTTCACCAGTAGATCAGCTTCAGCCCACTGTACATATGATGTATAGGTATGGAATTAGTGCAATGACAAGATGAGAATTAGAAGAGGAGGGGAAAGAAGGAGCTACAGCATTTCACATGCACAGAAAGTTGCTACCAGGTCAATTGGATCAGACTGCTGACCAGAGCCTGGTGGTAGCTGCCAGTACTGGTTTGGAAATTCATACCATATCTCCACAGGAGAAAGTGGGTTGCTGTTAAGCAATGAGGAGGGATACTTTCTACTTCATTTAATCTATGTGAAATAAATTTTCATAGAAAATTATTAAGCAAGAGATCTTTGTTATACTTCAAATTTAATCCTTTCTTATTTTTTCCATCAGTTTCTTTTTACTTCCTTGAGAAACAGTCATTCAGTTTTGCAAGTGACATGTGCAGCTTTTTTTCATCTGGGCCACAGAAAATGGAAATACAGCATTTGTTAATTCCAGCTAAGAATGCCTTTGCAGTGGTGGTCATATGACTCTGAGCTAGTTACACTAATGCTTTTAGAAGCATAACCACTCATTATATTAATTTTGATGACTCAGGGAAAGAAAAGTGTTCTCTAACTTGCTTAATGGGATTTTTGGCTGTCTTCCCAATAGCTACCTAAAAAATTGCTGAGGTGATTACTCATTATTGATTTCAGCTATGGATTTAGCCATTGATTTCAGGAAGCCAGGATGGCAGATGGACCTGCACAATAGAATGCAAACAGGATTATAAAGACAAAAATATTGTTGTGAAGATGCCTGTTGAACATCCACTGATTTCCTTGGTTCCCGTTAGTTTTCAATTGTACTGTGAATATCTTGAATCGGGGAGATAGCAGCAATGCAGCAAACCACACTGTCTTGTCAATAAATGGCACCTTATTGCTTCAAACTGGCAAGAAATAATTACAATCTGGATCTTTGCTTTGGTTACATGGCAATGGGTGCTCAAACACAAAAAGGAGCTCACAATACAGGAGGCAATTTCATTGATCTATGTAGGGGATCAGTGACTGAACATAAGGAAGTGCTGTACTTCAGAGTCTCATTGTGATAAATGCAGACCTAGTTAGTTGGTAACAAAGCTCTCTTCTTGCTGAGGTAGTAGTGACAGAATATAAGCTGAGTTGCTTTTTGTAATATCTCATTGCAGGGGACAAAGACATGTGTGAGTTAGTGTGCTTGAAATTGCCTACTATTAAACTGCTCATCAGAGCTGATCAAAGTTAGAAAGCTTCATGAAAGCCTAGACTGAAGGTGTTGCCTAACACCGCTTCTCTGGAGTGTCCTTGCATGTTGCTAGGGAAACGAAAGGAGATAAAAGAAAGATGCTCATAGTTGTTCAGATGAAAGAATCTCCGATGAATGAGGGAGGCTAAATATTTTCTGTTTATTAGCTGGGCCAAACTGTGGCTCTAAACTACAGACCTCATCACATGGGAGAAATATGAAAAGAAACCTCATGGCAGTAGCAAAAGGACTGCACTTTTGACAGTTTTCACTGGATTCCCTTTTCCTTGATCTTGGTAGAAGCAGATCAGCTGCCTTTGAATGCATGCAGTGTCTCGTTTCAGTCCACCATCTGAATCCTTTGAAGACAAAAAGAGCCTGGCCCCACCTTCTCTATTACCTTGCTTGCATCTTCCTGCCCTTGCTCTCTCTCCCCCAGTACTGTATAGGACCCTCTATGGTTGTAATTAAAGTAATATTTTAACATGGTTCATCATGGGATTTTAACCCTACAACACCATTTTCAGGGGATAAATACAGACAAAACAGAATTTAAGTGATTTAAAAGGAGGAAAAGGTGGAAAAGATTTTGACTGGGACACAGATCTATGTCACTAGACTTTTAGTATGATGCACTGCACATTTTAATTCCTAGGCATTCTTCCTACTTGTGTTAGTCTGCTACATTCCCTTTTATCCCTCTTGATATGAGTTATATCTTAGTTTTCTGTGTGGTTTTCCTCTGGCTTCCACATCTCCGACTAGCAGTAATTTGACCAAAAGCCTTTAGCCTACAAAACAGCTGGGAATGCTTAATGGGATGTAGAGATATGGACCTTTTCCTATGACTCACAAGGGGATGCTCTGCTGAAGTAAGAGGTAGGAAACCACAAAGCGCTTGAGTTCCTTTTGTTTTCTTTTCTTCCTGGAATCCATCCTTTTCCTGATGTCACTATAGCAAATCAGATTTTCATTGTCCATTAATGTAATTTGAACTGGGGAAAAAAAAAAAAAAAGTGATCGATTAGAGAGACCTATGGCTATTGAGACAAAGAATCAAAGAAACAAAATGAAAGAAAAAAAATCAAGATGTTTAGCCTACTCATCGGCTTGTTCAGTTTCAAAGAGCTGGATCTTGGAGTCATGAAGTTTACATGTTTCAAATAGTCCATGCCCTAATTCATTGCATGTACTGCAGAAAAAAATTAACAGTGAGGTCATCCAGTAACAAGGCTGTATTTCATTTCTTCCCTATAGCCACCACATCCCCAAGAAATCTTCTAGCTTCTGGTTGTCAGAAATGTGAAATTATTGTCACTCCTTGAAGCATGAAGGATCTGCAGTTCGCTATGTATATTGCATCTTCCAAGTGAGAATTCCTGCAGAGTGGCAACTCACACATTCTGAATTATGCTGATGTTTCCAGGCTGCTTCTCTCCCATGCAATCCTACCTGGTATTTGATTGTCTTTAAAACTAGCAGAGAAAATTATCACATCAACTGCAAAGTTCCTGATAAGCTAGCATTTACACTATCAGGACACCCAGTTTGAAAATTTCAGTATCTCTGTCTAATACCTAACTGCCTGCTGCCAAAGAGATTTTGTTCAGAGTGAGTGGTGAATGGATGTAGACTGAAGAGAGATTTACATCCACTCTTCAGTTTAAACCTATGTCAACAACTAGAGACTAAAAACTGTGGAGAGGATCAGATTCATCAATACCAAGGGAACCTGCCCACATGAAAATTCTTTCCCCGAGATGGGAAAAAATGCCTTTGTTGCAGGAAACCATGCTGTTAAAACAGTTTAATGATACTGTAACTCAACTAAAATGCTTTTTTCCCCCTCCCCACTAAATGATTTGGAAACAAGTGCTGATTTTTTTTCTGACCTACTTCTTATTAAATTGTATTAAACAAGATTAGGTATGCACTTGCATCAGCAACAGCATTTCACAGTCAAGTGCTGGATGACAGAAAGAGCTAGCTTACTTTCTCTCCAATTCCATGCCATGAATCAGTGAATTGATTTACCAGTGGATATGGTGAACAGCGTCATGAAGCCTGTTTTATAACCAGCCATCAGTGGTATGCAGTGAAATTCTTGTAATGAGCAAATCCATCAGACATACAAGCTGCTCTGATATTTGGACATTGTAGAATGGCAAGTCCCAATCCCAATTCCTGAAGGACAGTACCTGCCAGTATTGACTTATATGTGCCTTTTTTCGGGACACTTCATGATGTATTATGAAAAGTTTCTTTATTCATATGAATAAGTCTTGTGATACTCAGTAAAATAACTTAACACAAATAAGAAGTACTTGCTTGAATAAGAACTACAGGATTGTATCCTATGGGAATAACTTCAGCAAGGGTTTCTAAAGAATTCATCATTCTTAGTGAAAGTCTTAGACTTAGTTGATTAGGAATAATGCAAAATTATGTGCTGTTTGTAAATCTTTACTCTCACTTAGTATATATAGTCCTACAGCAAGTATCATTCTCAAACTTATTTCAATGAAACCTGAAACCAGGGTAAAGCTTACACCTTTCAGCTGACTGCCCCAGAGGCCCTGAAGTAAATGAGTAGCAAAAGTCAGCCATTTAGCAAAGGCAGAAAAGTCACTGATGCAGCTGTTTGACAGGGAATGAGAAAGCAGAACACACCAGAAGCTCATTTATTTTCAGAGCTTTCCAGCTGCTGAGTGTCAACTAGAATACCAGATATTCAAGAGGGGACTACTGTAGGGTAATGCACTAAAACGAGGAGGGGGGGAAAGCTCTCCACTTCAATATTTTTTATATTAAAAAAAAATTTATATTTATCAGATAGAGGACTATGAAAAAAAACCCCAAATGTTAACATTTGATCAATCTGACAACACTAAAGGAAAGCTCACTGACAAAAAAAACAGCTGTTTTAAAAAAATTGGTTTGGGCGAGCTTTATTCATGTATCTTTATTAAAATAGAATACCATGGCTTGGAAGTGTGAAAAGCACCTTTTGCTTGTCAATAGTCAAGATTATGTGACATCAGAAGTGTTGGGGTGTGAGGCACCCTACAGGGCCAGGCCCACAGTAAAGAGCTTCAGAAAAAGTAATGAGTTGTCAAGAGGCTCCAGTGGACAGAAGGGACTTTCTTAATGATGGCTTAATTATCATGTCTTCATTGACTGAAATCAGTAAAATTGCTGCAAGATTTCTGCATGTATTTTGCAATTTAATTGTAGTCTGTAAGCTCTGAAAGGCTAAGGCCCAATAGTTCCAAATATCATACCCAGGGAACCACCAAAACTGACAATCTGAGTATATTAAGCTGTGTACTTACCGCTAGTACCATTCATGCTTCTGAGCCTCCACTGATGAATGTATTCCTGGCTCCTGAAAGTCAGCTGCCACTGTTACAGACAGAACTGCAAGCAACATTCTGTATTTCATAACTCTCAGCGCAATATCCATTATTGCTCCTTATGGCAATTTTAAAGATGTGCTTTATTTAAGTAAGCTTTTCTTCATTGGAATAACTGTAACAGATGTTTCGTGTTCTATTTGTTTTGCTCTGTGGTAGCACTGCAGAGAGAGATTAAATTAGCTGCCCAAGTAGCATGTTTCTAGGGTGAAGCTAAAGATGAAGAAATCAAAACATATGTCCCAGGGAAAGCCAAGCATGCATGCAAGGGACAGACATTTTGTGGTGCTGCCTTTACTGATTCTTTACGTAGTGTCACTGTTTCCAGTGTGTACATCACATTCCCAAGACCTGTATACATTATCACATTGGTGATAATGAAGTTCAGTTAACACTAAAGCTAGGCATACCTTACCTTTGTTCTCTTGTGTCTCGATTTGAGACAATTTGGAGGGACAGAGACCTTGGACTGAAGTCTCCTTCCTTACATTCAATACCCTGGGTTTCTCCAATACAGAGCGACAAAATATGCCTGGAGGTAAGTGAAAAAATAACTCTTTACCAAGAAGAAACATTAATAACAATACTGATAAAATTGGGTTAAACCAACCGATGAGGAGAAACTTCCCAAGCTCCCTCCAGCAGACCAAATCAAGATGGTTGCCTGCCTCCCCCACCTGGAAAAAACACAAGTGGCCAAGGGACAGAGACAAGATGGTCGCCTTTCCACATGGTTTGCTTCCCCTGCACCCAGAAAACCTGGCAGGAACAGCTGGAGAGTCAGCGCTGATTTGAGGCTGCGGTGCTGGTACAGGCAGTTGGAGCAGGGCTGCAGATGCCCCCAGATGACTGGAAGGACCCGCAAGACACTCATTAGGTTCAGTGACAAGACCTGGCTGCTGCAACCTCAATGTCTGTTGGGTGAAGAGGTGGTTGTAGGCCCGTCGACATTGTGGTCGTAGTCTGGATCCATCTCGGTGGTGGTAGAAGCCCCAAGTTGTAAGAAAAAAGTCCTGTGTGGTAAGGGAAGACAAGCCACGTTGAGTGAAGTCCAAGTGTGGTCTTCTTTGGGCTTAGGCAAGCTGGGAACGCCCCCAGTACCTCCTCTGGAGCAGGGAGTTCTACACTGAGTGATGGAATACTGGATCACAGGATCAAAGGAGTCTTTGACACCTTCTAATATGTTACAGCTGCCTGTTATGGATTCATTCAGAGGTGAATATCTTTGGACCATGTGTGAATTGTCCTGTCCTAACTCAGAGAGGAGTTATCACAGCTGAGTCATTTGTGTAAGGGCAAAGAAACAACCCCCAGCTTGAGGTAGTAGGTGTGCACACCCTCAGCACTTGGGTGGCTACTTTGCACATCATCAGTTTGCACCTGGATTGTCTCAGTCATCAGTATTCCAGTCTTTCACATTTATGGATACATTCTTCTCCTAGGATAATAGTACCGCCCTTATCTCATCTCAAGTTCCCATCATGGTCCAAATTAATTGGCATATTTGGGAATAAGATAAAAAGTGGATACCTGAATTTTTGCGCAACCCAGGACATCCTGAATCACAATTCCCATATTCCTTTAATGATCATATATTTTAATGTATACATAAACCTTGTCTACTGTACAGATTAATGTATATCACAAAGTATTATTGTAGAAGGATATTGGGTTGCTTTATGAAAGTGCCGTTCACTAAGGAACAATAATTATTTATTTGACAAAATTAAAAAAATTAAAACATCTCATCTGCAATTTCTTGAAGTTGTGTCATGAAAACTTCATTACACCACCTCCACTTTGATGAGCAAGGCTGCCCCAACAATGTTTCTTCAAAAAAGTATTAATAATAAAATGATTATATATTTTAAAGCTTTTAGTATACGGAGTAAATAAACCCAAACACTGTATGATTTCAGTATCTGTCATGATTTTTGCTTTGCATGTCATCGTTAACAGAATGATAGATCCACCCATGAGTCACTAGCACCATGACAAACCATGTTATGGCAGGATGACAACTTTTCTCATCTAAATGAAAAAAGACATCAAGAAAATGTCACTGCTTCCAAATTGAAGTCTTCTGACAAAACAAAGCTAGCAACACCACAACAGTCTTTCTCAGCAGATGCCTTTTACTGTAACTTCAATTTGAGAACCATGCTTTGAACACAGGATATTCTCCAAGGCTTTAATCATGAATAGGAGTCTTGGGACTGATTCTTTCTCTGCTTTCTGAGTGTGCATACATGGAGTTATTTTGATTGTATCTCTGTTAAAGAACCAAACCATTTTGAGCTGAACTAGTGGTGCTCAACATACTTAAGTGTGAACTTGAGAACTTGTGCGCTACAGCGATGTAGGATTTCTACTGTGTATACAGCACATTTTTGTGCAAAGAACCTTGTGCTCCACACATGGAAAAAAAAAAAAAAAAGAAAAAAAAGAGGTAAATAGTAGAACTAGGGGTCTTTCAAAAAAAAGTAGAAAAATACAGATTGTTTTTACTTAAGTGGCTTTAGGAAAGTCCAAAACAGTATCCANAAGAACCTTGTGCTCCACACATGGAAAAAAAAAAAAAAAAAGAAAAAAACGAGCTAAATACTATTTAGGTTGAATTATTTCAGCACAGAGAAAGTTCCAGCAGAAGTCTTGTTTTTTCCAGCTGCCAAGCTAATGAATTTAAAGGTGCTTGGTGTCTCAGACTGTTAAACTTGGAGATGTCAGAAGATAGACTGACATTGAAAGATTGATGAGGTTGAGACAGAAGATGGACTGAATTATACCAGAAAGTCTTTGCTATATATATATTGGGCCAATAACCTGTAAAGAGGGAATTTATGTAAAAAATAGTAAAAGTCAGTAGAGATTAAACTGGCTAGAAAAGGTAGGTTGAATATTTACATTGATACCTCAGACAGATAAAGCATGAGCTCAAAGTTAGGGCAGTGGTTAGTATGAGGTGGTTGACGCTTCCATTCCTGCACCTTTAGGCTGAGCTGTCACTCTTCGTGCAGCTAAACCCAAGCTTTCTGTGAGGAGGATTCTGTCACTGGTACAGTGGAGTCCCCTCAGTCTGCAGGGTGATTGTTCTCGGAGCTCTCAGCATTCCATTTTGTAGAAAATGAGCAAAAGCACAGAGGGGTTAATGCAACTTGTGCAAGGTTTTCTGGAAGTCTGTGGTAGAGGATGTGTCAGATTTCATGCATTTGACTGTTCTTTCTGTTAGTCCTGGCCAGGAATGTTCAACATTTTTTGTCTAAGAAATAACTGATGGCAGCTCAGCTAACCTTACCAGCTGCTGTTGTTGCTTTTTGAAATCAATATAAAGCATTTGCAGGTCCCTGCAGTGAGCCTCCATGGTTTCTTAGCTGTGCTAAGAGGATCCCTGTGGTATGTTTCCCTTGTTTCTTAGCTGTGGTATGAAACCCTGACAGTCCATATCATCTGCAGTGCCATCTTCCCATATATGCATCTCCTTCTGAAACACATATGGACATGTGCTTCTGTTCTCTTTGCACAACGTTTTCATTCCTTCCTATCCACGCCAGTTTGTCATCAAGTACTGTATTTCTGCCCATTTATTATTTAGTGGATGATAGAGAAATGGTATAACACCAAACAGCACAGCACAAGAGAAAAATGCACCAGGGACTTGGTAGGCTGGGTGGTTGTATGTGCAAGACTCAGGGAGGCACTCTAGTTCACTCCCTGTCATGTCAGATGTTACTGCCTACTGAGAGGCCAATCCTTCCAGCACTTGTGTTCCAAAATCCCACAGACACCGTCAGTTTCTGTAATGAGGATTGCAGTTTCAGATTGTCAGAGAAGTTTTCTTTAGCTAACTGAAAAGGTGCCCCAGGCCTCTCTTCAGTCTTTGTGGAAGCAGTTGTAGGTGGTGATTCTGTCAAGACACCAAGTGACACCTTGCTGCAGGTCTGTAATTAGCACTACTGATGTGAATAAACCTGTTCACAGGTTTAAAATTAAGCAGATGTATTCCTGAACCTATATGACCTGTTTGTGTGTTTTGTATGTAGTAGTCTCACAATGCCAAAATAAGCATTTCTGCTTCTACGACTGTTTTCTTCTACCTGAAATAGCAGACCAGAATAATCCTAAATCTGTATGGGAATGGTAAAAGCTACAGTAAGTTTTTAATAATTTAGAGACATCATTTACCTTCATTGCTTTCTACCTTTAAAATATTGTGACTTGTTGACCACAACTTTGAAATGTTTATTTTTTCATTCTGCTCCTATATCTACTGCTGAATTGGGAAGGTGGACAAGATGGCCAGTCTGCACAACATACATGTCCGCACAGGTTGCTTCTGTAACACAGGAGCCTGCCAGATGCATTTGGATATAAGCAATGAGGACATCCAGAGGAACCTGCAGGTTAGTTTCTGAATGTGATTACATGACAGATATATTGTCTGTGGAAAATACTCAGTGACCCAGGAGACATCTTCTGGCTATCATTTCTGAATTTTCTGAAGGTGGGAGGTTTGAAGGGGAGCAGAAAATCTGCCTCTGTGTAAAAAAAAAGTGTTTAAAAACTAAAGTAAGTGCATCCTGTTCCATGGTTTTAAGTCTCTGTGACTTTAAGCATTAAGGTAAATTTGATTAGCTTTCTCTGACTTTTTGACTCACGTGCCATGTTAAAGAACTAAATTAACTGAAATTCAATTAATTGAAAACAAAATCATTTGATGGACCAAAGAAGTATTTATTGTTTATTTTATTTCATTGGAAAATAGGAAATTGTGGTTTCTTGTTCTGATTTAGGATTACATGAAATCCAGACTTCCTGCAGAACAGAAATTCCTGGACAATTCATCTCATGTTGGTATCCTTAGCTTTCCTTAATTGTACTTAATATATGTTCAAGCATGGTAGACCTATTGCTGTTGGTGTTACAGTTTAAAATACATATGCAAATTGGACAAGAAACAATAAATGGGAACATACAGTGAATCTCAGAGAATGAAGTAAATTTAGATGACATCTACTTAGATTACTGGTGTGTTAGATTGTTAGAACATGAATATAAAGACTGTTTTCAAGATTACTAATATTTTCCATAAATTCTCATTAAATGATCTATAGCAAGATGTATCACAGTGAAATGGGGGAGGCCTCCTGTCTGCATATTTGTCAGAGTTTGAAATTACACTAAATTAATTCAGAGCAAACAAAAATTTTATTAGTGGTGTTATTCAAAAGGTAAAAAAAAAATATCTAATGGCTGTACTGATATTATAGCTCCCTTATAATTTCACAGAGACATTTAGATAACTTTTGCAAATACATTTACATGCAGGACTGATGAGATAAATTCTTAAAGGCAGGGAGGTCTTTAATGCATTCCTTGACTAAATGGTGCATTGATATACCATGGAAGCTTTCTCCTCTGAGAAAGGAAAAAAGGGTCTACCCTTCCTGCTGAAGTGAAAAATGCCAAATTATCAGTTGCAATGCTCTTAGATCTCCTAATACAAGGAGAATTTTGCTAAGGAGTGAGTGACCTTTTTTAGGTCCGTATCATTTAAATGGGGTAGGCCAAAGTAAAATTTATAGAGAGACACTTAAACTGCCAAACGTTGTATGATGAGGTGATACAGTCATGCAGTCATTATTTGGGGACATTCCATTCCCATCAGTTCTTTGAGAAGTATCAGGATGAGTTATTGACAACATTACTGTGTAGTAGAAGGAATCTTTTGTCACATTATTTGCATATATACTTCGGTTTTACCTTTACCAGGGTACTGACCGTATTCTTCCTTCCCTGATGAAAATGTACATGTATAAAATGCCTGTCAGGGGGGACTTTCTGTCCTGTAGGGTCCCTGGAAAAGCATGGTTAGTTTTCTTAGCATATTACATAGGAACTCGTTTACTTACTTGTACAGCAGAAACCTCTCTCCTTGGTCAATCAAGCAAAATTTTGCAGAAGTTTTGCAGAAGAGTATATTAACAGATGCAACCTAATTTCACAAATATTTCTTCTGCTCTGTTGTCAAGGATAAAAACTACATCACACTGCACTAAAATATTTACTACTGTATTGCATGCTTTGATATAGATGTAGATTTTTTGATTTCTCTTTGCATGAATGGGATCTGTGTTCATCATCGTACTGAGACATTTCTTGCTTAAAAAAAAAACCCTTATGCAAATAAACTATTCACACACCCATTTTTAATGTAACAGAAATGTGTAAATAAATTAAATTCTGAGGGAAAAAACCAACAGCTGCTGCACTTAAAAGAATAGGATGCTGAGTTAGGACTAAATCTTATGTTCATTGGTGAACTAATATTGGATAGATTAACAAAGGGGGACTCTGGCTTACTTCCCTGGTGGTGAGTGGCAGAACTCACTGCCTGACTGAACGGTATGAGAAACTTCGGCTCTTAAGGGAGAGTTTTCCATAGGGTATTGTGTGAAAGACATATCAAGAAGTGACATGGAGGTCAATATAGGGATTTTTCAACAAAAGTTTTTCAACTGGAAATTTGTGTTCTTCAAAGGAGGAAGTGCTGTGGGAAAGGCTAGTTCCATCCCAAAAGCAATGTGTTGACTGGATCAGCAAGAGAGATTTGCTGCATATTCCAATGACAAGGAATATCACTTTGGATGTTCAAGCTCTAGATTCAAGTCTCTGCTTTGCTAATATCCCAGACCAGTTCTCTGTCATTTGGACTATTTAACAGAAGCCATGAATAAGCCACTAGTGGTATAAAATGGAACTGTTCTGACAGGGAATATCAAGAAAACTGCCCCATAAAAATCAACTGTCTAAAGGTTTGTTCATTTATCTGAAGATAATAACCCAGTTTAAACCCCAGTGAACCATGCAGGTGAGACTGGAATATCCATGGAGACTGCCGTAGCCTGCAGGCAATCATGGAACTACAATCTTTTTGTGATAATTGATACATTTGTGAGAAACATCTCTTTCCTTAGAGTAGAATAGGACAAGCAGCTCAAAATTATCTTCTTCCCAGTTTGATTAAATCATAAGATAGTTGGGATTTTTTTTTCCATTTTCTCTTTGTATTCATGAGTTAACCTTGTATTTTTTACAACAGTTTTTCAGGAGGGAGTTAAGAGACTCATTAATAACTAGGTGAAATTAGAGGGAAATAAAGCAGAGTGTCATCACAGTTCTCTGTTTTTTTTCCTGTTTCAAACCAGGTTGGCCATGTTTGTGGAGATGATATAGACCTAGTTGATGGACGTCCCACTGGTTCTGTGAGAATATCCTTTGGCTACATGTCTTCTTTTGAAGATGCACAGACTTTTTTGAATTTCATCATAACCACCAGACTCTCCAAATCGGACACTGAGATTCCTTTCAAGTCTGTTACAAAGCTGACAACAGAGTCTGTTCCAGATGACATCCCTTCCTTTAACAATGCAGATAAATTGTCTCCAATACTGCAAATCTCAGATGGAGACCTCAGGAGTAATCTGTCTGCGACAAAGACATCTGTCAACTGGCAGCCACTGGATACTGAGGCCGAAAGCATAAGGGCAGCTGTTTCTGAGACTGCAGTGCCAACATGTAGGAAAGGTGGCAAGCCCATCACTGTTGCCAACATTTACCTCTACCCAATCAAATCCTGCTCTGCATTTGAGGTATGTGCTTTGAATCATTCTGAAGTATTTATCCAGCTCAACCTAGTGTTTTTTCTTACCCCACTTGGACATGTGCATGAGATACTAGGAAGCAGTGGGTGGGTACCCATTCTTTTTTCCAACTTCTAGGATCAAGTCCCAAGTGTTAGGGTACTTTGAAGGATTTTCAAGTAGGCTGAAGTTACAGGGTGCAAATATGTCTTCTGCTTTCTCCTCCCCCACAAGAGACAAATTTGCACATAATATATTATCTTGAAGAAAATAGTTGGATCTGCAAAACTGGACTAAAATATAATCAAATAATTAGTATGCTTTTACAGAATGACATGTGATGGACTTGTAGGCATTGATGGGTAGGCAGCAATTGAGAAATAACTTGATTAACATGTTATAATTGAGAGGCAGCTGATTTACATTACAAAGAAATGTTATCATTAAAAATACATTTGCAACAGAAATATGACATTTAAGTGCTGCTGCACTATTTGAAAGTTCGCTCTTTGAAGATTTTAATTGCTTTTTTACAAAGTTAATAATATCATCACCTTAGCAGTGACTTTTTTTTTAAATAGTGCATGATGAAATAGGTATATGGCCCACACATGACCTAGAATGTGACTCTGATTAGTACCATACTGGAAAGTGATTTAATGAATGTCAATAATGGTACAACTTTGCCTATGAAAACTTACTGGTGTAGGCCACTGTCTCATATCTGAGCGAGAATTGGGGTCAAATCCAGAGACAAATCCCCTGCATTTCAAATAGTGCTTCTTAGCTGATTTGATCATATTTGGGTTGGGTTTTTTTCTTCTTAATGCAAAAAGAGGTTGGGCAATTAAACACTGTTAAATGATCAACAGAACATCTGTATTCTTAAATTTGATTTGGCTTATGATGTCTTTAATTCAGAGACACAATCCTGAGCATTAAATGAGACCTGAACAAGCAATTTCCACCCCTTATTAACCTCCCACTAGATCAGACTGTTTAGAAAATCAAATTAATTGCCCATTTCATGTGAAAATTTTTTAACCTTTGTTTAAGTGTTGCAGTTTTTATAGCTGTATTACAGAAGCCCACTATAGAAGCTGCTGAAATATGTTGTAACACTATTCAGGCCCCTGTGGGGTTAAATTCTATTTTTAACATGCACACTGGTGTTGTGAGATACATACCACAACATTCAGCGCTAAGAAGGCTTTGAAGTGATTTTGCCTGGGAGCAGGTAAGACATACCTCAGCATGAAAGAAAGCTTATGTTTCCCCACAAGCTGAGCCAGGTTTCTTCTCTTCAAGCTCTATGAGGGGAAACAACTCTGAGTGATAAATTCACACAAACCTCGTACTACTCCCTGACAGACAGAACTGCAATTTTATATGGAGGGGGAAAATCATTCGCTTAGTCGTCTTTGTCATACAGACTTCACACTTAGCATTATGTTATCTTCTTACTTCAGTAAACTCATAAACATCTGAAGTAATAATCACATAACTTGTAGTTTCCTTAGTCTTTGATTGCAATCCACGAGTTGAAATTCAGTTTCATGTTTTAAATCTAAAATAACTTTAGATGCTTTGTAGTTGTTGGAAATTTAGAACAATATTTTCAACTTCATCTCCATTTTTATCAGTTGTGGGGTAACTCTAAGCTAGCTGATATGAAAAGATGAATGATATGAAAGAGCTGTAATAATTTCATTCATCTTGTGATACTTCGATACTTGAGATCAGAAGCTCATAGATCTGTAGGTTCAAGTGCAGGCCTCCTGCATGGGAGGTCAGGCCTTTAGCACATGCAGTAAATAGTCTTTATTGTAACTACATGATCACTTGCATTTTCCTAAAATAATATGTGCAGTGGAAAATTCCAGCTAGCCATGTGTGCAGGACCCAGCCCATCTGCCCGTGAAATCTGCCCACTGACTTGCTGGTTGCAGGACAGATGATTAGTGACAGGAGGACAAACTTGAGGAGGATGTTAGTACAAACTCCCAGCTGTTTGATCTCCTCTTTAGAGTCACATAATCTCCTCCTCTCCTAAACTCTGATTTCTCTGTTCTGTTCTAAGTGATTTAGTATGAGAGGTGCTTGACCTCCTGAGAAAATGAGAGCACAGAGTGCTTTAGCAGCTGGAAGGATGAAGCTTGGCATGAAGATCATCAGCTCACTTCAGGTCAGATAGTTCCTGCAGCATTTTATAGAGTGTTCCTGGCCATGAGAGAGTCTCTGTTCGTGTTGTTCCATGGGTTTTGTTCACATGATGCAGGAAGCAGAGGGCAGAATATTCTAACTCAACTTCTTAAATGTGTTTTTTTTTCCCTACAATTATTCCCTATTAAATAGGGAGAAGCATAGGACTAACCTCTATCCTAGACCCCTTTCTTCTGCTTTTCCAATACAGAAATGTGTTTTAAACGTCCATTTTTAAACATGAACATCTCTCATGTCGTTGAATTTTGCATAATTATATAATGCAATGTGCCTAGTGAAAGAGGTTAGGACTTTAAACATTAATAACTTTATTATTCTTGCAGTAGACTTCAGCATATTAAAAAAAATTGCATCTCAACAGAGAAGACAAATTAGCTTTTAATTTAAAATACAATGCAAATTCCTGTTGATCACTAGATAAATTATGTGTAAGACCATCAACATTTTTAAACTTACATAATTTAAAACCTATTCAGTGATTCCTTTAATGTGTTCAAAAACTGTGCTAGCCTTTATGATGACATTACTGTGAGCAATGGGAGAAGTGCAACCCAAAATGTTCTAAAGAAAATTCTGAAATTAAAAAAAACCCAAAACAAGACAAAACAACAAACTGCTTTTGCAGTGGATATTTTTATTTACAGTGAGAAAAATCAACTAAAGCAGATAGGACAATGCCAAGCACTGTCTGTACTGTGCAATGATCCTTGCTTGTGACAGGTAGAGTGCCTTATACTGAATGATGCTGGGATGCATCATCATCTGCCATGCTGGTAATGAAGGTGTATGCTAGCATCTATCAGTGAAATCATGGTCTCCCTGCTTTCTTTCTGTCCTCCCCCTTCTGATTTGTCTCAGTAGTCAGAGATGGCCAGACAACTTCAGGGAATCACGTTAGAAGCTATATGATGCAGTACTGATCACTGCCACGTGTGCTAACCTGCATCATTTTACTTTGCAGTAAGTGTCATCAGTTGCTTTACTGAACTGTATTGGTTACCTGAATATAGGTATTCAGCGGCATTTGCGTGCCCTGCCTGTCCTCCTGCTGCTGATTCTAGTGGGATGTGGATCATCCTTGCGGCCTGTGTCGTATCTGCTGGGTCTTCAGCAGAGAACTCGGGCATAATCGGAGGGAGCCAAGTTGAACCACTCTTCTCGTGTGTCAGATGAAAGCAGAGCAAGCAGATTTTGTTTGAACTTTTCTATTAAGTTGCTTGTAATTATGTAAAAATTCCTTCAGCCTCTTTGAAATAACAGTGGGAGATGGCCTGCACAGATCTCAAGCCTAAGTGCTGAGAACAGAAATGAGTATGTTCTTCCATGCTCATGTCCAGTGTCAGTATTAGCAACAAACCAGCCCTGATTGTTTAGAACCATCTGCGACTCTCCATCCAAGGCAGAGCACACAGTTATTTTGTTGTTACAACTTTTTTTATTGAAATCCTAGCAACATGTGCAGTACAGGAAGTTGAAAAGTGAGGAATACAGCACTTGACAGTGTACAGGGGACATCCATGAGAGGACAGGGACTCACTGCAGGGCACATGTGTGTGATTCTTATTACAGTGGCAAATACCCAGAGGAAGGGGAAAAATGGACTGAGGACCTAAAGTCGTGTGCTGCATCTCGGAGTGAAGCATGGAGTTAGTTGCCATTATTTTGGACCTATCAGAGGTATTTTGAGTGGAAGGTGTTGATTATTTTGAAATACCAGTTACCTAGTTAGTTGGGCTTACCCTTCAATACCTGTCAGAATGTAAAAGGTAGTTGAATCTCCGATTAAAGAGAACGTTTTGTTTTGCTCATAAAACCTCTTGCCTTCAGTGAAGGGTAAGCAAAGACTTGAGCTATTTCCTGAATAAGATTGCTGTCCTGAAGTGGAACCAAAACAGCTGAATATTACAATAGGAAACTAGGAACTTTTGTGGTCTTTTTCTATTTTTCTGCTTTTTTAGTTTATTCTGTTCTTTATATGTTGTAAATCCTGCAAAGATCTGTTGGATCCATGGGAGGATTTATTACCAATTAGTGATCTTCTGTTTTGGAAGGGAGATTTGTTAGCAGGAAATTCTTGCAGCTCTCAAATGATCACCAGCTGTTCAAATTCATTTTGTAGTCGAATTATATAGGATAATCAAAAATACTGATCTCTCCAAAGAATTATTTCCAGTAAGAGCAAAAGTCTGTTCTTCAGCTGATATTGCAGTCTTTGGGCTATGATTTCTCTCCTAAAAAGACGGCAGAAGTTCACATAACTTAGGTACTGCCAGTTGGAGGTGCTTGGACAATATGGTTTCAGATAACACTGTCAAACGTAAAGTTTCTCTGTATCACAGAATTTTTCATTCATGCTTGCTTTAAAAAAACCTGCCAAATAGTAAGTCAAATAGCTTGATAAAACACATTTCTTCTCTTAAAATTTTTTCCATGTATTTTCTGCATTCAAGGTAGTTGGTAGCACTGTGGCCAAATTATTTAGAGTTCAGCTTTGATGCTTTAAGTTTTCAGTCCTAGAATGCCTGCCCTCAGTTTTCTCTAGTCAGACTGTCAGTTTCAAGCTACTGCTGCAGGCTTCTATAAAAACTGGAAAAGTTTATGGGATATTTTGGGTTCTGTGGAGTTTTGGATAGAGCACATGATAAAGAAAAATGTGATTTTTAATTAATCTAACCAGTGCTTCCAACCATGCTTTTGTTCAGAGCATCAGGCTGTGCTTGACATATCTTTTACTCAATATTTTTTGCTGAAGTCTTTTGTTGGCTAATTCATGTGAGCTGTACTAAGATTTTCTACAAGAATTCCACGAAGTTCACTTTTCTTCGTATTCAATATGAGTAGAAAGCATACGTGAGCTGAAGAATATGTTTAAGTGGCCAGCTTTATGTTAAAAGAATGATATTAATTTTTTAACATTCTGGAGGAGAAAGCAGATATTATTATCACCCACAGGCATTAATAAAATTGTTCTCTTTTTGGATTTCAAGATTACCATCTGTGTAGCATCAGAAACAGATGTTCTTTTCATGAGAAAAAATGTACGTGAAAGCAAGGACAATATGATTGTATGGGCTATTGGATGTAAAGAGTGTTACAGAAGTGATGGAAGGACAGATAGCAAAGAAGTCAATGTGTTTTGTTATAAGGGGATTTGGAGAAACTATTCCAAGCCAAACCAGAAGCTTCGGTGGTGGAGATTTTCTCAAATGGATTCATTGATAAGTGGTTCCCATTTCATGAAAAACAATGTTTTTTAGAATTTTTAATTGCACATTTTTCTTGTTTTCTGTTTGTTTGGTTTTGCCTTAATTTATAAAACTCCTGTGAAATGTCTGTGCTTTTTAAGTTAAATAAAAATCGTCGGGGGAAGAGGTCCTAAAAATGGATGAGTATAAAAGTGAAAACAGTTTTCAGAGTGCTTCAGAGATTGCTTATTCTTATAGCTCTGTTAAATCCAAGTGTATGGTAATATGTAACAAATTAGAGTGATTTTATTTTGTTTTGTCAGCTTGGTGCAGTGATATCTTTATCTTTGATTTACAATTAAGGTTTCTCTTATAAAAGGCCAACATTGGCTTGTTGAAACTTTCCTAATTGTGAAGAGTTTCGTTAATGGAATCTTTTCCTTCTCTTTTCTTTTCAGCATGAACCTATTAATGCAGCCAAAATTTTCTAAACCAACATTTTCTAAACCTTTGTATCCCTTCTTGATGCTTTCCCAGGTTACAGAATGGCCAGTAGGAAATCAGGGTTTGTTGTATGACCGAAACTGGATGGTTGTAAACCAGAATGGAGTCTGCATGACTCAGAAGCAAGAGCCAAGGTTGTGTCTTATAAGTCCCTCAATTGATCTGAAGCAAAAAATTATGGTTATTCAGACAGAAGGTTAGTAAACAATATTCTCTTCTTCCCTTCTTTATTGGCATTTACCCACCAAACTACTGACTGCTGTGCATGCTTACTGACTTCAGGGACAAGTTCTGTGCCAACTGTGAGCAATAAAAGCCCAAGCTGTAATATACAGCCCTGGGAGAGTTCCTAAATTGTTGTAGGGGTAGGCAGAGAGTAGACAGTGATTCCCTATGTGCAATCATAAAGTGGATGCTCCAGGATGGAGAAAGGAACAGACAGATGTGAAAATTTACTGACTAGTGTATCTCTCCACATCATGAAGTCCCAAAGCCTGAAGGGACTGCTGTTGCTGCAAAGGTAAAGGAATAGAATAGAAGTCCAACGTTAAACACGCTGGCCAAAGATCTTCCTATTTTATATCTCTCTTCTGTCTTCCATCTGTAGCATTAGGTGGGTAGAGTCCAGTGTAAGTTAGTATGAATTAAAATAAGACCCAGGCATTATTTAGCTCAGTTAAATACTTGCACTAGCAGGCAAATGTTTCATGATTTTTGAGCTTCTTGGGATTTATTAAAATCCTTTTTATTTGCTGCTGAGGGAAAAAAAAAAAAAAAGAAAAAAACCTTTTGTAAAGTGTTACAGAAAGCCCTTTGCTACTTGGGGGTGAAAATTATTTATTTTCCTAACAGTGCCATTGGCACTGAATACTGGAACAGGTTTGTATTCCACAAAAGTCATTATTAATGCTGAGTTTGCATGTGTGTGAATGGTGTTGATCATTTTCCTGGGGTCTAACATTTACTCAGCCTGTATGTCTTAACCATTAATAATATATGTACCCACATTTTCAGCAGCTAGAGCAAAACAAGGGAACCTATCTTAAGATTTTTCAGCCTTTATTACAAGTCCATATAAGTGGATCTGTAGCTACAGTTGCCTTTCTGTTTGTACCTTACAGTTGTTGTCCTCTCCAACTGTCTGAGAACTCTCTGTAGAATTAAATCTGACCAGTTCCCTTTGTCTGAAAAAGGTTTCTCAAATGTGTATTTGGATACTTCCATTAATCATGTGATTTTTTGTGTGCTTCTGATCCCAAACACAATCTACTCTCTTCTTAGAGATTCCAGACTTGCTCACTGACACGCACACTGCTGCTTTCTATTCTTCCCTCTATAATATTTCTTTAAAAAGGTATTAATAATTAATTTAAATTCTGTGTGGAGCACCTTGCACCTCAAATTTTTGGAGTAAAACTGCACAAACAGCCTTCTCCCACAACTTTTAAATTATCAAGGGCTTCAGAATTAGTTATTTCTAGAAATTCAGTTCCTTCCCATCTCCCTTTCTACACATACTTCTTGCTTGCAGACACAGTGTGATGTCGTATCAAAACTGTCTCCGTTTGACCTTCACATTGTCAGAAGTTCAGCTCTGTTAGGCCTTTTTATTGCTTCATTCTGCTCTTCTAAGTCTGTCCTTCATTTTTTCCTTCCTAGTACTTGTTCAGACAAGTGCATATCCATTAGTATATTCACCTGTCAATAACACCTGTACTGACATACTTCAGAGAGTCAGGAAGAAGTTTTATCAGACAAAAGTGACAGTCAAGGCACCCATTTCTCAGTGAGATTTGTGATGTCTTGCCATAGTTAGGGCCAGGGTGAAATTCGCCTTTAAATCTAACATTTTACTTTGTGTCATTTCTGGAGTTTTCACTGTCAGTCACTTTCCTTCTGATGAAAGTGAGAACCATTTCCACACAGAATTGATTGTCCAAGTCTATGGATTATTCTTTCAACACAAAGTAATTGGTCAGATCTCCAGTGTGATCTAGCAAGAATGTCCTTGGCATTTATTTATGGCTTGCTTAGGTACATCCAGTGTGTAAGAGCAGAGTATTTTATTCTTTGTGTTATGACTCTAGATACCAAAATCCTAGCCCATGAGGTGGTCTAGGACCTCTTTTATAATAGTCCTGCTGGTTTTTACTCTCATGGTGTTCTTGCATCCTGCAGCATTTTTTGTAATGCTTAACAGTGAGATAATGGCTCTCTTTTCCTTGGGGAATCTATTCCAGAGCTTACTGCTCCTAAGATAGCACAGTGATGGGACCACATACAAACCAGCAGGGTAAGACTGAGCAGAAAAATCTGCAGGAAATTGTTCCAATATTTATTTTGTTTTCTTTCCTCTTTCCAGCAGTCTAAATGTATGATTCATTTGTTGGTGTTAAATTTTTAATTTTTTTTTTTATTTTATCCCTTCACATATGTGTGTCAGTGTCATATCTACCAGCTAAAATCACTTCATGACAGAGAAGTTTAATTTAATAAGTTGACTCTTTCCTTGAAAATCACATGTAAATCACTGCTGCTTTTGTCACCACTCTCACCAGCCTGTCAGTAGTCTGTTGCTAATTTAGGACCTGAAGCTGAATACTGCATGTGAAGCTGGAGCAGTGATCCATGTGGTGGGGAACAGTAGAACTCAGTTGAGCCAGGCATGGTGTTCTGCAGCTCAGAGCCTTCACTATCCTGTGTCAGTGGCTAATTTTATTTCAGATTTGTAGCACTTAACCTGCTGACTAACAGCCACCTCCAGTCCCTTCCAGATTGGCTGCTTTGTGAGTTATTTCTCCCATTGGAACGCCTCCCACCCAAACTGCCTTTCCTCAGCTACAGCAGCATGTATCTTTCCAAGATGAGTTTTGTTTCCTCCATCTCTCTTCCCCCTGCACTCACAGTCCCTATGCAGAGTTTCTCTGTTCTTCTCATTTACTGAATCCCCTGACTCCAGTGAATGTGAAAACCAAGAGGCTCCCAGCTGACTGGGTGACAACTGCAGCCAAGCCAGCTGCCTCCCCCCTGCTCCTCTGCAAGGAGGCTGTAATGACTCTGTTTTCTCTGCCAGTTTCGCTGCTGTCATTTGCGCTTTTCTCATTGTGAGAGCAGGCTCTGGCACAGATCTCCATCTAGAGCGTGCTTTGCTGTCTGGAGGTGTCTCTCTCCAACAGTGAGAGCCTAAAGCAACTGTGCTGCTGGAATAGGTGCCTCTGGTAAGTGCCTCAAGACAAGTGTGGTGAATCCCATGTAGCCGGGGCCTTTTTTAAGAACATTTTGCTGTTACACTATTAGATTATGGTGAAGTCTTTATCTGTGACACTTTTAAAACGTAATGAGTCTGTTCTCTCTCTCCCCCTCAGGGCACATGCTCTCCTCTCCTCTAGAACTTCTCATTAGTGGAAAATTTGTTTATGGCTATTTTATTTCAATATGGTTTAATATTCTCTGTCTTCTCCGTCCAAGAAAATAAAATTGTCAGCATGATTTAGTGTGACAATAACTACTTTAATACCTTTTGCTGAATCCTCTATGTGCTGAAACACCATTTCAGGTTCTTACTTTAACCCCTGCATGTTGAGTGTTTGTGTAGCCCATCTGACAACGAGACTTGGATGAGCAGACTGGCTGTCTAAGTGGCCCAGCTGTGCAATTCTACCACCACTGTGGGTAGTAAGGACAGCAGAGTGGGGCTTTACACAAGGCCAAAACTGCTTGAAGGCTTAGGATCTTTCCCTGGCATGCCTGCAAAACTACTTGGCTTGCATGGCAGCTGGGAAACTCCAGGTATTTCCCTGATCCCTGAGGAAGGGGGTGAGAGCAGAGGGAGAGAAAGGGCTTATGCCTAGTCTCTCACTGGCTGTACTTTCCTTCAGCAGAGGGAGTGAGATTTTAGTTTTGAGAAAATGCATTTAATAATTTTGTCAGACTTATTTCCTTGGGTTATGTGGTTCTTAACAGGCATTTTTTATTTTTTTATGTGAAGAGTGGAACAAACCCTTGCTGTGACAGAACCCACTTAGAGAAAATCAGTGTACCTAACTCTGAGTCAGCCCCCATGGAGAAAAACAACTTCTTGTATCTCAGCTGAAGTTGTTAGTGGTTAGGCTCCCAGCAACTTAAAGGTGGGCAGGAGAGTGCCTTTATTTCCAGAAGTCGTATTACTTGAGTGGGAATCAAGGGAAATCTTCTTGTCCTGCTCCATCAAATACATGGGGGCACAAATTACACTGGCTTTGTTCCTGACCTAAACAAAAGTCAGCCAAACAGAATTTGACTGAGAATGCGTTTCTGTAAAAGAAAAAGATTAATTTCTCTCTTTCCATTTTAGCTAACAATCAGCATTACTCTGGCAAGTTGAGCCTTAGTTTACCACTGCACAGTGGGAGAAATTTTGAGTGTTGAGGAGGCCCTTTAAAATATTGAAGTAGAAAGATGCTAGCAAAACTGAGCAACTAATTACACTTTATGGAGTTTATTGTGCCTTCAAATAGTAGTGTGTTACTGCCAATAAAAATAATGGGAATTAAGTGCATACACTGACGAAAGAATATACATGAATAGTTTATATTTCAGTCTATTGAAATAACAGACTTCTAATTTTTCTCATTGACTGAAAATAGGAGCTGTAAAGATAAGAATATTTTTTGTATTAATACTGTGAGCACATCTGTGGAATTTTATTATCAAGCAAATGACCATGGAGAATGACAGCTTTTACATTTTACTAACTGGCAATATTCTACTTTATTTTTTTGCCTTAAGATAGAATAAAATTGTAATTAACAATGTTTAACTGACCTAAACATCGCTGTAAAATGTGTACTGTTCAATAAAAATGTAACACACTTACTGGTGTATGAAAGCGAGGCTTTTTAAAGCCCTGAAATTCTATTTTAAGAAATTCTCTGAGTATGCCTTCCTTAGAAAGTATTTCTAAAAGATATAACAGGTAAGGGTGCATACAGGATTAAACCTTTCAAACTCATCTTTTCCAGTTTGAATGGAATTAGAATCATTTGAAAGGAATACTAATGTTTAATTGTTTCAAGGTCCAAGAGCATTAGTTCTAGTCGATAAAATAATAACATTAGCATCTTTTTCAGGTTGTTGCAGGCTAGTTCAAAGCATTTATTACATGTATTACTTTCTAGAGTGAACCTAACTTTTCCCCCTCTGTCTTCACTTATGAAGTATACTTACCTCATTAACTGAAGAAGTAGACTGCTTTCTCTTTTGCAAAACATGCGTGGAACAGAGTTGATAGTTATGTTATAGTGAATCTGAACTATGTTTCATTACTTTTCAGAAGAAAATAAAATAACTTGATTTCACCATATCACAGAGCTGGTAGGGCTTGATTCTTATTTGTTTTACAATAGTGTAAAAAGGAAGAAGTAAGTAAAATCAAAACGTTCCGTTATAGTGCTGGGAAATGGGGGTCAGAGTCTTTCCTGGTATATGTTGCAGTGTAATGGAAAAGCTGGATTCATTGCAACCACACAGTAAAACCCTTTCTTCTTTATTAAAAAATATTGTTTTCAATTAACAGAGAGAAAAGTAGTAGTTTTTCTTTTTGCTTCTACAGTACCTTTTCCATCTCTTTGGCTCATTTATGTTCAAGATAAGAAAAATGTGGAAGAAGTTGTTAACGTAGACCATTACTAGGGATTTCTCAGCTGGTTTAAACTTAGAGATAAATAGATGGGAATAATTCTCTCATTAGCTGTTTCCATACATTTTGGTTTTAAATTATTGCAGTTTTCTGGCGCGTTATATTTCTTTCCTTGAACAGACTGTGCTTCTTTTTTCTTTTCCGCCTTCCTCCGTCTTTCGTCTTTAAAATCACTCAATCCCACTACTCCAAAAAAAAAACCCCAACCCATCATTGTTTAATGTAATCTCCTGGCTTGCTAGAAGATCCAAAAGAATGAAAACTCATCCTTTCAACAGAAACTGTAGCTGAGGCAGTAATTCTGTGCCAGTTTTGTTGCCGGAGATAAACAGAGAATGAATTTAATCAAAACTGAAATTGTATATTCCTTAATATGCTTTGAGTACCAAGGTCATCTGCAGCCTTTACACTTTGCTTTATCATTTGGAGCCACCTGCAGGCAGAGAGTATAATTCCAGCAAAAATAAAAAAAAAAAAAAAAAAAATTTTTTGATTTGCTGTTTGTGAGGCTGCTGTGATTGTGAGCAGGGGCAAAAGTAAGACCTTTTTTTCATGACCCTACAAGTTTCCGTAAAATTTTTATTTTTAATATGACTTGTTCTCTGCCCATCTAGGTATGGACCCAATATCTGTATCACTAGAAGACAATACTGAAAAAGAGGCTGTCATCTGTGAGAGTAAAGTCTGTTCACACAGGTGAGTGAGAGCAGAGGGGTATTGAAGCTGAAAATCACTGTAGTGACACTCAGGACATGAACAGATGAACACACAGGGGCAGAAGTCCTTAAAAAAGAGGCAGGGAGGTGGAAAGCAATGAATGTCTTAGTGGACCAGGAGAAGACATTTGAACAGGTAATTTGGCATGCCTGGCATGTCTGATAGAAAACAGTGAAAAATAATAAAAATGGAAAAGGGGAGGAAGGGCAGTACAATAAACTGAGTTAGTACTCACTTGAATGAGGGAGATCTTTTTTTTCCACTTGCTCCAATCATGAGAAAAGGAGAAGGTGTCCCCAGTTACTTCCAAATGCCAACTGAGGGCCTCAGCAGTGCTTGAATTCAGTTCTCTCATTCAACAGTAATGTTGTTGGCAACTTTGCCCATTTCATGCTACATAACTTTAAAATTACTAGAACCTTCTGAAATTATAAACAGCTTTCCATATTTACAATCCTTTCTAATTTTGTTTTGACCAGCCATATTGATCAGTGTTCCCTTCACAATCCTGGGATGATTGCAGATGTGTGTGTTAAATAACATTAATTCTAATCAAGAGACATACCACTG
Source organism: Oxyruncus cristatus (assembly GCA_013399855.1). Lineage (NCBI taxonomy): Eukaryota > Metazoa > Chordata > Aves > Passeriformes > Cotingidae > Oxyruncus > Oxyruncus cristatus. Next base: position 730,575 of record VXAY01005287.1, on the reverse strand, counting down.
CACTGAAATATAACATTATGAATAAATTTATTTCCTATCAGTGAACTTAAGTGTTTATCCATCACATTTTGTAAGAACTTCCCCCAATCTCATTAAATTTTCTGAGTGGCAGTGTATCAAGTGCGCTCCTAAAGTACATTTGCATTATCTACTATGTTTCTTTTCAACGAGCCTCTTGGTAACTCAAACTAAAAGAGCCACTTAAAGAGCCACTTAAAGATTTATGTCTTCCTTTAACCAAGGTATACTAATTCTTTCTAACCCTCTACATTTGCTTCTCTGAGAGTAACACATAAACAAACCATCAGAAGACCTGGCAGTTTCCCCATGGAGCCATGCAGAAAATGATCTTCTCCTTTTCTCCTAACTATTCAGATGATAAAGAGGATGTTTTTCTCAGAAGTGTATTTTCCTCAGGTAGTGGAATTCACCCAAGAGTCATTTGTTTTAACCATCTGTCCCACTTCCCTTAGTGTTGACTCATCCCTAGCCTCCCCATGGTAAGCCCATCTATTATGAGCTGTAAAATAGCCTAGGTTATCTTTCTCTTTGTGTGCATAAAATTTGCTGCCATACTATTTATTCTAGCTTCTATTTCATTTACTGACTGTGTCATTTTTATCAACTTGGAAATTTTCTTGGAAAACTGCTTAGAGTTCTGAAGAGAAACTAAAGGACAGAGTGATAAAGAAAGGGGATATGCAAGGCAGATTGCAGAGACTTGACTATGATTAGCAAATAAATAAACAGGAAGTAAGGGAGAATGAGTGGACAACATTGATGAGGCTCTGAAACTCCTCAGAGATCCAACAGTACTTGATGCCAGGTTCCAGTGTTTCAGTAGGGGAGCCTCCGGGGCCAAAAATATGAGAAAAGCAGTGCTTTGCAGTAGGGCAAGAGGTGATTTGTGATCTGGTGTCTTTTCGGCAAAGTGTCTGAGGTGAGTGGTGGGACCAAAAGTCTTTTTTAAAAAGCTTTTATTCAAAAGAAACCCTTAGTGAGGGCATTTTCCATTTATTAATTCTGCACTCTGATGCTGTGATGTCATTCAGTTCTGTAAGCTTACTCTGAATTTAGATTGAGATACCTGAGAAAAGTACGGGATGTAGAATCTGCATGCAGTCATGTGAGGAAGTTTAATTTTACAGCAGCCACTAAAGTTTAATGAGCCCAAATTTCCCTTCTGAAGCAGTTCATCAGTGTTAGTCTTCATCTCAGCAGGGGTTGTCCATCAGCAGGTGATACTCACATGAGAGGGACATGGCTTTCTGGTATAATATCTAACAGTGTGCAGATGCAAGGAGAAGCAAGTGTTTTTAAGGTTATTGATGTTGCAGAAGACCCTAAATGCTCAAGGTTACTGCTCTACTGAAATAGTTACACAACCCTCTCTGACAGGCTGCAATATCAAATAGATAGGGAAGGGTATCATTGGTAGAAGAAGACAAAGGTGTAGTTAAGAACAAGGTGAACTGAGCCTGTTGTGTGCATTATATCCCTTGGGATCAATATTCAGACTTCATCTGTCCTTGTTTCTTGTTCTATAAATTACCCTGCTAGAGGGACCAGTTGTAACGCACTGAAGCTAAATTACATAATAGAAAGATGAGTGGGGAACTCAAGGCAAACAGCAAGTAAAATCTGAGAGAAACAGGCCCTCCTTTATAAATTGCCTGACATGTGCCAAATGAAATGTAATGCTGACAGATGTAAAGTTATACTCCGCAAAATAAACACAAGCAGAATATAAGTAGAATTGAGCTACAACGGAATGACTTTGACTAAGACCTTGAAGAGATGATGGTACATGCTCAAAAAATGGTCTGACAATAAGAAAAAGCAATTTGAAAACACAGGAGTCTTGGGATACAGAAATTACACAGTGACGTTTGATGAAAAACCAAGAATGGTGTGAGTCTCTAATTCAGCTACGGTGACTCAAAATAGTAAGTATACAAAAAGAGGGCAAAATTATGTTCCTGATTTATACAGTGTTAATCCTCAACAGGCTACTAGTCAATTGGCTCAGGAGATACTTTAAACACCCCTAGCACCTCTGTTAGGGTGGGAAAAAATGTTTGGGGATTTTTTTCCACTTGTACTGTTACCATGGAACATTTATGTCTTCTCATTAGCAGCCTTCTCCCTAGCATGGTGACTGGCACGGACGCAAGAGCCACTCAGTTTAGACTGTGAAATCTCTTGTGGACATTCACCTTTTGGCCTCTTTCTTGGTGCAGTGCCTGTGTCTCTTAGTATCAGAGTACCATTTCCATTCTAGGATGTCACTGGCTAGATGCAGCTGTGGTTGACATCTGTCCAGGCTCAGAGTGGGGAGAGGGACACAAAGCTACACCATAATTCAAAATTCAGAACAAGTGCTGAAGAGATACGTGATCCCTGCAGGATTATAAAATCTCTTTGATTTCACTTGTGCTGGCTTTCTACCAGTGTAATTCAGTTGAACCCTACAAAGCATTTCCTAAGGCCAAGCTACTTCCTCTCAATCCTGGGCTTAGCATCTTTTGCTGTGAGTAGCTGTTTACTTGTTTCACAGAGCAGATGGTCTCCATGCAGGTTAACTTCTTTGGCTGGATAGGACAACAAAGTGAGCATAGGACCACAGCTACTTCACTTTCCTTTCTACAAGCCTCCTCCCTAGACCAGCATTAGAATTTGCATTCTTCTTACCTGCTTATGCAATTTTAAAGTTCAGTATCAGTCAAACCTCCATTTGTAGTCAGTGGACAGAGTTGAACACTCCCACAATGAGAGTCATCCCATCCTGATATCTAATATAGATGGGAACTACTTCTTTCCATTATTTGTGAGAGGAACCCAGACAACTGACTTAAAGTAAATGCCTGGATTTTGGAAGATTGACATTATCTTTACTCAGGGCTGAGGAATCAATCTAATGTCAAATAGGATCTCTTCCCAGTGTCTAATCTGTGAATCCTTCTAGGAAAGCTTGCATTCAGATAAAGAAGGCAGTTCTATTGCTAACTTGCATAACTCGCTAAACATTTTACAAGTAATGTAAATCATCTTTAGATAGAGAAATATGTGGGCTCTGTAAGTGGAACCATGTTTTAGTGTGGAATGTCTGTACTAACATGAATTAAATTAGGGAAGTGACATCATTGCACCTGATGGGATCATTAAAAATTACATACAGAGGGGCAATCTTAAATTCACCTCAGATCACTCCTTTATGTTTTAGTAAAAAGCACAGACTAGAGTGGGGGTTTTTCGTAGTACTGTATTGTAATGTTGTTATATGGGCTACCACTTCCTGTACTTCAGAGTCAGTGTCTTGAACTTTATCATTATTTAATCCTTTATTCCATAGTAATTTTCTGTATAAAACTAAATTAGATTTCGTCAATGTTAACTTCAAGGGTAACTTCACATCGGACACTCATCAGACCATAAGGATTCTGTATTTGTATTGAAAGAAGCAGAATAAATATCTTTGCAATTTACCTTCCGTTTTACAAATTAATGTTTGGGCAATCAAATTTGAAGTCCCCCTTTTCTCATAATAGGGTAAAAACATATGACTGTGGAGAAAGAATTGCTGGCTGGTTCTCTATGTTTCTTGGTCGTCCATGTCGTTTGATAAGACAAAGTTCAGACATGAAAAGCAAGCCACATCAGAAAAATACAAAAGGTATGTTGTCATTCTTAAAAATATTTGTGATTCCTCATGCAAACATCAGGCTCATGAACTTCCTACTGAGTATATAACTACCTTGATATAGGCTGAAAGAGTCATCCACTATTGATCTAATAGGTACATTTATACCCAACCTGACTTTTTGCTGCCCTTCTACTTCTTAAATTTGGTGAAAATGTACAGATACAGCAGTCTGAGGGCAGTGGGAGGTGGTTATCATCATGGCCATGATTTTGTCTGGAAACTCAATGATCATTTTGAAAAATGATCATGAAAAATCTAAGGATCAAATAATTTTTGGAGAGACTAAATTTCATTTTAAAAGTAATTCAAAGACCACTGAAATTGAAAGAACATCGAAAATACATAGATTTTGCTCTTTTAAGTTGTTTTATGAATTTGGTAAAATCTCAGCTCTGTCTCAGTTTCTAAATACATTGTGTCATTACCATTTACAAGTTTGAGGAGATTCTTGGAGTATTTCCTTAGTATCTGGAACCAAATGAATAAATTTTTAATGAGAATAAGTAAGGTCAAAGGAAAGATGAGGTGAAATTACTAATTTTAATGGTTATTTTAGAATGTTGGATTGATTTTCTTTTAGGTCTGTCATCTGCTAAAAACATCTCACTCTCTCTCGTGAATGAAGCACAATACCTCCTGATAAATGTTGCAAGCATTCTGCAGCTGAAAGAACACATTTCTGCAAGGTAAGAGCCTTCTGTCTCCAAAAATCTCTTAGTGATGTTGGATTCCAGAATCTTTTCATAAGATGCCAATGTGGTTGTTTTATATGGAAATTTATAAATAGTTACCTTTCAGTGGTCAACAAATATATAGCTAGTAAACTGCTATAATTACTAATTCTTGCATGACTTCTGAAAATTTGGATTAAATCCACGAACAGAAACTGTCTACCAGTCATCTTTAGGAAAACTTAAATGAAATTTTTCTCAAATGATTTGGTGGCAAGAGATTATTTGGAACCAGCCAGTTTCTATTTGTCAGAAGAACAAGAATAAATAGATTTTCTCAGCATAAATAAACTGGCAGGTGAAAATACAAGATCTTTCCAGTGGCTGAACTATTTCTTTCCTATGGGAATGATTAAGATTTAGAGTAAACATGCACAACAGAAATACTTTAAAACTACTTTCAGAACTGGAATAATTTCATTTCTTAATTGAATTTGGCTTTACTTATACAAAAGTGGGAAATAGAAGCAGCAAATGAAACACTGTCAGCCCACAGTTGAAAGATAACAAATCCATTACCAACAAAATTTTCGTATACTGACAATAGGAAATTGTTGTTTCTTAAATATAACTAAGACATGTTGAAATTCCACAGAAAATCTTCCCTCAAGGCCTCTATAATAGCTGTGGATCCCACAGCCTCGGAATTTGTCTCTGAGCCCTCTTTTCCTGTCTCACAAAACTTCCCTGCCTCTTCTTGGAGTCATCCTACCTCCTCTTAGTCACCCACCAAACATACCCCCTGCACTGAAGTTTCTGCTTTGAGTAGAGAAGGAATATCTGTAGGAGGATATGTATATATCTTCAGGATTTAAAACCGCTGTCTGAATGAAGCATCAATAGAGACCACTGGAGGTCTGAGGGTTTTCCTACTTTAGGAGAAGACAGTTGGGCAATTTTAGAATATTATGGGGAAAAAAATATGTGGAAAAGGTTTGAATCAGTCCATCTCTCATTTTGACTACCCTTGCTCAGTGAGAGTTGCTACCTTCTTTTAACGCTTTACTGGCTGGGTTAGTGCTTGGGAGAACACGTCTTACAGAGATATCTTACTCAGACTGGGCTTTTACCATGGTGAGACTCAGTGAGGAACCTTCCAGATATGGGATTTGAGTGCAAAGATGAAGAGTAAGGAACAGCAAGTGAGGACGAAGGAGTTCAAGGAACTTTGGTAAAACATGCAATGTCAGATGATCCACTGATTTTACATTTAATATCTTCCAGTACAACTAGGCTTGTAATCTCCTTTTCCTCAAAGGAAACTCCAGGTGTGACTGGAGCTGCCATTAGAATATTATGGGGCTTGCTTCCTGCTCTGCAGCAGAAGTTGGAAATCTCCTCCCTCTTTTGCTGTTCTCAGGGTGCTGGAGAAATGAATTCAGATACGCGGCATCCTCATTCTGCACTGCTGTTATGAATCTTCCTGCTATAATGAATCTTCCAGTTTGCACTTTTCTTTTGAGAGGTGATCTAAAACGGAAACAGCAATTCAATTAAAAATTAGAATGTATCGTAGTGTTGGAGAGGTACATGTACATGCAGACAGTAGTCTCTGTGGTGTTTCCTTTACTGGTCACCTGCATGAAAATCCTCATGGCCTGGCCTAATACTCAAATGTTCCTGTTAGAAATATGCCCCTGAAGATACACATATTTATTTTAAAGTTTACCTGTTAAATATAGCTAGTGCATTCTTCATTGCAGAGCCCATTGCCATGAGAAGTCCAAAGTACTTAGACTGGCAAATTACACTGATTTTCAAAGCATATCCTTGTTGAGATCTGAATGATGAAGGTGCCTGTCACTGCATCCAACCAATGCCTATTTTGAGGGAGGAGGAATAATGGGAATTTACTCAGATACATGTTGGCAAGTAATTGTAAGCAGTTCTGAGGGGTGGAGGTAGGCGCAAGAGAGGTGAGGTATTCTGGAAGTGAACCTGAGCAGGCTGAAGGCAGAGAGACCAGGAGTAGGGGCATTGCATTCTTTGAGTTCAGCAGCAGGGGATACTTAGCAAAGGTTAGAAGCAGTTTTCATCAGCTAGCTTAGGACACTGTGGGTGCAGCTATGAGGTTGCTGGGATTTTTGATGGCCACACCAGTACAGGCTGGGGTGGCAGGCACTTATATATTCTAAAAAATACATTCAAAACTAGAGGCTACATAGCACCCAAGCTCCAAGAGCCCACAGCAAAGCCAGGAGGCAGAGCAGCATCACTGAACATCATAACTGCAATTTACCTCCTCATTTGTTTGACGACTGGCATAATCTACACATCCTGTTGGTTTCCGCCTCCTGCAGTTATTACGAATTGTGTCTCAACTGTGGGATTACTTGTGGGAGAGGGAAAACCTGTAACCCTTTAGCTTCCCATCCCACCTTCCACACTTCTGGACCGCTTGTGAACAGTGGAGGCTTGGTGGAGCTGGGCTTCTGTGGTTTGACTAAGTCTGCACAGGCAGTTAATCCTTATGCACTTTTGTCTGCTAAAGATCATCCAGACTATTTTAAATAAAACCCAGCTCTTTTTTTCTTTTTTTTTCATCTTACATGCCTCTTCTGCCAAGACTGCTTGATGTGAAGTTTTCCCTGTTATTTTGATGTTGCATGTTTTTCCTCATTTTAATGTATGTCCTCCTTTTTTTTTTTTTCTAGGGGGACACGAAAACTTCTTGCTTCATTACTTACCCAGGTTTCTGCCTCTGCTGTAGGGTGTCATATCCAAAAATTGTCAAATTACAGCTGATGGAGTATAAAAAATTATTCATGTCCTTAATACCTAATGCAAAAAGAAATGGTCCACTCCACTAACAATGGCATTGAGAGAACTCTCTTGCAAATTTTAGGGCTGTCTTTTTTCTCTGGTACTGGTCAAATTTTCCTGTAGAAGAATGAAATGCATTTCAAAGATGCTGCCAGATTTCTGATATTTGTATGCAGTCCGCTGCTCTGTCTGTCTCATATGTGTTCTCCACACTGACACAAATCAACACTCTGGCAGTTCAAATGCTTGTAAAGAGGCAGAAATATCACCACACAGGGATTAATATTTTTTTAAAACACCTATCCTCTGCTGAATCCCAAAGGCAAATAATAATAATAATAATATGCGGGACATATTCTCTCATAAAATGACTTTACTGGCCTTTTTTACCTTCAGCAACTGCTGGTTTTGTCCCTTTTGCCATTGCAGCCTGTGCAGAATAAGTTTCTATTTGCCTTCTGTTCTAGAAGCTTCTATTTCTAGAAAAAATTAACAAAAATGGTTGCTAATTCAAAAGTTCTTTTCGTTTGTTACCATTACCCTTACATATGATAATTAATAAGGAATTTTCTCATAAGTGTTGTTCACAGTCACCTGTCTGTACGCTTTCATACCTACAGTTCCAGGTTACACCTCTGAAGAAGCCACGTAGAGGGTTACATATCATAGTTCAAAGATTACAAATTATATTAAATACCTTGTTCCATTTCCATAGCCTTTGTAATAAACCAGGCCAGAGTATTCTGGAGAAGTGCTTACTTAATCGTCTGAGGCACTGCATTCTTACAACACAAACATCCACACAGAAATAGTTAAGAAATCTTTTTTTTTTTTTCTCTGTCAACTCTATGAGACAGATTGGAAAAGCCATTGGAAACAGAGGAATTAATCCAACGTTTCCGTGCCAACATTGTCGTCAGTGCACCAGAGTCCTTTGAGGAAGAAGAGTGGGCTGAAATTTCAATAGGTACCCTGCGATTCCAGGTGTGAACTTTTCTCTCTTGTCCTTGTCCCAGTCTATCACAAAGTGTTTTGACTCCTGGAGACAGACTAATTTTTGCAAGGCTTTGACTGGAACATGGGCGGCATGGGTTGTGCAGATGAAATTTATGAAGTGTGCAAAAAAACCCCAACTAATGCGATGTGACCTGTGACGAATGTCATTCAATATAATTGAGAGATTTTGACATATTTCTCCACACCTTTTTTTTTAAAAATTTCATAATTCATATCATTTTCCACCTCTGTCCATTTAAACTGAATAATAATCACTGTTTTGTGGTAGAGTTTGCAGCAAATATTTAGCCAGCATGTCATGAGAGAATACTGGTTACTGTTATGCACAGTAGTCCAAATGTAACCTCAAGCACATCAGCAACTGATTGCCAAAAGACTGGACATGAACACAAGTGAACACTCATGGTCTGTTGCCCTCTGTTGTATTCATCTTGCCTTAATCCCCATTAAAGGAAAGTTTCTAATTCTAGAATGGTAGGGGTTTTTGGCTTGTTGTACTTTATATTATATCTAACAACATGATGTGCTTTGTGCTGTGAGGAAAATGATGAAGAGTCAGACTTGATTGCAAATGCATTCTCTTCAAAAAACCTCTTAACAAAAAATCCATAGAAGTTACACATGAAACATAAGGGAATTATGTACACATGTATTACATATTCTGTTGAATTTGTCTGGCCTTGAGATGTGAAATGTGTATTTGAAGATTCATTGCCTAAAATAAAAGAAGTGGCTTATTCATTGTTTTCTTAGGATGATAATTAAGATGTGAATAACAGAAGTGCAAAGGTCAAATCTAGAATTGTGATAGACATCACTCCTATTTATTTATGATCATCATATGTAAGAAATTTTTTGAGCAGGGGTGGAAAGCATGACTGATCTGCTCTCTTTTTATGTGTACTTTGATCAGTAAGCTGTAATATGAGTTACAGAAAATTGAGGAAAAATTCCTGTAAGTAGGAGATGAGGAACAAAATGGACAAAGCCCTTGGTGTATTGCTTGTTGGAGGCTAGAGTTACAACAGGGAGCTCACCTGAGGATCCTGTTGAGAAGTTACTGTAAAACTGCAAAATAAGAATTCCTGCAAAATTTCTGTTTCTGGCATTGATATACTTTAGGAACACAAACCAAAAATAGAAAGGCTTATGGAACTNCAGGAGCAGGAGCAGTCACAGGTTGAGAGGATGACAAAGAGGAAAAATGTAGAAAAAGAGCAGGAGAATGTGAATCCAAAGGAAAGGTTAAAAAATTTAAAACATAGACAGCTTTGCCCAAACGAGACTGAGGAGGAGCACACTGCATTGTCTTTTCCTGTCTCTGCTAGGGCCTTGTTTAGATACTGATGTAGTAGCACTAGAAATTATGTTAATGCTCCTTCATGCAAGGAAAATGGTAAAGAAGTTGTTGAACAAAGCAAAGCACGGAAAAATATTTCCTGCCTTGTTGCTCTTTTAATAAAAAAAAATACAGCTGTGGAAAATAATTTTCGAAAAAGAGCTGATCTATGGTTTTGACGATTACACTGAACAGTTATACAAGCAGTACTAGATGCATCTCAAAAAACTGAAGTATCCTATTTACCCTATTTGAAATTTATGACACATTTTACAGAAATAGAATCTGTATACTGGAATACTGTAAGAGTTTCTATAATGTACAGCTTTGCTAAAGTTAGGAATGCAATGTTAAGTGAAAGTGCAATATGTTGTCCTTCCTTTTAATGCCTTAATAAGAAATTTGTTGCAGGTTTGCTTTTTTTTTTCCCTGCTAAAAGCACATCTTAGTTCAAACAACAATTAACTTTAAGAATGATTACATGCAGATACTAACACCATATGCAATACATGATAGAGGATCGATCCATTATTGCTTCTGTTTATGTAAACTGGTGAAAATTCACATTTTACATTCTGATTATCTACAAGCACCATGCATATAAGAAATATATTGTGCATCTCAGCTGCACTAAAACAAGCCCAAGAAAATCCTCCTTGGGCTGAATCCTGAGGCACCAGCTTAATTTTATATTCAGTTCTCCTTTGGGCAATCAGCCCTGCTAACCTGGAGATGAAGTGAAGCCATCAGGAAATACAAATATGTAAATGTCTGATATTTTTTCAGATTCTGTCTCTGGGAAAGTTTTCAATAAAAAAAAGAAAAAAGTGAATTAAAAATTCAGTGAGATTTTTGCAAGTAGACCCTTTGAAAATGTGCCTACTACATTACGTGAACAGGCCTGACCTTTTACATAATGGAAGCATAAAAAGCCCACAGGAAAGGTATGCAAAAGGTGTACATTTAAGATACTATGATGGTCAGAAGCTTGTACTGTTCCATGTTGTACTGCTTTGATATACAGCCATGAACTTTCTTTAAAATTTCAGGTTGTGGGTCCATGTAGCAGATGTCAAATAATCTGCATTGATCAACAGTCTGGGGAACGAAACAAAGAAATTCTGCAGTCTCTGTCTGCTGCCAGAGGCAGAAAGGTGAGCACAGTACTTCAAAATGGCTGTAATAAAAGATGTAGTGACTTTATGGCATGCATAGTGAAATATCTGCTGAGAGGATATTCACAGTTAAGTTGTTGTGCTAATTGTTACCATTTGTTTTTTCTGTAAAAAGAGGATGCACTTGCAACCCAGATATGACTTGGTTTATTTCCGTAAAATACTCACACTTTTTTATTCAGAAAGGTAGGATTAATATGCATAAATTTTAACTGTGCTTGTCTTATTCAGTATCTACTTCCTTACAACGTGTTTATTTTGGTCTTAAAAACACAAGCTGATGCACTGATATCTTCTAAGAAAAGAAATATGCAGAAAAATCTGGAAGTGTTTGAAATTATACAGTTGGCTTGTAAGACTAAACTTTATTCTTAGCATGAGAAACAAGTTAACAGGAAAAACAGAGCAGATATGAATGTAGTCAAAGTGGAGAATAATTACTTAAGAAATGACTGGAGAGTTAGTGTGAAATACAGAAGTTCATTTGCAGTCCTTCTGCTGCCTAAGGTTGTGTTGCTTCTTGGAACTGAGAGTGCTCAGGTGATGGCTAGAACGTTTGGCATGCCAAAAGCTTCACAAATCTCCTCAGAAATATTTATTTGGCTGAAAATCTTTACTCAAAATTTATTGCTTCCTGTTCTTTAAGCTTGTGTTCTAAAAGTTCCTCAGCCAGTCAGGGCTTGGGAGCCTCACCAGTACCCACCAAAAGCCAGAGACTGGGCATAGCGCTGGGGCAAAGCAATAACAAATAGGTTGAAAGTCATTCACCCAAACAATGCACAAACAACTTACGAAGAGTGCATTATATGTTTGGGAAAAAAAAATAATAAATTGATTTGTCTCAGTGACACATTAAGCAAACAAAGGGCTGCATTTTCCTTGAATGTTATCCTTGGTGAATAGCTCCTCTGGCTCCGTCTCAGAGCCAGCTGCCTGGTGCAGTGAGTTGGGGAGAGGCACGCAGGCAGGGCTGGCTGTCTAGGCACTGCTTCCCGCTGACCTGAGGTGACCCAGAGTTGCACAGCAGGCTCTGGTGTCCAGATCACCACCATACATGTGCCATGGTGGGTAGTCTGAGGACAGCATCCCTCTCTGGGTAATGCCAAGCCACAGCTGGAACGTCTGGGACAGTTCAGAGCACAGTTGGGAACTCTGGGCAGGGACACTGCCCAGCTGCCACACGGGGTGTGGTATGCAGAGGACTTTTTGTGCCCACATGGGTTTTATTGGATCATGACTTAAATCCTCTATAAAGGGAAAGCACTCTGTACTCAGGAAGAGAATGCTACAAAACCCTACCCTGGATATAGATTCTCAGGAGAGGCAAAGCACCTTCTGCATGTTTCCCACAGCAAAGATGACCTCCTCTTTCATTCTGATTAACTCAGCAATGCAAAGATTTTCTTGATACAAGCACTCCTAGAACCAAGTAACTCATTCAAACAGGACAAGGCAAAAAGAGCAATCCAGCCTCTTGAGAACAAGCTGGCGCTGGATAAAAGCTGCCTGGCGAGGCAAGGCAGAGCACAGCGCTGCTGATCACCGCAGGGGAGAGCTCTGCTTCCCTCAGCAGCACAGCGATGTTCACGCTGCAAGGAAACAGGCCTTCAGCTTTTTTTAATTTTTCCCAGCCTTCAGTGCTGCTGGCAGATGGGATCTTATGAGCATGCCCTGCTCTGCATAAGGCTGAATTCACTGTGTTAGCAGACAGCTGAAAGAGATAGTTTGAACTGTTAGTGTTGCCTGAACTGGTCTGAGAAGACCTCAGAGCCCATCCCTGCTGCAAGTCATCTGTGGGGTGATGATCACCAGCTGGTTATCAGTGAGCAGCACCAGAGGACTATGACATTTTCAGCGTGCTCAGCGGGCCTAGCACAGAACATTGATCCAAAACTTTCACAGTTCACAGTGGGGAGAGAGAAAGAACATCGAGTCCATATGACTGTGTTAAATTGCAGAGCTAATCCTTTGGTGACTCATGTATCTAGGATGTGCTTTTCTGCTAAGGAGTCATCTAATAGACTTTGTTTTCTTTTTTTATCACATGCAGATTCAGTGAAGGAATTTAGCAGTGTTTGCTTCCATCTGTCAATAATCTGATTCAAACTACAAAAAATCCAATTGCAGCAAAATAAGATTTAAGCTAACTTCCCAGCTTTTTGAAAGGCTGTTGTAGTTATTTGATTGTCAAAACATTAAAGATTCTGCGCATAGAAAAGTGAGCCAGCTGTCAATATTTACCATTTTGTTTTGTTTTTTCCAAGAACACCAACCTGTACAAATACATTACAATTTATCAAACTCATAGCTCGAATAGCAGCACTGCCAATGAACTTCAATAATTACATAAATAATGTAAGGCTTGTAAAAGGTAGTTCAATATTTATTTCTGAAATCCTGTTTTTCTCCATTCCTCTGAGACTCTGAGATCCTCTTGCTCCAAGCTGAAAGATTGAAACTTTACATAGATGGATTTCAGTGGAAAGTCAGAACGAGCTACTGTAACTAGCCCTATAGGCAATTTACATGTTTCCTGATATATGTAAAGCATGGTGCTGAAGCCTAGCCAGTTGCTTTTTATGAAACCTTTTATGTCATTGTTTGAAATAAGTTTCAACCACCTCTACAAAGTGAACTTGAGCTCTGCTTTCTCCAGAAACACTCATTAAGGATTCCTTCTGTAATTTTTGACTGAAAAGGAAAATAAGGTCTTCTTATGTGACAGAGTGCTCTCTGTTACTGCAGGAGACTATGAAAGACTAGATAACTACTTTTAGCAAATGGCGTAAAAATAACCACTTGCTGTTTACATGCGTCACCACCTGATGCAAAACACACATGGATGGAAAACGGAGAACACTGAATTCTTGCCCGTCTTCGAGAATTTGCAGATGCCACCATCATCATCATCGTGGCTAGACTTCGCGAACGAAGAGCTCTACCCACGTTTGTTGCAAGCGCCTTGGTGGCTAAAAAGGCCAATACGAGATAGGCAAGTCCGGTTGCAAAAGGCACAGCAGAAAGACTCCTTAGATGGTATATTCTGCA
>VXAY01005287.1:694375-706309 GCA_013399855.1 Oxyruncus cristatus | reverse complement strand
AAAAAAAAAAAAAAAGCATGTTGTAGCATTTGTCACTCAAAATTGCTGTGGAGATTCTTAAACAATCATCAAGTAAGACAAAATGTAAGAAATTGGGGTATTTGATTTAGTACAGCAGTTTCATGGCAAAATTGAAATTACACTGATCTCAAATGAAGAGCCTCCTGCCTTGCATGGCTCATGCATAGCCTATAAGTAGATGCACTTCTATGGTAAACACAGTTTCTTCTGTGAGACAATCTATTACAAACTTACAACCAAAACTTGTCAGCACACTTGAAATCTGATCCTCAACATCAGTTTCTCCTAGATAACCAGTATGTTCCGTATTTGAGCCCTGTCATGCTTTTTGCTGGTTTTCAGAGGTAAATGCCTCATCAGGGTTAAAGTACTCTGGTCAGGATTGTTAATGCTGATATTATTCCTCAGTCCAGAAGTGAAATCAGCTTTTAATTTCTGAAAGAACTGTGTTTTCCATGAGGCTGTGTTTGAAAAGCCAGCAATGATCTAATATCAAGTCTGTTGTTTCCTGGTACATATGATGGATGAATCATATAAAGCTGTTGAAAAGTTTGTAAGTTATTATTTCCAGAAGCTACAGAAAACTAGAAGACTACAGAAGGCCCTGCACAGCTGAACCCATTCTACAAATGGACAAGAGCCCCTGAAGTATCCATCATTTATGGATGTAATTCCCAATGAGTCATGTATTAGATATTTGTATTTTCACTGGTTTAGCCAAAGGCTTTGAATTGTTTCCTCTTCTCAGAGCCTTTGTATTTACTGTCATATTCAGAAAGTTTCTTCCAGCAAACCCTTTAATACTGAAATGAAATTAAATTTGTCTTAGGTCAAGTGTTTGTCTTTATTCTGCTTTAAGGTATATGAGGTGACAGTCTCAAATTATGCCACAGGAGGTTTATACTGGGTATTTGGAAAAATTCTTCATGGAAAGGGTTGTCAAGCATTGGAATAGGCTACCCAGGGAAGTGGTTGAGTCACCATCCCTGGAGGTATTTAAGAAACATGTAGATATGGCATGAAACTTGGTTTCATGGTGGACTTGGCCGTGCTGGGTTAATGGTTGGACTCAAGGATCCTAAGGATCTTTTCCAACCTAAATGATTCTATGAGTCTATGAATGCAAAATTTCTGTGTTTAACTTGCTATCCAGAGCTCAATGTAATGATTTGATACACCTGAAAAGAGAAGGTTCTTGTCTGAGTTGCTTTATCTGTCAGCCAGTACTTTGAAAAAAGCTACAGTATTCTTCAGTAATGTCTGGTCAGTTAGAAAAGAAGACCTAAGCTACAGGATGTGGGTACAGCTTGCAAATATTTGTTAAACGGGGAGAGAGAGAGAGAGAGAGAGAGAAATAAATGCATATTAAAGCACAGTGTCCCAAGGACATGGTTTGAATGCTGCCACTGCTGGCACATTCTGTAGCACAGGAGTTGTGTACTGTGGCCAGAGATTCTTAGAACAATTAAAAATCCAACAGACATTGCTGATTTAGCTTACCAAACTTGGAGGACTTCTCATTAACTAGTTGTGCACAGTTTTATCTGAGCGAAGGACTTTGTCAAGTTCTTGTGCTGTTTTATGCCTTGTACTGGCATCATGGAGTCGCTTGGTATTCATTCAGTCTCACTTGCCTCTCTCCCTGGCACAGCATGGTAATTTGGAGCTATTTATGTGCAGAGTGAAGAACACGTCACGGAAGAGAGAATCTGAGGTTTCATTGACTGGGTAATCTAAAAAAATTGGTTAAATCAGTCAAGCAAGATTGAGAGCTGTGTGGATCAGGAACATACATGAAACATTGCAAAAAATGCAAGTGGATTCCTACCAGCCCTTTTTGCATAGTGCAAAGACCATACAAACCTTTAATCACATCGGGATTGTCAGGTATTGCAATTAGCATATTTATAATTAAATATTTTGATTCAAATAAGAGCGTTTGGATTCGGAGGGTCGTTATAACCTGTGTTGTACTTCTAATTTTATCAATTAGCCTCAAAATACCGATGGACAAAAAATTTTTCAAAATTACAATTTGCATTTCGTAGGAGAAGTTGAGCTTTGAAAAAGCCTAAACAAGACACAGCTTTCTGAGCTGAGAGGCTACAGGTTAGCCATATGGTGATATTACACAATAGGTCATTCGGAAAAATGGCTGTGACACTTGTCAAAGAGGAGAAAATTCAGAGTGATCCAACAGTTAAGAGGAGAGGCATACAGTCAGGCGTCACATTACGGGTAGAGAGGAGTGCTTGCTGGGAGAGAAATCCATTAATGTGCACACACATATCTCCCAGAAACTGCTCAAATTAGGAAATTTTCTTAAGTATGTGTTGTTGTTTTTCCGAAGTCTCTGCTCTTTATGCCAGAAGGAACAGGTAAAGATTGAGAGGCAAAATGGTATCAGATGCAAAGTGCCAGAAAGCAGCAAAACAATGGAATTTTTTAAAAATGAAAATAAATGGAATACTTTTACTTTCTACAGCATTTTTTGAAGAAAAAGAAATCAGTTTAGATAGTATGAAAATAAATATAAAAGTGAATAATGGAACTAAATAAAATTATCTAAGCCTTCTAGAATACATTAATATAAATAAAAGCAATTCCTTGGTGTTTGAATATCTAAATCATAGTTCATCCTAACAATTCTTGTTCTTACAGCCCCATAACTGCCAGATCATGGATAGAAGTCACCAAAATAATGTTGTTATCAGATTATTCTTGACAAAGAAACTCATGCTTGATATGGACATGGTGATAAAGCTGCTAATCAGTGTAGTTACATGACAAAGTAAACATTAAAATCATAAGTGGGAGGCCTCACAAAGGAAGGAAAGAGAAAACTTCTGACCTTAATCCTGCAATAAAAAGCTGAAAAGCTTTCCAGTTATAGCAAGTCTTACTGGTTCAGAAACATCATGGGTTTTGACCTCTTGATGCTGGCGTTATTTTGATACACACTCAGCCTTTCTTAACCTGGATTTTCTGTGAAAGAAATAACTGCAGCTGACAGAAACTGTGATCACAAATGGCAGAGAAGATGAAACCACTTAAGAGGCTGTCAGTAGAACAAGACTCCCTGGTGCCCTTAGGGCAATAGGAGCCATGAGCCCAGTAATCCAGATGGAAATGCAGCTACAGATTCATGAATGGGCTGGAGAATTGGGAAATACTGCCTTAAAAGTGAGCTCTCTCCTCTAGCCTTTAGTTATTTCTCTTTCTGTCTAAAATTAAAGCTGCCTGAAAACATCATGAGACTACAAAGATGTGGCTTTCACTGTGATTCCTTTTTCATTACAGGTGAATTGTTTTTGCATCTAATCAACCAAAACCTGTGTTGCAATGCAATAGCAACTCAAAATAATTTTAAAATCATAGGATTGGCTTTATGTGAATTCATTTTTGTGAAATTTTGTTTTGAGTGCTATTAACATTCATTAGTTTATGATCAGCCTCTTGGTTATGAAGTGTCAATGTCAGGGTAACTGTGTTTGAAGGGAGTTCTGCAGGTCCCCTAACTCAAAATGCTGCTCCAAGCTTCAGGACTAGATCAGGTCTCTCAGGGCTGTATCCAGCTTGAGTTTTGAGTCTCTCCAGCTACCTTTCTGGGCAACTTCTTCCTGTGCTTTTCCACTCTCGGATGAAGAAATCTTTCTTCAGACTGAAGTTCAGCTTTTGATTGTTGCCTCTTACCCTTTCACTGTGCATCTTTGTGAAGACTCTGGTCTTCTCTCTACGCTCAACCCACAGGTAATTGTACACCCTGCCCTTCGCTTTCTCTTCTCCAGGCTGAAGAAACCTGCTCCCTCGGTTTCTCCTCATACCTCATGTGCTGCAATCCTCAAACCTTCTTCTCCAGTGAGAAATATGATAAGTGACTTTAAAAATCCTTTGCTGAATGCTGAAGGCTTTAAAACAGAGAACTCAACAAATCACCGTCTGAGCTGTGGGGTTGAACAGCATTCTCCATCCACTCTTTCAGTGAATGAGTGTGAAAGGCCATGCAGTTCACCCTGGCAAGCTGGGTCAAAAAAGACTTGGCTTTGATACATCCACTTTTTCTCCTCAGAGAGTAGCTCTGAATTTAGTTTTAAGTGAGTTTAGAGTATAAGTCCATTACCATTGACTTACTGGCTGATTCTCTTTTTGACTCAATCAAGGAAAAGTTTTATTTTCAAGAATGTTTAGTACATTTTTTGCAAAGCTGGAACGTGGTCGAAATCTTGGTCTGAGTAAAGTCAGCAGCAGAATTAAACTCTCTGCTGGGTAAACTCACATTTCCTCTAGAAAGTTGGCAGTAATAATATTTGCTTCCCTCAATATGTTCTAAATGGATCTCCACAATATTCAGAAAGTTGCTCTGTGACTGAAGCAGTTCCATTTCTGTATGCCCAGTTTTGGATACTTAACAAATTTGATTTTCTAGAAGTATGAGCTGAACACTCAAAAAAAATTGGGTTGATTGAGCAGTGCAACAATCAAATATCCATGCAGCCCAAGCACTTCCGAAATTTTAGACAAAGATGTACCACTTTCTAATTTACTAAATTAACTGCATCCAAAAGCAGTTAATCAGCTGTTTCACTGCAGACAGGCAAAGGAAGTTGACAGCTGTTCGCAACTGTATCTTTGTGCTTCTCTCTTTAGCATGTTCAATGCAAAAAGTGTGAATCAGGCAGAATAGGTCAACAAGATTTTCAGGCAATCACAGGAATGAAATAAGGGCTGGGCCATTGAGCAGCCTCACTTTTCTCTCCCTGACACTTGACATGCTTGTTTGTCCCAGTGCAACCCATGGATAAAAACCATAATCACGTGGGAGCAGAGAATCCTCCCTCAAGTATCATTCTGAAATCCCCATGCTTAGGTGATGAATACCCTACATTAATTCCAAGGTAATGAAGAAAGAGAATCAGTAGGATGGTTTTATTGGGAAGAAGTTATTAGAGACAATATTCTTTGTCTGCTGAGACTGCAAAACTTGAAATAATTTTCAGCTTTTTGGAATCATAGAATAGAATCAGACAGGTTGGAAAGGACCTCTGAGATCATCAAGTCCAACCCCTGACCCAACACCACCGTGGTTACTAGACTATGGAACTAAGTGCCACGTCCAGCCTCATCTTGAAAACCTCCAGGGATGGAGAATCCACCACTTCCCTGGGCAGCCCATTCCAATGGCTGATTACTCTCTCTGTAAAGAATTTCTTTCTAATATCCAACCTAAACCTCCCCTGGCACAGCTTAAGGCCATGCCCTCTTGTCTTCCTGCTGGTTGCCTGGGAGAAGAGACCAACCCCCACCTGACTACAACCTCCTTTCAGATTAGTTTCTTTTTTTGCTGTTGTATTAGGCTAATGTTGCTAGTATAGCAACCGAGGTTTGTGAATCTGAAAATCCTCACAGCCAAGTCTTTTATAACAAGGCAGAGGTTGTTAGTAAGTCAGACAACATTTCTTGCTCTTATGGGCTCTTCTTCCCTTTGGTGCAATATTCTTTTATGCATGTTATCTGGCTGAACTACAGAGGAGCTGCACAAAGTTTCAGCAGATGACTTGAAAGATTCCCAAGAATTCAATATTTGTAGTGAAGTGCAATTGATCTCAAGGATGAACATCATCCTGATATATTAGAGAAGAACAGCAAAATGGAGGGAGGACAGTCCTTGAGAGGTTATCAAATATGTCCCTCAGCCCTAGCCCAGCTCTAAATATAGCTGCACAACACCTGGCAGGTGACAAAGAGATCAAAAAGGATTCCCTAGTTCCAGCGTTCCTCAGCTCCAGCCTGTTGCAGCACAGGAGAGGGCTGAACAGATTGCCCAAGTGGAACTGACACAGATCTCTTGGGCTGAGCAGGGACAGTGGAGGTCCTTGGAGAATACTCAGGACAACTGAGGCATATCAGTGCTCTCAAGACCTGAATCTAGTGACAGTTGCTGTTCTGAAACACTCAGGTCTCTCTCTATGACATTCAGGATCATTCTCTATCTGATCCATAAAGCAGCAATGACTTCTTGGATTAAGGACAAAAACCATCAGTCTGCCTCTGCACAAGCCTGGATGCCATAGTCCAGTGCTTTTCTCCCTGTGTTTTTCTGTCTGCCAGGTAACTGATGTGGGCCAAGGACCAAGGTGACTGTCTTTCAACAGACAGCTGAACTTGGAAACTTTTCTTGTCTCAGGGCTGACACAGTCTGACACAGCCATGCACACAATTATGGATGCTGTGTTCACAGGCTTATGCACATGTTAATGTGCAAAGGACAACTCTTGATGAAAAGGTTTTGTCAATCTGGTCAACTAGATCTTATAATCACCACCAAGCCACCAGAGATCTGAGTGATTTCTATTACCTTGTTCCCTGTGCCTGTAATTTCTCAGATGAAGCCTGTGTATTGCTCATCCTTTATCAGCAGAGCTTTAGCTGTTCTTAAAATTTCCAAAGTGGAATATAAAAAGGAAGTTTCTTGTCAAACAGATGTTTGCCACCACTGATTGAGGCTCTTGCAAGAATTAACGTCACCTAAAGGGGATTGATTAGCGGTGTTTCTCCTTTTTTCATCACAAAATTCAGTAAAGCAGGAAATAGTATGAAACTTGAGAGAAAGATAAATGAGTCTCATTAAGAGGAGTGAGGTATGATTAAACAATAGGGTACAGCAGGATGGGTGATGCATGAGGTCAGTACTGACCTGGAACTACTCATCTAATTGTTATCAGTTTACCAGCCCAAAAGAGTGGTAATTCAGAAGTTAAACATAGGTACTGAGGTGTGTCATTGTGAGGCTAAAAATTACAGTTCAGAGGATTAACCACACTGATCCGTAGAAGTGAACTCAGAAGAATCCTTGAACTGACAAGTTCATAATTAGCCTGAGGGATGACAGCTCATGATCAGTTGCGTTCGCCTCTGGTGTAAGTTGGCAGCCTCTCACTGACTTCCATCAAGACGTGACTCTTCTGATATCAATGTGACTGTGAAGAGGCAAAAGCACAGTTAACATTTTTCTGTTTTTAATTTCTGTAAATGGCAGAACTCCTTTTGATTTCAAAAGAAGCAGGACAGGGCCATTTACTTAATTATACCAAGCTCTCCCTACTAAATGTAATGGAAATTAACGTGGAGCTCTGTTTCCTGTTTTACCCTGTTATGCCTGAAGCTGGAAGGAGATATTACTTTCCATGCAGTGAAAGGAGAGTGGTACTCACTCTTCTCCTAATCTCTTTGAAGCATCTGCGCTCGAGGCAGAAGTCAAGGTCTGAGACTGAGGCCGTTTAACAAACAGTGTCAATGACCTTGTGCCCAGCACTGCACTGAGACAAATAATTGCACCACTGTACTCCATGCTGGTGCTTACCTAACACGCTCTTATGCAAGAGAAAGTAGCTGGGAGTCACTTTGCGTGTTGGGAGAGGGTGAGTGGCACAGCAACCTCGACTGGACTGCACACAGCCAGGGCAGCTTGCTTTCACCTCAAGGGCAGGAGACCTGATTTCCCTCGGCCTTGATGCCTGGATGCATTCATGCGTGCCCACCATAGTCACCTTCATAGAATCACAGAATCAACCAGGTTGGAAAGGACCTCTGAGATCACCAATCCGACCTTTGATCCACTACCACCATGGTTACTAGACTATGGCACTAAGTGCCACATCCAGTTTCATCTTAAAAACCTCCAGGGATGGAGAATCCACCACTTCCTGGGCAGTCCATTCCTTCCTTCCACTCCATCCCACATGCACTGCTACAGGGTTGGAAATCCCATCAGCTTTACCAAGCAAACTGTATGTGGCTGCTCTGTGACTCCTACTGACAGGCATCTCCTATCCAGGGACTGCAATGCTCCTCTGAGATTTTACCAGGCTGCTGCTGTACCATCTTGCTTTACCAACACTGTTTTTCAGGCAGCTCCAGTACCTTGTGGCCCATATCCTTTTTATTCCTGACACTCTCTCCATGGTTGAAAGACTGTCTTTCTGGGGTGAACATAGAGTGATGTCCTGGAAAAGGGATATTTCAGTCCTTTGAAGCAGATGAGGAAATTGAGGCCCAACCTTGTGTGTCAGTATTGGCAGTGGTAAGTTCTGGAAAAGCAGAGCTGCTCATGTCGCTTGTCTGGGAAACATCTACAAGACTCTATCGGACCATGGGTGCTTCTGACTCCACCTCACCAAAATGTCAGGGTAGAGATTCACTCCTCTGCTGTCCCTTCTCATTATTGCACAGAAAGGAGTAGGAAGGGGATATCACCACTGAGTAGTTCTAGGAACAAGATGGAGCAGGGATCTTTATAATGCCTGCAAAAGGAGGGAGAAGTTGGATAGCAAAAAGAACAAGTTGAAGGCAGGCTTCCCTATTATCTTGTTTCAATCTCTCTGATAGTTGGCTAGTTATAATCAATACTAAAATGTGTCGTTTACTTTTGTTTGTCTTCTCACACTCATATGAGTAGCTGCAAGAACAGATTCAGTAGAAAGTGGATTTCTGTACAATTCCTCTAGATGGCAACCTTTATCTGTTATATTTATCTTATCTATTCAAAAGTGAGTATGTTCAGGCTCTGCCACACTGGAAAAAAACATCCTACACTACTCAGACCATTCTGTCAGTTCGGAAACATCAACTCCTAGAGTCCTAAGCAAATTTCTGTAGGGTAACAAAATTGTGAATGATGCACCAAGTTCTTGAGCAATATGTTTCCTAGTGGAATATGATTTGGAAAGTACAGTATTGAAATTCTGTTTGAAAGATTACATACTTTACAAACATCCTTACTGCACCTAGAGATGAACATGTTGACTGATTTATTCCCAGTGGCATTTGTTGCACTGAATATGAGGGAAGTTTCTCTCTCTGCTTCAACTTTTCTAGGTATTAAAGCTGATAATTACTTTCACTGTTGCTAAGCCAGTGAAGAATGAGGGTAAGAAATCAAAAATAGAATAAGGAAATCAATAAAATTGCCCTGAGACTGATCCTGATCTAGCTCCTGGGTAATTAGCAATTACTCCAGTGGACTTCCCGGCATAAAATGACTGTAGGATGTCTGGTCTTGTGTGCATCCAATATTTACATCTTAGAGAAAAATTATGAAAATGGTCAGCTATTTTGCATCCTAGGTTGTCTTTTGAACAGTTACAAAGTTAAGTGCAATTGGTAGCATTGAAATACAGAACCGTATTACAGAATTCATAGTATTAGATGATTTACTGGGAAGCAAGATGACAAAGAATCAAGCCCATATTTCTCTCCGGAAATCAGAACACACTCCCAGCCCTTATGCTTGATACAACAGAAAAAGCTTCCAAAAATTCTCCTGGTACTTATGAGAACTCCCCTCAAGCGATAGATCACTAGTGTAATGGCAGTAGTTGTTGTTCTGCATTTTCTGTGGAGAAAGGAAACAATGTCCACAAAGGCTGATGCTTGTGCCCAGTACTCTGCTGGTTGCATTGTTTCTGCATGCTCTTTGCTGAGGCCCCATCTGTGTTCTTTCACCTGCATGAAACAGTTTGTGGATTCCTCCAGGGAGAGATCATTTCGTACATTTCCCAGGTGATACTGTACATGACATTGTGCTCAGGTATGATAAACAGAATATTTCATCCATTTTCTCAGGCAATTTTGCTGTGGTCCTAAAGATTTATTTGAATTTTAATGTTCAGTTTAAGTTTGTCCTGTCTTTGTTTCAGCACGTTACTTCTTATTATATCACACAATTTCTATTTTCTTGCCTTCCACTCTTTCAGTCGTGCATACTGTCATGCCTCTGACTAGATTGTAAGGGTCACAGACTATGGATTTTTATTTGTTCTATAAAATGTTTGAGCACTTTTTAAGAGCTGCACAAATACATAATGATTTGCTTGTACTGCTTGCTGTGCCTTAAGTGATTTTTTTCCCTTTTTCACCTTCACCCTTCAAATAGATTTGTCTCAGAAATTGCCTATAGCTTACCCAAACTTTCTTAATTTTCCTCAAGTTGGTTTTCCCAGTCTGGAGATCATTGCTGGTACCACTTGACCTCCCTCTGGTCAGGGCTTTGACAGAAACTAGAAAGCAGGATTTCCTTTCTAGCAGAGGGATGCCCAGACCATTTTACAGTTGTGCTGATCACACCTCAGCCGAGTCACCTGGAGAGAGTTGCGCATCCTGCCTCCCTGATGAGATGCCTCTTGGGTCGGTGCCTTCTGCTGCCACATTGCATCGCACACTCCTGTCCCTGACAATGCATCTCTTTCTTGCCTTGAGCTCCCCGCCTTTCCCTTCCCTGGGGACTGTGCCTGCCCTACATAATGAAGTGGTTTGTGCCTGGTCCTTGCATAACCATTCCAGTCAGGGCACCAAGAGACCTGTTTTCTCGATTTCCTCTGCTTAGGGTCACCACACATCTCTGAGTACTTTGTGATCAGACATCAACTGTCCTCCAAAATAGCAGGGGAAGTGGATTAATCTAATTCCTCCAGCTTTTATTGAATCAGAGTTTTGACTGATAACGAACAGGAGAATGTGCCATGTCCTTGCATGCCAATACATAAAATGCATGACAATACAATTTTGGCTGCCATTTTCCATAAATATGATTGAATTCTTGTATTGTCCACAACAATTACTTGCCCCTATTTTGACAAGAAAGCTATAAAAACTTAATCGGTCTTGATCTGAGCCAACAGACATTCTTTTCTCTCGATTTTCCCTCCAGTTTTAAAGCTGAAGGAGAAAATAAAAAAAAAGGCTAACTGGCTCCGCTTAGAAGCAAGGACGCAGCAAGCATGACCTAGTGCACATAGTGTCCCAAGGAGCCTTACTCTTCCTCCCTGAGGCAATGGCACAGTGCAGCCTTCTAGGAGGTCCACAGAAAATTGGCCTTCCCTTTCCGTATTGCATTTGATTTCACAGCCTTTGCATATGTTTAACATTACTCCTTTAAACTGACACAGGGTGGTGGGAATCCCTGCCCTCTAGCTCTCAGCTCCTCAGCGTGACGGACAAGTGACGTGCTAACCCCTTCTCCCAGAGGTTTAGGTAGGGACGTGCTGCGGGACTGAACCTTCCACGTGTCCCTGCAATGTGCTCTTACACAAGATGGCCTTTGTCTTACCTCATGGCAGAGAGGAATCACCAACACCTGAACTGCCTGTTTTCCCACAACAGGTGTTCCTTTCACCCCATTTGAAAGATGCCCCTGACAGACAAGTAGGTGCACGTAGTCCTGCTCTTTCAAGGTCAGAGTGTCCCAAAGTATCCAGATAAACGCTGGAAAACCTTTTTCAAATGCATATATGTAACTGCTGAGCAAAACAATGATGTTACTGACTCTAATGCTGAAGAAGCAGGAAGGAAGCAGTGGCCTCTGACAACGTGCCAGCTAGGGGATTTAAGAAGAAGACATATTTTTTCATGGATTTGTATGTGAAATATGCTGTGGTTGCTGTATACTGCAGCAGAGCATTACTCAAGCCAAAAGGAGCACCACAGACATGGTATTTGTCCTCAGACAGCTGCAAGAGAAGTGTAGGGAACAGAATAAAGGTCTCTATGTAATTTTTGTTGATTTCACTAAAGCTTTTGACATGGTGAGCAGAAAAGGTCTGTGGCAGATTTTGGAATGATTAGGATGTCCCCCCAGGTTCCTCAAAATGATCATTTTGCTTCATGAGGATCAGCGTGGCCAAGTCAGATATGGCGATGCACTTTCTGAGCCCTTTCTAATAACCAATGGTGTGACACAAGGTTGCGTTCTTGCACCTACTTTATTCACAATCTTCTTCAGCATGATGCTCCAAAGGGCCACGGCAGACCTCGATGAAGAAAACGGTATCTACATCCGATATTCATAGAATCATAGAATCATAGAATCAGACGGGTTGGAAAGGACCTCGGAGATCATCAAGTCCAACCCTTGATCCA
>VXAY01005287.1:638460-693401 GCA_013399855.1 Oxyruncus cristatus | reverse complement strand
CACCATCATTGGTCTACTCTGGCCTCCAATCAGGAGACATGGAGACACACCATCTATAATGCTGGTGCCTCTTTTGAGAACACACAGAGAATCATTTCTGAGGAGAAAAGACTGCACAGAAAGAACTGAGTCTTGCCAGTACCACCAAAGGAGACTTTCCGCTGTGCCTTTTGCAACCAGACTTGTCTATCTCACATTGGCCTTCTTAGCCACCAATGTGCTTGTAGCCAGTGTGGGTAGAGTCCTTCTCAAATCTTCATTCTCGAAGCCTAGCCGTGGTGATGCTACTGCTGCTGTGGTTGCTGTGTATTGCAGCTGAGCATTACTCAAGCTTAAGCTCTCCTTTTCCTTCCTACTTTTTTTATATTGGTACTTTGAATACATGTGTAATCACCCATGCCCCATCTTTTTAGACACTTTAATTTCCTCTCTTCTTCATGCCATTTGGAAGTGGATCTGTGAACAGTGCTTGAATATTTATATATCTTGAATTGTATTTTTACAGCACCTTCAAGTAAGAACCAATGGAAAGACCCTGAGGAAAATATTTTTGGCCTGATTTACTAGTTGCAAAGGAGTAGGTCATGCAAACTAAACACCCTACATCCTTTGCTTCAGGCTATTCCCTGGGGCTGGAGCAGACCCAGAGAACAAGACCTTTCACAAGGATCTCAGTGCATGGAGGCTGTATTATCTTTTTGTGGGGTGCATAGGTAAGTTTTCAAGCACAATAGGAATAGGGAGGAATGAATTGGGAGGGCATTACAATCCCCTTCTTCCTCTTAACAGTGGGCAATGCATCTGTGACAATTTGGGCTCTTGTTTTAATTTCCCTTGCATTGCTCTAACTGAAAAGCAGTTTAAGCACAGCATGAGTGAAATCTGAGCTTGTGTTCTGTTGTCTCCTTCATTAAATGTGCATAGGGTGGAGTTTTGCACTTCTTCATGAGTTGGATTCATCATCAAATTTTTTGTCAGATATATTTTAAGAACATTAAATAAATGCATGTGTGTAGGTATATTATGAGACTTCTCACAAATCAGAAATGTCTCAAAATGCTGATGAAATGGAGCTTTGGAAAAAGGAATTTCTTTACCTACCTCAATAACAAATGAGATGGATGTCTTACCCTATCCTGCATTTCAGTATGTATTGATGGCCGTATATCAGACTTCTAAATGTGCAATGAAGACAAGATAAAAAATTCTGTGCCTCTGGAAAAGTCATGCTTTGCAAGTCCAGCCTATACATAATCTTAAACTGTGTTCATACTGATAGCAAATGCTGAGTGTATTTCATTACCAAGAGGGCAAAAATGGCTTTCAGTGGAATGGCTTTTGGAAATGATCCATCTCTAATCTGCTCTTCCAGAGTACGACCTATATCTTGCTCCTATCATTCCCCTTTTTCTTTGAATGATTAACTCGCAGGTCATGAGACTTTTCCATGAAGGACCTATCTTTCAGGATGTCTAGTAAGTATCAAGTGCTTTTGCCTGCTTGAACTCAGATTCCAGTTTCCCAGAGCAGAACCATCCTGGGTCTTATTAAAAACAGCATCATAAATTTTAACCCAAAGTTCCAGGGACCCAGCATAATACTCTGTTGGAAAACTACTGGTAGTTGCACTATCACAATGGTGTATTTTCCTGTGCACAGGGTTAGGTGGGCATCATGGACAGGAGCTGGCATCTAAAGGCCGGTCCAACATTCAGAGCCAGGGCTGACAGGTACCACCAGAGTTGTAAAGGAAGGAAGTCCCCACCTAAGGCCAGCCAGTGCTCATAACCCAACCTGGGCTTCCTCTGTAAGAAGGTTTTCTAATGTAAACAGTGCTCTTTAGGTTTCAAGGAAGCCCTTGGGAAAATGGCTGGTTGTATAAAGGACTTTTTTTGCTGTTTGACCAGTTGTCTCACTCAGCAACTTACATCGTCTCACTGCCCTTTGGTCAGAGTCATGTTATTATGAGTATATAATTGTGTATTTAGCTACTAGCTCCTCTGGTAGGGCTACAATTTAAAATAATGAAGGAATCTAATTTATATTGGTGTGCTCCCCATATGAGCTCAGCACAAGGCTATAGTAAGATCATTTATAAATGACACATATTTCCCCTAAACTCAGACAAAATGAAAAATATAAATATGAGAAGGACTGACTCCTTATGTGCTCATGAGAGCTTATTCAAAAATAGAACTTAGCTGATCAAAAATGCATTTGCTGAGGTGTACGAGCAATTTGAAAGTTTCTTTATAGTTTTCATAGGAAAATTAGACCAGTTCATGAATAACTGAGTCACAGGGCATTGTGATTGGCTGTTCTTTAGAAAGAGTTAGTAGTAACATTCGCTTTCCTCAGTGTTGGCAAACTGATTTTATTTGTTCATAATTTGATTTTTGAAAACTAGTCAAGCCAAGGATTAAAACAAGGCTCTTAGACATGGGCAAATTTCCAAAGCAATCTGAGACTACATTCACAGATTGAAGTTTGTGTCAGGAACCATGTCTTAACACGATCTTCAGGAAGTTCTTAAATTTGTTGCTAAAATATCAAGTTTCTCCTATCTCTCCAGTATAAACAGCTATTATACAGATAATTTTTTTTCTCCATGCCACGCAAAGGCAGGAAAAGGAGCTGCTGAAACTGAACTAGGAGAAAAGGAAGGTGGCCATTCCTGGAGAAGATGCCTCTCTCTCATTAATAGCATGACACAGCAGGATGACTGCCTGCAGATTAGGAAACTGCTGAAAGCCTTGGAATTACCCAAATGAGTTTATTGCCTTTGGGTTACCCGAACGGCTGCATCAGGTTGGCCCCAGCACTTCCACACCTGCTGACCGAGAGACTGAATCAGGCCCTCTACAGTCTCTGATCACGCCACTGTGTCTCATGTTCATGAGATCAAGCCTCAGCTGCCATCATTCATGATGATGAGTGTTGTCTTTATGATGATAAAAAACACCCTCGGGTTGTCTTTGCCTGAACCATTTTGGGTGAGCATCACTGCCCTAATCCTGAACGTCTTTCTCCCCCCAGTCCTTGCTTCCCTGAGGGGATCCCTCTCACCATCTCCTTCTCAGTGTCCAAGGTGAAATCACAGGAGGATTTTGTTCTACTGGAAATGTTAACCTACCTGCTGAGTAGCAAGAGAGAGAAGTTGCACAGAAACTGAGCTAAGGCGGTTCCCAATAAAACCAGAATGCCTGCAGAAAAATAGCCATAACTGGGATCAAACTCCAAGCCCATTTCTCACCCAAGATGCTCTACTGGAATGTCCAAAACCTTGCACAGAGATTTCGTACCAAGACAACTGATCAGCTGGTTGTATAAGCCCAAAGCTGGTTGTGCGCACTGCTATTCGACTATTCCAAAAAATGCATTATACCATCTACTTATTCCTGTCTGGAAACAGCAGTAGCAGGATTAAAAAAGCAATATAATTTTTACCACATTAAAAGTGGTGCAACCCTAATAAATTAGAAACTATAAATCTTTCCACTGCATTGGCAGAGCAGGTAAGCTCCATGCTCTCCAAGATTCACACACCTTCATGTTAATGTTTTTAATGCCGCATCTTTCAGGTTGAGAAGAGAAATGACTGTCATTTTTGACCTTGGGAGGAGTCCAAATGCTGTGGGTGATGGGAGGGCATTAGGCGTGGAAAGAAAGGGAATATTTGCTGTTCTGCATGCTCAGCACTGTGCTTTCTTGGAAGGGACAGAGCCTGGCATGACAAAAAAGAAATTTTCTTTCCTTTGACTCTTTGCAAATGCACAAAATTTCATTAATACAGAGCACTGTAGCATTTTTTGCAGGATAGCAAGCTAACAGGAGCAAAGGTGAGGCTCCTCAGGCATTTACCACAAGTCTGGATGTACAAGTTCATTTTTTGCTGCCTTTTCCTGGAAAATAATGACTCACAAGATAGAGGGACTGCGAGGTAGCAGCAACTAATGAATTGGAGTATACAGTTTTGTTATGAAATGTGCTCAGCCATATCTGGTATACTGGTGCCAGTTCAGCAATAGTTTAAGAAAAAGAGCTTTTTTGAGAATGATAATACCTATAAGAAACTCTGGTATTTCAAAAGCATGGGAGCTTTAGCATGGATTTAGATGATGAATTGGTTTTGTTTGTTGGTTGGTTGTTTTTTTGTTTTTATTTTGAGGCAATATATTCTCCTTTGGAAACAGGAAAATAACTTTGAAATATGTTTTTTGATAAAGTTAAAATACTCTAATTCTTAGCTTAATATATAGCAAAAGCTAGACTCCTGTAAGAAATTGGAAGCAAGTCGATTGAAAATAAGGTATCAAAAAATCCTATAAAAGGGTTGGCTTTTTTGGTTTGATTTTTGCTCAAAGACAGGGTATCAACTGTATTACCTCATATTTTTATATCTGGGTTTGTATCACTCTAAATATTGTCAATGGAACAAATATTACGTTGATGTAAATCACCGAACAGAATATCTGGTCTTAAGAGCAGAAATGCACAACACACAGTGCTAGTTCACACTTCTTTCTACACAGTCTTACTACACAGCACTCAGACTGCAGGGATCACTGATATTTATGTCTAACAGTAAACACAGAAAAAGATTCCTTTTTCTTAAGGCATACAATATATGCTAAATAAGAATATGATCAATTTCCTGTTAATTACTTTATCTCCTTTATTTACTCAATTACCAGTGAACCATAATTCTACTTCTGTTTTTCAGACTCACTCAATTACAAACTGTACCTGATCCTCAGGGGCATGTCAAAAAAAGATCAGACTGCAAGCCACAAGCTATTTAAATAATAAAATAATTAAGAAACAATAAACTCCCAAATAATAAAAACCCAAAAGTAACAGAAAATTGACATTGTCACTGTAAGAACAAGGCACTGAAAATTATCAAAGAAAGAGTAATGAAACACTTCCAACAGCTCACAGATCAACCTGTGTTATCAGGTATTTTGGTTAGAATTAATGGCTTAACAATTTTCTGATTTGAATAAAATGAAATCTTTTTATTTATAGTAATTATACTGGTGAGATTACACTTTAGCACATGAAAACAAGTCTCCCTCCCCCCACCTCTGACTACAAGTAGTCAAGTGTTGTTTGAAGTTTCCTCGTCCTAACAGTCTGTTTCAGCCATACTTAGAAAGATACTAAAACATCTGTCTTCATTCTGCCATGGCAGTTCCTCATGCTCAAAACATCTTTGGTTGGATTTCTTACTGTCTTTGTTTTGAGTTCTTATGCTTCTTCATGCTTAAATCAGCTGTTGCACTCTGTGTGATGAGTATTCAAGTTTCATGTGCCTGTCTCAAAACTAAATGCTGGTTTTTAATACCTGGTGGCTCTTACAAGACTAATACAACAAACTGAATGAACACCTGTTCTTTTCATTTGCCTGCCAGCAGCAGCATTGCTAATGAAGGTTAAGGCTGTTCTACGAAGTCACAAAATATCATACTGTTTGAAACAACTAACTAAAGGCATCCCTTGGAGCATACCACAGATGTACTCCAAATAACGCAAAATTTTTCCAAGTTTCAAATTTGGAAGAAAGTTTGCACTGCTAATTACCTTTAGGATGATGAGCACGTTGTGAGAAAGCACCTTAAGAAAATGTATTTCAAACTCATCGGCATTATATTTGTGTTTTCTTTTTGAGGCACTTTCTTCAAAGGCAGATGTGTGGATAATAAGAAAGTTTGATCCGTATTCCAGGAAATGTCAACATGCTGTAAGGGCATTCTGTTAGTTCCTAAAATTTAGTGTTCTCAAAGATTTTTGTAAAAGAGCTTTAAGACCTACTAGCTGACGCCTTCACTCTCCATGCTGGTGTGTGTGATTTCATCAAGAACAGTAAGACTTAGTCATGGCATGGGCGTAGATTAATAAGATCAGGCCAATTAACAGCAGACATACTGAGGGGTGTATGTTGGAATTATATCACAGACCTCCTTCCATAAGCCACAAAGGGGTGACACTTTTTGGTAAGTTGAAGCATAATATTAGAGCTGTATATATACATAAAGTATATATTTTTATGTAAATATACATAAAAAATAGAGCTGTAACTTTTCTTATCTCCTTCAGATACTACCATAAACCCAGTATGATAATTGCAAGAAACTGAATTGAAATAGTTTTGTTAGTGAAGTTAAATTGAATATCTATGTGAATAAATATGCCAGCTTTTGAAAGTTAATGTCAGATCAAGCATTAAAATATTCTTTTAAACAGCCAAGTTTACTTTGCCCAACAACCTCATCTGCTATGCAACATATTGAACTCTAAGACATCTGAATGAAGAAAATAAAGTTGAGCCTAGATTGTGTTTTTTATCTACATCTTTGTTTGAATCTCCTGATCCCCAGTAAGATTCCAGAGAAATCAGTAGCAGAGTAGATAATAAGCTAAATGTCATCTCCTGATGCAGAGGGCATTTGAAAACATAGAAGAATTCTTAAAATTGTAGGTCTATGGCTGGCTGCAAAGACATCAATGGATACAGTACTTCAAAGTGATGACTTATTAACCATATCACTCTTAGATGTGAGCAATCTGGAGTCTTATGTGAAAATGAAGTAGCATCCATCTATATGTAATGAACACAAGTGAAGATTGATTAAATTCAGCAACATATCTCCAAAAATCATTTTCTTGAAATACTGACCCTATGCAGTGTTAAAAACCGTTTCTTGCTATCCTTCTCTAAGCTAATTTTTATGAAACATGTCACTTCCTTTCATCTAAGTATAACAAATATCTAACTGAGCACTTACCTGATTTTTGAATCTGCACCAACCTAGCTCCTTTCTTAAGCATAAAGCTTAATGCATTTGGAGCTTCAAATTCACTTCAACTGTTGGACATGGCGCAAATAATCTAACAGGATTAAAGCTTTCATCAGAGATTGCCTAAATTTGGGTTGCCTCTACAGGGCCTTTTTGCTGTTCAGGTTCATTTGCTGCCCAGGTCCTTCTGCATTAGGCCTTCTTAAAATCTGGAGATATGGTTAATAGGTTGCTTGCTCTCTAGTGGGTTTGCAAGAGCCATGCTTGTGCGTCAATACAAAAGAAATGATGGGACTTAAAACTAAGTAGGAAAGTAGCCACACTTATGAGGCTCATAGTTGAGGAAAAGAAGGAAAATGTGACTCCATGTTGTTAAAGTGTTGCACACTCACTAGCAAATGACATGGCCATGTCTTTTGTTGACAGCTTGTGTGATGAAAAGTTGATGGTGATGACAAGTTGATGGTGATGACATGTCACCATTTTGCTGCATGAGAATATGTGGATGTTTCTTGGAATTCATCTACCCTAAGGTATTTACTAAATACAGTGAAGCTTACACATGTCCTCTGGTCAACACATTGAAAAGAAGTCAAGAAGCTTACTCATCCCAGAAATGCAGGGTAATTAAACCCTCCAACTAACTCTGAGCAGCCTACTACATCCTAAATGATCCATTTTATGATTTTTTTTTTTAATGAATGTTTGTGGTTACATTTTTTCCTCTCCTTCCTTCAACTGACATATAAAATCATACTAGGCATCTCCTGTACATTTAATACCCTCAATGTGTCCTCCAGTTTTAACCTATCATGTCCAGCAAAGACTGGAAGTATCTACCAACTGTATGAACCTTAACAAAGTGCTGGATCTTGTGTCCAGGACGGTGTAACCCTGGATATGTGTACAGACTGAGGAACTAGAGGCTTGGGAGCAGTGCCATGAAAAGTGACCTGGGGATCCTGGTTGCTGACAAGCTGAACATGAGTCAGCAGTGCCCTGGCAGCCAGGAGGGCAAACCGTGTCCTGGGGGGCATCAGGCAAAGCATCACCAGCCAGTGGAGGGAGGGGATTGTCCCGCTCTGCTCTGCACTGGGGCAGCCTCACTTTGAATATTGTGTGCAGCTTTGGACATCACAATATAAGGAAAATATTAAGCTATTAGAGAGTGTCCAAAGGAGGGCAATGAAGATGGTGAAGGGCCTTGGGGGTAACCCATAGGAAGAGTGACTGAAGTCACGTGGCTTGTTTCAGCCTGAAAAGACTGAGGGTAGATCTCACTGGAGTGTACAGCTTCCTTGTGAGGGGAAGGGGAGGGGCAGGCACTGACCACTGCTCTCTGCTGACCAGTGACAGAGCCCAAGGGAATGGCATGAAGCTGTGTCAGGAGAAGTTTAGATTAGATATTAGAAAAAGGTTCTTCACCCAGAGGGAACAGGCTCCCCAGGGAAGTGGTCATGGCTCCAAGCCTCCCAGAGTTCAAGAAGCATTTGGATGATACTCTCAGGCACTTGGTGTTATTCTTGGAGTTGTCCTGTGCATGGGCAGAAGTGGGACTTCAGTGATCCTTGTGGGTCCCATCCAACCCAGGATATTCTATGATTCTATGATTGAATCTAGTTATGCTTAATTACTGTTTTCTAAAAGAATTTTGCTACATGCACTGACTAATACTCAAGACTATCCTCTTCCTCTTGTTATTATACCTTTCTGGGGTTTTTTTTGTTTGTGACGAAAATAAGTTTCAGCACTAATGGTGAGGAAATGCCAGGTTATGCTAACTGTAGGTGAAAAATAGATGAAATTCTAAGCAATCACTTAAAAAGGTAAGCAGTGAGAGGAGCACGCATCCAACAGTGGTTTTGGCCAGCTTTGCTTTCACCTAACCCCACAGGGCTCAAGGAGACTTCTGGTCCCTGATGTACACTCGGATGCTCTAAGAAACGAGAGGAGCTGCAGATGGGCTCTGAGGAGGCCACCTAACTGAGAGTTTTACAACCAAGGGGTCTATCTATGCCTTCTTTTCTCCATCTATTCTCTCTTTTTAAATCACATTAATTGTGCTTCCTGACTCCTTTGTTTTAGGGTGATCTGCAGAGATTAACTGCGGAAAAGGGTCCAAGCACAACCAGTGGTGGGCACCTTCTTCTCTCTCAATACCTTTTGAATGGAAACAAGTGAAGTCATTCCTTTTCTGTTTAATGTAGAAGTATTAAAACAAAACTTAGTAAGTATTGTCTTTATTTGTCATTATAAGGAGTTCCAGGTCTGACAAATTAGTATCTACCTCTTTCTAACTTTTTCAGCAAGAACAATCTTTATTCCAGGGTGTGATTTTTGACTTTAACATAGGACTTTCACAGTTTACATCTGACTTTTTTTTATCCATATAAGACCTGTATGAGCCACTACCGGCAAAACAAACAGCTACAGACCTGAGTGATGTCAGCCCACCAAGCATCTCAGTACACCTTCATCTGTAATGGTCATATGAACCCTGGGAAATCCTGAATCTGGATTCAAAGCCACAAGTAATGAAGCCACTCAGCAGGGCTCTGAGGGAAACTGCTGCAAGCAGGAGTGCATTGCAGAAGTAGACTAGCAGGCATCAACCTGAACCAAGATTTCACCAGTCCATGAACCAAAAAGTCACACCACAGCATAACTAAATATGGAGAGAAAACAAGCTGGAAAGAGAACTTAATCATTAAAAAAAATTCTACCTGACTCTGCTCCCCTGAACAAGCAGGACTTGGCAGTGAAAGACCCCACAGAGTTAACTGGAAATCTGTGTGTGCTGGCAGCTATTTATTACTGGATTCA
This sequence comes from Oxyruncus cristatus, assembly GCA_013399855.1. Taxonomy (NCBI): domain Eukaryota; kingdom Metazoa; phylum Chordata; class Aves; order Passeriformes; family Cotingidae; genus Oxyruncus; species Oxyruncus cristatus. Next base: position 683,778 of record VXAY01005287.1, on the reverse strand, counting down.
TTATTCTGCATGGTTTTGCCCTTGCAATTACTACGACTGCCTCCTTTTTGCCTTATGCAGTTTTTTTGTTTGCCTGTTTTTAAGTCTAATGTTTGAGTCTTTTCACATCTCCTTTGTTTAAACACATCCTTTATGCCTTCAGGTATGTTTGCTGATCCCTTGAGCTGAATCTAGAAAAAATAGTGTTGGATAACAACACATTGCATCACCCTCAGAGAGTGGAAAAGCACTTCACTTCCTCACAGCCTTTTGTCCGTGGATCCTTTCAGGTTTCTGCAGCAGCTCAGCAAGCTGACTTCACTCTGGTAGTCCATTCATCCTGACGGGTTTTGTTCATTAACCTAAAGGAACTGGCAGTTTAGGAGAGAAAACTTTGATAGTAATATTGAATAGGCTAGTGGTTAAAGTTGCATTCCTTGAAATTTCTCCAGATGAAATTGCCAGTGTGCCAAGTTGTCTTACCATTCTTTGCTTTTCAGAAATCTGCATTGTGTGTGACAGCAGTTACAGGTCACACAGAAATTACCCTGCCAGTGGATGCTTGAATTAGATTTTGCCTAAAAGTATGTGATGGCTTTTGGTTTGTGATCTTGAGAAATCAAAATGTCGAGTTACTGTTTAATTTACATTAAAAAAAACCCCAAACAAAACAAAACAAACAAACAGCGACAAAAAGAAACAAAACCAAAAAACCAACAACACATTAAAGGTTTAGTATCATATTCAGGAAATCTTGTTTTAGGATAAATTTCAAGTGGTCTACACAGATTCCCCAACTTTTCTAGGCAGTCACATATTCAGCACTGGCATTGCTGTGTATCATCTTGTGGCTCCTCTTGCTTTTTGTGTTCTAAGGTGTGGGTCTCAGGAACATGAATTATGTCCCAGGGTCATCCTGGAGTGCGCAGAGCACAGCTTAATGGAAACTGTCCATTCCTCTGTCTGAGAAAAAGAATAGAAAAGTGCATCTAGAAAAAAAAAAAATGCAACCCTTTTGGTTCTGTGCAGCACCTGGAAAGCAGAATTTGTCTCAGTAAATGTTCGCCTCAGAACTGGTTGTGAGGGGTCCCCTTTACAGACAATGATGAGTGAATCAGTGCACAAAGGGAACTAGGGCATGGTTCACCTCCTAAAAGAGAAGTCAGGAACAGATCAGGCGACTTATGTCCTCAGTGTGCCTAGTTCTCTCCACTGACTCTGGAGACTGGAGCCTGGGATGACCACCTCACATACAGGGATTTACACCCCAGGTTTCCAAAAATCAGTACAGCCTCTACTCTAAACACCTGCATGCAACAAGAGAGCACTTCCTAAAGCCTTTTAGACATACCAGTCCTGGGTCCAGTGTGTGCTGTTCCTCTCACCTGCATGCAGTTGCTGTGGATGTGTACTCCACTAACGCCGTGCTTGGTATCTTTGTGTTGTTTAACCTCATGGCTCATTTCTTCCAGGTTAAGGCAGCAGTTTCAGCACTGTTTCTCCCCAAAGTGATCTTCATCCCTTCCAAAGAGAGCACTGGCTCCCTTTCCTCCCCTTGCCCCAGTCCTGTACACTTACTTTATAGCAGATGCCTTACAGCAATACACGGAAACCTTTTCAAACAAACACTATTCTGCTGAACTGAGCATTTTAAGGTGCTTTGGTCAGAACAGAAAAGCAAAGATTACCCAAATGGTCTGGAAGACACCATAACATACCTCTCTGCACTAATGTATTCAGGACTTGATCTTCATATTGCACTGGCTACCAGAGTTATTCCCACCTGTACTGGGAAATCTATCGTGTTTAAAGAAACAATTGCTTAAACCTATTCCATGTAATGCCAATTAGTGTCTGCCCTCACACTTTTGGCATATTGCCAAATCAGTCTTGAATTGAACAAACTTTGATCAGTTCCATGGAAAGCTAATGACACATAATTGTAGGTTACAGCCAGATACTGAGGTGAAGACAAATGTAAAATTATAAGGAAGTAGATGAGAGCATGACTTGGTTATTTTGTCACTTTGGTGACAGAAGTGGAGACAAGCATCAATTGCACAGTTACTGTAAACCTGCACTAGTTTTTTTTCAGACAATGGTTATAATTATAGATATGAGCTTCTTGGACAATCAAGGACCACAATTATGGGATGTTTGTCATTTGAATGGTTTTTGCAATAACTCACACACAAATGTATGCATCAGTTTCAATGTTTGGAGTCTGTCCAAAGACATACATGGCTGATACCACTTCATACTCTAATTTCATGATTACAACAGAATGCTCTTGTATACATACTTGACTCTTCAAAATGTTTTTGCTCAAGTTGACAGTACTGGTTCATTTAGCTTATTAGAAGGTTTTCAGATATTAGGATTTGCTGTTTAATCAAACATGTTCACTCATCCAAATGTTATCTCTAGCACCAAAGAGCCTAGCTTCAATGGATACTTTTCACACCAGTGCTATAAAAAGTTGGAATAAACTTACACTGTGCCTTCCATTTCCAAAGGCTCGATAACAGCTTTATTTCCTTACCTGTTCCATCCGCAGGCAGAACTATAGCCCAACACATAGAGAGAGAGAAAAAAAATTCCAAAGTATTTCTTGTGCAATTTTTATATCACCTCTACGAGAAGCCTTTCATTTTTCCTAAGAGTCCTTTCCACTGAAATTCAAATCAGACCATGCTAATCTGATGCCCAATATGAGTTAGATAATGTCACTCATTTGACAATGTGATTATTGAGAAGTCTTCTACTGCAACTTTATGTGTTCAGATAATACAAATGAATAAACACCCCTCTACAAATGCACTCCCAAGAGTTTCTGAGCTTACAGCTCTAAGTGATTCACTTCTTACTATAAATTGTCAGTGCAGTAACCTTAGGACATCCTAGAACATGACTCTGAAGTTAATGGATTATGGAGTAAGAAGCAAGTAGGTTATACATTTATCATATACATTATTATCCTGGTCTGTAATAAAGCTGGCTGGCCATGTTAAGTCATGTAGAGAATTATGTTTCAAGACTCAGGTAAGCTTTCAGAATGTGTCAGTATTAATGTGCAGTCAAGGGGTGTTTCACTAAAAGCTGTTTCCCCACATCCAACTATCTTCAATTTAGCATTGCCCATCTTAATCTCTGGGCTATCACCGATGTTAAGGATTACCCAGGATCTTAGTCTAATGAGGGCACGGATAAATAAATACCTATTGAGAACTGTCTTACAGAAAGAGGATGCAGAGGAAACAAAGCAGTAACTTCACTTCTTCACAGACCACACAGACAATATAATTCCTGAAAGCTTTTGCCAGTTTTTTTTACTTTTCAAGTTTATATGAGTCCTCAGTATATCATCTCAAGAATGTTGCCATCATGTGAGATGTTCTCAGCCTCACAGTGAAAGCACATGGATTATAACAGCAGAAACACAGGCAGGAAAGCCAGGGCAGCTCCTCCTGTGCTTCTCATAGCCCACCAGCTGCTCTTCCCAAGCAAAGCAGGTGAAAAATTATTTTCTCTACACTCCAGAGGAAAGTTAGTTCACTGCCGTGCCCTTTGCAATCCTTTTCATCGAGGAAGGTTACTCAGTGAGCAAGTCTGTAGAAGTGGGCTGAATACATGCACAGAACCACAGAATGGTTCGAATTGGAAGAGGCCTTTAAAGATCATCTAGCCCAAGTCCTCCGCCATGGGTGGGTGCATCTTTTACTAGACCAGGTTCTTCAAAGCACTGACCGGTCTGACCCTGGACGCTTCCAGTGATGGAGTATCCACAACTTCTCTGGGTACCTCTTTCCTTTTGTTCACTGCAGTATTAAAATAAGTACGAGGCTCCCATGTGAGTGAATTCAACCTCCGGAAAATACAACTTTGAATCAATCTGTTCAAGCTTACCTGCACATGAAAAAAACCCACCTAATCTTTGTAAGCTTTGTTGAGTTACAGTTTTCAAAGAAAGAGAAGGAGGGTGAGGATTTAGATCTATTGAGTATAATTTAAGTACTCATAGGCTGTAAACTGAGATATTTTATTTACCCAGGTGAGAGAAAAGTAGGAAATTGCCATATTATGTCATTTTCCATTGAGGAACCTGTGGTGGACTTGCTGTTTCCAGGAGGGCGTAGTGTTCCTAGAAGTGAGAATTGATTTAGATTTTTCTCTCATCATTCTACTGTGAAAACAGAATCTGAACTTCTGCCAAAGGAGTAGGAGCCTCTCTTCTTTAAAATCATTATTACAATAAGGTCAGGTTCCTCTTAAAACAAAACACTTTACATGCGTAAAATCTCACAAGCTTGCTGTTTATTTTTTGCCTCATCCTAATATTTTACAAGTGTGCAATAATGATAGCTTCCTCTTCAAGGTGCATTCTGTAAAGAGATTTCAAAGCATTTTCCAAAGAAAGTGAACTATAATTATACACGTGTTAGAGATGGGGAAACAGAAACAGTGGGAGGTAAAGCAATTTGCCCAGGGTGACAGGCCAAATTAGAGGCAGAGTCAGGCATAAATCCCGCGTCTCCTGCTTTTTGGTTCCTTGCTAACGACAGCCTTACTTGCACTCGATGATGGTATCACCAGCTTGCACAAGCAGCAGCAGTGGAGAACTTGCTGTGGGGGTATTACAGGATGTGCCCTGAAGTGAAGCTGATACAGGTCTTGATCAGGGTCCACCTGCAATCCCACTTGATCACAGGGGTAACAGAGAAATGGTAAGTGAGCTGTGAGGGGCTTGCAGGGCAGTGTTGGGGCCTCCTCACTGAGCCTTGGATAGGTAGACATGGGCTGCTGAAAGGCAGAGCAACATCCATGGTTCCTGCATGGAGGAATCCTCCCTATAAACACTGAGGCACTAATAACCTCACATTCCTGGGGATGTTTCTAAGAATTTAGGTCCATTCAATTTTTTCACATCAGTAGCAGTCAGAGTTGCTGTTCATGGAGACAAAGGCCTCTGTAGCAGAGATGTGGAGCTGCTTTGTCTCATGGGACATCATGCCTTGCGGAAATGCAGTGGCAGCCCTCGCCACCTCATTGCACAGCAGAAGGATTCCTGCTCTCCCACAGCGGAGAAGCATCCAAATTATACCGCTAGCTGTGGTTTATTTGGCACATTAAGATTGATTTTAAATTATTTCCTGCGTATTCTCAAACCCAGCAAGTAGTTTCTCTTTAAAGTGCAGCAACTGTGACATTGGACAGGTTCTATAATTTCAAATGAGGCGCTAAGAGACTACTCCTTTCAACAGCTTTTTTTTTAATGAGGGTGGGTACCTGTTGCAATGAATCAATTAAAACTCTTCTGACACACAAGATGTGTGTTGCCAGACCCGTTTTTCAGGTTTCTCAGGAGGGAGGATAGCATGTGACAGCACACAGAAGCCAAGAGTGAAGAGAAGATCAGAAGCCTGCATGAGTGAGCTTAGCTTTCCAAAATATTTTCTTAAAGCGCTATTTAAAAGACCACTGACCTCTGCAACAGACATCACCATGGTGGAGCAAGAGATGCTGCTGTCGTGTGCTTATCCTCAAGAAAAGTGTAAGTGACCAAATATGATTTTGTATAAGAAATGAAAACAGGACACTGGAAAAAGGAAATGAAAGAAATGATCAAGCTTTATAATTGAAAATACAAAGGGAGTAGAGGGGAAATGCTGAAATAAGGAAGCTATTAGCTTTATATTGTAGGCATGCAATTGAAATATGATTAGTGTGCTCACAAGCAAAAGAAAGGATGCTTGTAATGCAGAACTCTGATATAAAAACTTCTTGAAGAAACTTGCTTTAATCTTTGACTTTCTACTTGTATTTGCAAAGTGCTGTGGTGTGGGGCTGCTTGTGTGGCAGAGAATGTGGGCAATGAGCTTTGATTTAGTAACTTGCGTGGCAGACTGGCGTGCAAAGTGTTTTCTAGAAAGACATAGTGTGATTAAGAACAGGGATTTGAGTTTGTGGGGGTTTTTTGACAATGCAATGCCTCTTCTTCCTAAGGCAATCAGCAAGCTTGCTGATACTTTATCCAAATGACAGCTGAGATTAGGGTACTGTGGAAATATTCCCAAAACCACCCCTCCCTCTTGAAAGCACACTGTCACAGAAATTCTTTGCTAAGTAGAAACTTAATTTTTATTACCAGAAGATGTAATACAGGCAACAAAACCAGCAAAATCTGTACATATTGGCCTTTAAAATTACTAGGAATGTTTTAAAAGACTAGTGAAAACAACAAGTCAGATTTCCAGCATGCCAAAGATGAGTATGACAGAAAGGTAGAAATGTAGCTAACTACAGTCAGGTAACTAAGTCTGGATTGGACTTGTCTGAACAAAATATTAAGCAAATGTAGAAACGGAACTGGTATGTCCTGAAGCCACTTCAGTACACTGCCAGAACAAAGTTCAGTGCGAAAAAACACTCTTTCTCAACTCAAGAGATACTGCTTTTTGAATGGCCTGGTTTGCTTTAGCAAGTATTCCTACTTCGTATATGCAAAAGGCAACAGACAGATAAAAATCATCCTTATGCACAGTGTCCTATTGAGCTGACTTAGGAGCCAGTCTGCTCATAACCAGCTGTCTGAAAGAAAGCTTAAATGAAACCTGAAGTTAAAATGTCTGTGCTACAAAAACCCCCAAAACAACAGCAACAACAACAAAACAAACGAAATCAAAAACTATCAAAAAACAAACAAAAACCACATACACACAAAAAAACCCCCAAAACAAAACCAAAACCAAAAAAAACCCCCACACTTTCTTTTTTATTGCCTAGTGTCCTATTAAAGATTTTTAAGAAGCAGGATGAAAATAATTTGGTTTTAGCTTTGCTATAACCTGAGCATTTTCCCATTTCATGGACTGATTTGGTTTTGGTTTTTTTTCCTTTCTGTTGTTCACTTTTAACATAAAAAAGAAAACAGTAGTCATACTATGTTGAAACCATCCAATTGCCTTTTATGGAAGACATAAAAGCCAACCAGAGCTCTCAAATGTCTCAGTTTTATACATGACATTTAACTTTATCCTGTGTGTCATTGTTTTTCCATGTGTGTAAGAGAGAAATGAAGATTTCTCAGTCTCAGCTTGATCCTCAAATTTGAAGAGCCATGCTGCACTGTAGGGACTAAAAAATTTGCATGGAAAAGTCAAATAAAGGCCAAAGGAATCAAAACCACAGGAGGAAGGAAACCACGTAATACCTCAGAATGGATAAGCTGCATTTGCTAATTACACCTTTTTGGTGGCATGAATCAACAGTGACCCCCACTGAGGCCAATTGGTTACCCCACGGGCTGAAAAAAAGACTATATGGAGGACCTGCCTCATTGCATTTACAGTATCAAGCACTTGCCCAGAACAGGTAGAGCATGTATCTGAAAAAAAACAAAGACAAATTAAGCACTGAATGGGCCCATTCTAGCTCTCAAGGGTCGAACTGTGCCTCAGTGGGTGATGCATTTCAGCTCAAAACTAAGTGCTTTCTTGGATTGATCCAAAACATCAACCCACTGTAGATTTTCACTTATAAATAAAAAAACCTTAGTCTTTTAAGAAATCCTTTCTGCTAAGTAAAAGAAGCATCATATGTCTTTAGGAGTCTGCAGATACCTGTTGGGAGTTTTGTATATGTAGCTATGTGAAGTCAGCAAAAAACTCAAAACTTTGTACCTGAACCAAAGGTCTATCTGTGACGATATATTTCCATGTGCCTTCTGCTTAATGTCATTTGTCTTTTAAGATAGAACTAAGACATTTATGGTTTGGGGTTTGTTTGGGGTTGTTTTTGTTCTCCAGGACACACCAGGATGGTCACAACATTGAAATATTAGCCCATAGCTGGCCATGGGACATGGTTTTCATAGAACCATGAATGTGCAATGCTGTAGCGCCAGGTATTCACTCCACAGGTGAATACTGTCTCTTCCTTAGTGAATATGGATTGGGATTTTCTGTGGTCTGTCACCATGTTTAACCTGGCAGCTGGGGCAAACTACTGATCAGTAATGTCTGGGGCCAAGTATCTCTCCAGGAGATACTCATGTCTCATGACGGATATGGCAACACCAGGAAGATAAAATGTCCTGAAACAGCAACACAGAGATTAAGATCTCATTGTCCCCTGCTACTGTTGTGGGTTTTTTCCCCTGCCTCAAAAACTCTGAATTGCCAAAGCAACGCTGTGGGAGCTGTACATATGGCATGTAGGCACAGCTACCGAACTAGGCTAAGGACACTGCCTTCCCCACCAGCCTTTTTGAAGCCAATTGTCTTGGCAGTGATGGTTTTCAAAGGAAAAAATACCAAATTAGCCATTACAATGGATGTTATTCCTCTTAGAAAGCAAAATCTGTGTCAAACATGTAGTTCCTTCCAGAAACAGACAAGCAGACTTCTAAGCTATGTGACATAGTCCTGGGTATTCCTAAAGAGCTGCTTGCAAATGTAAAATTTCCAAAGAAAATAACAGAAGGTATCTTTTGCGCTTGTCCCTTTGTGGGTTTTTTTTTTAATAACAGTTTCATAATTTTTCATGTATTTTAAATATCTTCTGTTAGTCTGATTCTTTTGTAATATTTTTATATTCATAAAGCCCAGATATAGATTTTTTTTCTTGACTCTAAAAGAGCATATGATAAATGCACACTCGTCCAAGCCTTTACAAAAAAAAAAAAAAAAAGGCACTTTTGTGCTGGTATTTTAGTAATCTGTCACATAGTCAGTAATTACTAAAATTATTTTTTTTCAATCATTCCAAAAGCCAATCACCTTTACGTTAAAACTAAGCAAAGAAATTTCAACCAAAAATCATTTGGTTTTGGGATGAGGGTTGGTTTGTTTGTTCGTTTGCTTGCTTATTTTTATGATTATGTTTCTCACTCATGAAACGTCAAATGCACTCTCAGGATGGCTTGCTTAGATTTCAGATTTGAAAAAACATCATGAAATTAGTATATTTCATTTCCACTGCTTAGGAGTAGTTCTGTGGTATTATCTGTGTGCTGATGGGAAAATGTGGGAGATCTCTCTCTGTCTTGAGGAGGTAAAAGTGATGACTGCCTAGAAGGAATTTTTAAAAAGTCCTTGTCTGGAACAGTTTTACCAGACATTTGTTCATTCTCAGCCTCATTTTTATACTTTTATTTTTTGTTTACAAATCTGAATTTTTTTTTTTTTTGGATCATGTCAGAATGCATTCTTTTAGACTTTGACTTTTAAATGAATGATCACCCTCAAAGCAGGATGATTCCTTATTAGTGACAACCTTCTCTTTTTTTGAATCACCTATTAAATTTGTCAGTAAAGGCAACTTTGTTGTTGTTGTTGTTTTGTTCTGTTTGGACTGTGGATTGACATAGTAAGTCACATCAGACTAGAAACTGGTCTCATACGGATCACAAGAAAAACAGCCCCAGTTATCTCCTGATGAACAGCTACCTTTTAAGATCTAACAGGGAATCAATTTTTAATCCATCTAACACACACCCTGTAGGTTCCTGTTAATGCACATTTTAAATCAAAATGTCTTTTGCTGTTAAATTCCATGTCACGGAGACATCAAAATATACTGTTCCCATACCGATAATGTCTGTGAACGGAACTGTCACGCTGTCAAAACAAAAGATTTATTTAAGGAAATCTGTTTTCCAGGGAACTGTGCTGCCTGACTGTCAGCTTTTTTGGCTCTGATTTTTTGATATGTTGCCAAATTAACACATCACTGTGTGTCAATCCAATCTATAGCTGTAGTCAGCTAATAGGAAATTAAGCCTATGTCACTCCTTACTTTTTGAAGATTAGATATGTCCAAAGGAAGAAAAAATAAACTGAAAATAAGCCAAAAGTAATACACATGCTATTCACATGCTTCTCCTCTCAGAGCCACATTGAAAGATATTTCTATGTGAACTGTTGATTTATCTCTAGAAGAAAGGCTTATGCAATGCAAGGAAGGAGCCCAGGCAAACACATAAGAAGGAAAAACGTACCTGTTAAAGGTTACAGAGAAGTATATTTGGGGAAACAGTTTAAGTTATGCTCATTCTGACTAGGTGGGCCACTAAAATTCTCTGCATCAAGTTGGTATAACCATTGCTAGCTATTCATTTTGCACACATTATGTCAGTTGTCCCAGAAATATGCCAGGCTTAGCTGGAAAAGGAGAGGGAGCAAACACCTGGGCTCTGCAGGCTCCTCCAGGAGCCTGGAAGCTGCATAAAGGCTGCTCATGAACCTGGAGGATGCAGGGACTTTGCCCGCACAACATCCTGTCATGTTTAATGTTTTGCTGTTTCTGCTGCTGTGGTAACGCGGGTGGGAATGCTACCAGCAGCTGGAGGCATTCAGCTCCCTGTGCAGGAAGATGGGCTCTGAGGGACAGTGGGCGGCTGGCCTAGGCTAACTTTGCAAGAAAGGGAAATGATTTTAAAGGAAAAAACAGCAGGAGTAAGTTTAAAATGGACTCGGAATATGTTTGCAGTATCACTCAGCGTACACGTCACATCTCTAAGGCACCATTTATGGTCCACTGAAGTCCTGGGTCTGGAAAGGTTTCTGACTCCACTGAATTTTTTTTTCTTCAATCACATTAATGAGGTTTCTGCTGCTGTGGATTCCCAAGGAATAGAGACTCTACCGCATTGACCACATAAAGCTGTTGGTAGTGAGGGGCCATACCATCACATGACCTTGCCTGTGAAAAACCAAATGAAAAACTAAACAAAACAAAATCCGAACAAACAAAATCAAACAAACAGAAACCCCAAACCAATTCTGCTATCATGTTTTTGGCCAGTTATGCTGTCAACTGCATCACCACCGAGTCAAAGTTGTAATGATGTAAATGAGAAAAAAATTTTGCATGGTGTTTCCTTACAGAGGGATGGACTTTGGAGCACTGCAGTCTGCAGGACACTCTATCCCTTGCTGCTCATTTAAAGGGAACTAGGTGTCAAATCCATACAAGATTTTCTGACCTGGGACTTGACCCAACTAAGACACTGAACAAAATCTAAAGAAAGCTGGTGGTGATTAAGTTCAAGAACTTATCTGCTCTTCAGTTTGCTGGGAGTTTGTACTTCTGTGCATGTCCTGAGCTGTCCCAAACTTGGTGGAGTTGAGTGAGCAATTCAAGGGTTGCTTTGAATGTATCCCTAACTAAGCCTATTGTAGGGACAGTTGGTCCCACGAGTGTAGTCAAAGTACACTCAGCTTTCAGGGACCCATTTCTCACCTTATTACAAGCAGTGACTCTTGCTTTTTGCTGCCAAAATGCAAAATTCCTCTCCTCTGCCTAAGCATTACATAGTAGACTGAGTATTTATTTAGAGGACTTGGAAATTTTCATTCACTATCTGAATAGGGAATAATCAAATACATTTGGGTTCAAATCTGTTCAGTCTCTTGAGAGAAAGCTAGGCCAGCAGCGGAGGGGCTACTCTGGCAAGAGGTAGTCCTGCTTCAACCATGCCACCAGCCTGATGCTGGTTACAGAACTCACTCCAAACAGATTTGGACAGGCCTGAGTTTTAGTTTCCCTGCTGGGACTTCTTTTTCTTGCCATTCACATTCAACCACCACTAGTTAAAACACAGAAAACCGAGAACAGACGTGGGCCGGAAACCTGGATGTCCTCATGCCAGGTGAGTGTCCTGAGCGTGAGGAAACATGACTCGGTTGCTTAATGTGCTCTTTCTCTTTGCGGACTAATGAATCTTAAAATGTTTTCTGCACAGTTGCAGATGGAGATGAGGAGCATATTCCTCCAGCCTACTGACACTGACCTACCTTAGAGCTGCTAACAGCATAATCTGGGTGGGGGGCGGAGGGAATTGAAACCCCCTTCCCACACATACTGCAGCCAAAGCAGAAAACCAAACTTAGGAAGGTTACTGCCTTAGCAGTACAATGTTATATGAAAGTGTGGCAACTGTGTCAAAGAGGGAACATTAAAAAGCATAAGACCTGCTCAGTTCCCTGAAGGGAAGGAGAAGAAAAAAAAGGAGGGGGGGGTGGAATAAAGGGGGAAAAAAGCCCACAATATTTTATTTTGGAAGGAATCTGGTTTGCAGGTCCCAACTGCATGCAAGTATCTTCTTGCAGGTCTGCCCAGTGGGTTTTAAGGTTCCTCTCCCCGCCCAGCCAGCTTTATTGGCTAGGTCTAAGCAGGTACATGCTAAGCTGCTTGGGTTTGTTACTGCAAGCACCTAACGCTCTTTATGCATTTTATAGATATGTTGCTTAGGCTTCAGACTCTGCTCAAAGGCCTGAGATCTTAAATGCAAGGTATTACACCAGCTTAACACTGAGTCACCTAAACCCTTTATTGAATCTGGCCCCAGTGCATTTTTCAGGTTTATTTGCAGAGCAGCAGGTATTATTACCAGCAGTAACTGGGTTAATAACAGGGCCTCCAAGAGAGAAAGCAATTTGTAACACCTATGATGCTTTGACTGAAACATGTTCATTATGCCTGTTCCCTGTTATGTAATATGGAGAATAACAAGAGAAAAAGAAAAACAATCAAAAAAACCCCACAACCAACCAACTTTTCTTTGCAGAAATCTCTACGGAACCCATTGCCTGTATATGGCCACTGTATCCTGTTTGCTCAGTACTTGCACGGTTACAGTTGCCTGGAACATCCTCATCAGAATGCCCCTTGAGTCTTAGTAACTAGGCATGGATTAAAAAAAAAAATACAACAATTGCCAAAAAAAAAAAAAAAAGGCATTTATCTTTACTGTGGACAGAGAGTTGTACACTCGAAGCCTGACAGATGTGGTTTTCTGGCAAGTAGGTGAGAAAAAAGCAATATCTTAAATCATGTTGGGGGGAAGGGTGAGGCTTTTCTTTTTCAGTTTGAGAAAAAAAGGTTCAAAAACTTTTGAAGTTGTTCTTAGCAGCTCTATATATGCAACATATGGTCCTTCCTGAGCTTTTGACCATTCCCAATGTGGGACTCTGCCAAATGAAAGTTAAACAAAAGCTACCCTTACAAAAATATTTAGGAAACCCTGTTTTAGAAGTGAGAGCACATGTTGGCTGTGACTCAGAGCACACCCACACACTGGGTAGACAGATTAGCATCTAAACCACTAGGCAAGCTCCAATTCTTGCTCAGAAGGTCAAAAAAGCCTGGGAAATGTCCATTGCTCCCTTTCTCCTCAACACAATTATTTTTTTCCAGATTACAAAGTCATTTTGGATGGCACTGCAGCAGTGAAGTCAACTGATTTATTGTCATAAACAATTGTGTTCCAAGCTGGGAACCAATTTGGTAAATTCTGCACAATAGAATAAAGTGGAAATTAAATAAAGAAAAAAAAAAAAGGAAAAAAACCCCACAACCCAAAACCCCAACAGTCCAAACCCCAAACCTTTTCCTTTAGATTTGTTTCTTTTAATATTTGTTTCTGCTACACAGAAATCAATGGGATCTGTAAAATGTTTGCTAGGGAGGCACATATTAATGGAAGAGAGATGAAAGCCAAAACCCTCCTTGATAATATTTTTTGTCCAGAACTGGAAAAGGTCAAATCTGAGGTTGTTTTTTTTTTTTTTTTTTTTAAATTTGTTTTCATATTATCAGTTCCCAACAGCTCAAAAGACCAAGGCTGCCGTGTGCATTTCATTTGGCTTTCACATACTGTGGCTGGCCTGTTTCCAACACACCTGTGGTTGAAGTCGCTGCAGCTCCCTTGATGTTGCTAGGAAGGTAATAGATGCCCACCTTCCCTGCCCTCTTTCCTATGTTAAGGAGACACAGAGTTAACAATTTACAGATTTCAAGCCATAATATCTAATCAAAATCTGATTGCAAATGGAAACTGGTTAGTCAGGTAAAATATGTAACTTCAAGCATTCTAAGTTAGATCCAGGGTTTTTGTTTGTGCTTCATTCTGTACTTTTACTGTTGTGGTTGAGATAATGAGAGGGCAAATAGTATATGGTGGGCATGGAGGGTGACAACAGAGTTTGAGTAGAAAAAACACCTTTTCTTTTTGATGGTATTGGAGGAAAAAACAGTCAGAAAATCACAACAACGGGAGTTTCAGTAATATAAAAGCAGCCCAGAGCTATATTCACTGTTGCAGACTTGCTGTGGAGGAAATACAACAGATCTACAAGATGTATGGCTATTATTAATATTGCAGCTGTACAGGCAAACCAGAGCTTAGTTAAATCTTTATCAATAGCTAATCCTTTGCAAAACCATGGGAGGAAATACTAACTCACCTTGCTGGCTTGCGGTTTGGATTTCTTTTACCCCAGTGTGGCTCTTCACTGAGCTGCCTGTTGATCTCTGTGCTTCAGAGACAAATGGCCTTTTGATCCCCCCAGAGAATCCTCTCCCAATGTTAAAACCAGCAGGAATGAGAAACAGGAAAAATAAATGGCAAGGACGAGATGGCTTTTCTACTTTTATTCCTCCCACTGGTGCTGTGTCAGACGTAGTCCAAGAACTCAGACAAACATCTACAGAAGTGTCTAGAACCAGTACTCAGTAAAACCTGCTTTTCTCCTGTATTTGCAGTGCCATTTCAACAAGTTAGATCTTGTTCCTCTTCCAGAGAAACCATCATGTGTTCAACAGTAAGGGTGCTCTTGCCAAAACCTTTTCCTTATCTGGATTATTCTTGTGCAGGATGAAATATCAAATGCTCTGAATGATTAATCTTTTGAACTTTTCTTGTTAATAAATACAGAATTCTCTCTGGCCTCAGAAATGTCTTCCATTAACTTTTTCCTTCAAATGGAAGTTTTGAAGTTTATCAGAACTATTTTTGGGACAGTATACTTATTTGGATTTTTGTTCTTTATTTAGAAAACCCCCACCTTTCATTAAGAATATTTTTAATTTTAATTAAATTAAATTTTATTTATTAAATTAATTGGGGTAGATCCTTCCCCCCTTCCTCCTGCTGCAAGGAGCTACCCAACCAGTCTACAAGCAGTAGTTCACACTCAGAGAAAGCAATATTGGGTGATTTTGTTAGGCTTCACTAAAGAGAAATTACCCAGAAAAAAAACCCAAACCAAACAACAACAACAACAACAACAAAACAAACAAAAAGACACACCAAAAAAACCCCCAAAAACAAACAGCAAAAAAACCCCATGTTGCTGTAGGAAGGTGCTGTGCTATCTATGAAGATCATCGTCAGGAGCAGTAGGCAACCACTGCTTCTCTGGAGCTGTGGTGGTCCCCAGGCATGCAGTGTGACAACTGCCATGGTCATGACACAGGACAGGCTGGCAGCACCTGTGTCCCTGTTGTTTTGTAACCATCTGAGATGACAGGAAGTTATTGGCCATTAAGTCTGTTTTAGTAGCTAGTAGTCATGGCTCCTGTGACCAAAAAGCCTATGGACACTGTGGTTCTGCTCTGCCATTGCAGATTTTGCCTGTGGTGTTTGTTTGTATGTTGCGGGAGGGCTCAGGCAAGTTGTCTTCCTTCCGCACCTCAGTATCATAGTTTGTTTGCTGTTTTTCCTCACTGCTTCCTTGTTAGCTATTTCTTCCTTTGCAGTACCAGCTACCCCTCACTGATGATCAGAGACTGCTCCAGTGCTTGGCCATGGTGGGAGAAGATCTGGGTTGAGGGTTGGTGGCCAACTGTCTGGACACCTGCCCTTCCCCCAGGGAGACCAGAAGGATGGAATCCTGTATTGGGTTTGCATGGTGAATTTTTGGTTGCCAAGGGCAGGGGGAGGTGCACTACAGGCATGGGTTTTGTGAGAAGTTGCTAGAAACTTCTCCCTATGTTTGATGGAGCCAATGCCAGCTGGCTCCAAAATGGACCTGCTGCTGGCCAATACCAAGCCAATCAGCAACCGTGGTAGCACCTTTGGAATAATCTATTTAAGAAGGGGAAGAAACTACTGCACTAAAGCAACTGCAGCTGGAGAAAGGGGTGAGAGTATGTAAGAGGAACTGCCCTGCAGACATCCTGAAGAAGGAGTGGGAGGAGGTGCTCCAGGTGACGGAGCACAGATTCCCCTGCAGCCCATGGAGGTCCTTGGTGGAATAGAGATCCACCTGCAGCCCATGGAGGACCCCACACCAGAGCAGGTGGCGCTTCTCTCTCTGAAGGAGACTGTGACCCCATGGGAAGCCCACACTTGAACAGGCTCCTGGCAGACCTGTGGCTCTGTGGACAGAGAAGTCTACGCTGGAGCAGGTTTGCTGCCAGGACTTGTGACCCTGTGGGAGACTCCCACTGGAGCAGCCTATTCGCAAAGGACTGCATCCCTTGGGAGGGACCCGCATTGGCTTTGATGGGCACCTGGCTTTAAGCCAGGGTCAACCTACCACAGGTACCTTTTACCTCCAAAGTCCACCTGGTGGAGGAGTGTGCCTGGCCTTCCCACTGCCTGTGGATTCATCTGGAGGCATCTGGCCTTGCTGCGAGGGCTTGATCCAAAGCTTTGTAGAAACATGTTATTCATTACCTGGTGACCCTCAGGTAACATTTTCCATCAGTCCCACAGTTTTACTCAGACCACCTCTCTGGTGTGATTCACTCCAACTCTCCATGAAGAACTACTTGGTATTATGGCATTGGCAGCTGAAGTGCCCTGGCCAATGCAGAAGAAAGATGAGCAGGTTTCTCCCTACGTGTCTCCTTGAATGACCTTCTTTAGCTTGAACTCACTTGCCGCATGGGTCAGCATGTGGAAAAGCATTCCTTGGGAACAAAGTGAGGCCACCAAATCTGTTCTTTGGTCAGACCTGATCTGAGTGAAAACTTGTGGAGAGCTATCAAGTTGCTATGCCACAGGCATGTCAGGAAAAAGAGCGGGAGAATGTACAGGCTCCTGGTGGCATAGAGGACAATTCTTTCCAGGGTCCAGATGGACAATTAATTGAATACCACTGTCATTTGATTTGCTGCTGTTGGGGTTTTTTTTCTGCTATGTAAAGGCTTAGCAGCAGTAGCAACTGCCAGAGAGCAATCATCTGTCCCAGCTCTTGCTGGAAATATGTTAACATAAATGTGTAAAGTGAAATATTTTTTTTCGACTCTACAAAAAACAAGAATTAGAGATAGTATCCAAAATAAAAAAAAGCATTTTAGCAATCTGAAGTGTAGTCTTATTAATGTTGGCATATGCCATTTTCTTAAGTGTATTGGATTCCATTAAGCTGGAACTGGTATTTTTAACAATTTTTTTATTGAAATTCTGGTATTATTGCTTGAATTTTTAATGAGGCCAATGAAACTATTCATCAGATTAATTTCTCTGAAGTATTTTGTCAATTCTAGGAAATTAACAGAAAGTTATATAAAAGAAATACACTGTGTATCTGAGACATGAAGCATATTAGCAATAATCAAGTTCATGCTTATTATCTTTACAGCCCCATAGGTATCCGTGGTGCTTTGTAGGCAACTATAATGGCATGGCTGTGCTTTTTTTTTCACTAGGCAATAATCTATCAGGTGACTCATTCTGCCAGCTTGATTTTATATCCTCAGATAATCTAATATTGAAAACCTGGAAAGATGCACCAGACTGGTAACTGTGATGAGTGAGCAAACAGCATGTACCACAGGCTGTCAGTGGAAAGGCAGGGATGTATTTTAATCTCAGACTCACCATTTGGTATTTTCATACCATGTATTTTTTAAAGGTGGACACCAAGCATTTTAATAAGTTAATTCATGTTTAACCAAGGGAAGAAAAGAGATCTGCAAGGCATTGTTTGGATCAAGTACACCTCTATAGCTGCTGAGAGCACTCCAACAGAACTCTTGCAAATTCTTCCTGCTGCCCCCATAGCCATTGTCCTTTCCTGAACTGGGCTGCAGGTGTTTACAAAACATGAGTGTTGATTCCTACCATAGTAATAAGGAAGAAAAAACAAGATAAAAAGTGACAACAGAGTGCGTCTATTTTGCAAGTTCCTTGAGCTTGAAGAAAAGACAGCTAGCACATTGGACTGGACATACTAGCGTCTTCCCTTCATATACTAGCTTATTCCCTCCAGAAAGATACTTGCATCATTTTCCACTGTTACTTCTCTGCATGGAATGTATCTGCTGTGTTTTGTGCCAGATAAAATGAGTTAAACAGAAATCTGATTCATGAAACTGGAATCTTGAGAGGAGAAGCTTCCTGGCAAAGGAGCCTCCTCTCCTGTCTGGTCTGGTTAGCACTGATGATTCTGCTGGAAAGGAGTACTTAATATATAACATACTATGGGCTATAGACATATATAGGTGTAGTGGATGTTGCCATCACCTCGGGGCACAGTGGCAGTACAGCCTGCATGTGTTAAGTGAAACAGGGCAATTCCCTGCCCTGAAGTCCATGTGACTGTGTGTACATGGAAAATTTGCCTTTATAAGGGCATGGCAAATTCCTTCCTCACTTTTCGTGCCACTGGAAGATGTGTCTCCTGTGTCCAACTGGGGTGTAGTGATTTTCCTGAATCTGAGTCACAAGACATCTGCTGGAAGACTAAAGGGAGGAGAATTTCTGTGAGTAATTGGTGGTGATGGATGATAACAGCTTCTGCAGGGCTGTGGGCTCTCCACCGTAGGAGGCAACCAGGCTAGGCAGACAGCTGGGGTCCAGCCCAGCTCAGCAATACCACCTTCAAAACAGCTTGTGCTACCTTCCTTCCTCACCTGTCCAGGGTTTCTTCCCCACGCAGACCTGCTGCCAGCTGTGTGCTCTACCCATCCCATGGTGGAGGTGCCCATGGCTGGAGACCCCTTGTACTGTGCTCTGTACGTAGGCTGATCAGTTCATAGCTTGTGCTCCCTTATGAGTCTCTGCAAAGGCAGGGTCAGGACATTGGCAGTGCCAACTTTAGAAAAGTTCTGATAATGTCTGGTACCTCTAGAAACAGTCCTCATGAGTTTCTTTGCTGTCTTCAACACAATACTTGCAGGCCATATGTGCATACAGGACATGTTAAGGAATCTGTGTCTTTTGTGTATTCCACTGCCAGCCAGAGACTACAAAATGCAGAGTTGCATCAATGTTTTGACGTCATAAGATTAGTAAAAAAAGCTCATTTTTTAAAAACAAACAACAGGGAGTTGGCTGTACAGTGGCTACAAATTGGGAATGCTTTAGAAGCTTTTAAAAGAGAGTCCATTATGTCTGCAAAGTACATAGGAAAAAATGGGAAAGAGCAGATAAAGCAAACAGGACAGGTGAAAGATACTACTTTCATTTTCTGGTAGCGTGCCAATTTGCAATTGCTAGATATTAGCAAGGTGAAAGGTCTGAATTACAATGACAAAAGAGTCATTAGGCCAATTTTCAACAAATATCTTCAAACTTTGCCTTGTTTCTGATGTAATATAATCTCATTTTAGATCTATGTTTATGTTTAAAGGAGCAAATTAACCCTCTTGGTAATTGCGGACTAGTTTATCCTGCTTTTGCTTACTATGAGGGAATACAGTCATGGGGCAGTTGCTACAGAGCACTCAGTACACCTTAGTTGTTTATATTGCCTTACACAGGCACACTGCTCTGTACTGCCTCCCAAATCCCACTGATTAGTAAACCCAGGCAGCAAACCTGGAAAAGAACCACTTATGGTGGAGAGTTTTGTTTTAAAGAGAAAACAGTGAGGTGGGACATCAGGCTGCTCAAAAAAAAAAAAAAAAAAAAAAAAAAATTCCTATATCAATGATTCAAGAACTATTCTTTCAATTTTTTTTCCTCTTTTAAAATGCCTTTTGGTTTTACACCATGTTTCCCTCAGGCTTCCAGTGCAAAAGGTGTTTTTTTAATCCCTACTTTCAACCATTCTCAAGTGTGATCTTTACTCTTCCTCTGCCTTGGGCTTTATGACCCCCTAGTACAACCACTCCTAGTGGAAACCCAGTATTGCCATACCCTCCCTGTCTAGTCCACATCAAAGCCCAGTTTCATTTGGAAGTTTAAGGCCATTCCTGTAGAAGACAATATTAGTGATTTACGAATAACCTGTGAATGTTTTTTTGATTGATTCTTCTACTCACAGTCATAATAAATTATAATGAAAGATGAAACAAGTCCAGTTCCCTATCTCTCAATATTTCCTTGAAAACACGTGTATGTTCTTTTCAACCTAGATCTCTGTCGTTTTCTGGGAGCAATGTGCTATGTGATGGGGAAGCTTTTCCTTTTTCAGGGCCTGTCTTTTTGTACTTTAAACTTCTCCATAATTCTCACAGATCATTCAGCCTCAGTAGATTTCTAGATCCAAGCTGTAGCGAGAGTTTTGGGATCATTCTTTTTTCTTGTTTTCTTTTTCATTTTTTCCCCCCTCTATAGTCAATTGTAGCAAGACAACATCCTTTTAGACCACTCCCGGCTGAACGTAATTCCTCAATATTTGCCTTCCCTATCCCTATTCTTTCTTTAGAGCCTTATCATTGTCTCAATTTTGCTGTTTCTTGTTTCTTTAAAACTTTTTTTTTCACCCTATGCATTCAGCTAGAGGACCATCACAAAAACAACCTGAGTTCCCCAACACTAAGAATGGGCTGTTCTGTAAGTGGTGGGACAGAGTTTCTCACTATCATTTCAGAATCATGGCAGATTCTCTCATGCTTAACAAGATTCATATTTGTTTTCCTACCCTTTAATGGTCTGTTAATAGTGTTTCTTTTCCAACTCTACTTACCAGCCTACTTTCCTGAGATTGTAAGAAATGCAGAACATTCTGACAAATTTCATCAAAACTAGATTCAAAACCTGTTGAGGGTGTGGGAAGAGAGAAGGAGGACAGGCAAAAAGAGAAGCACAATGACAGCATGTAATGTAATCCTTATTTCCTTAAGACATCGGAACAAAGTGTATCACAGATTACTTTCTCCTCCTCCACAATATTCCCAAATAAAAATTTAGTGAATCTGAATACAATGTCAAAATTTGAGTTTGTTAAATGGAAACATTTCGATGAGTAAAAAAAAAGATGTGGATTTTTTTAATTCTTTTTGCATAATCTCAAACCTCTCAACTAATTTCTTACTCATTGGCCAACATTGGAAAAAAACACTTGGATGAAAAACAGGGAAATACAAATCTTTAGATTATGTAAGTAACAGGATCAACTCTTTGTTTTCTGATTATAATGGCAAAGACCACAGCCATTCTGTTCTTTCTTTCTTTCTCTTTCTTTCTTTCTTTCTCTTTCTTTCTTTCTTTCTTTCTTTCTTTCTTTCTTTCTTTCTTTTTCTTTCTTTCTTTCTTTCTTTCTTTCTTTCTTTCTTTCTTTCTTTCTTTCTTTCTTTCTTTCTTTCTTTCTTTCTTTCTTTCTTTCTTTCTTTCTTTCTCTCTTTTTTTCTTTCTTTCTTTCTTTTTTTCTTTTTTTCTTTCTTTCTTTCTTTCTTTCTTTTTTTTTTTTTTTTCTTTCTTTCTTTCTTTCTTTCTTTCTTTCTTTCTTTCTTTCTTTCTTTCTTTCTTTCTTTCTTTCTTTCTTTTTCTTTCTTTCTCTTTCTTTCTTTCTTTTCTTTCTTTCTCTCTTTTTCTCTTTCTTTCTCTCTTTTTCTCTTTCTTTCTCTCTTTCTTTCTTCTTATGGACTTTCACAGAATCACAGAATCAACTAGATTGGAAAAGACCTCTGAAATCAATTAGTCCAACCTTTGAACTGTTAACTTTGCTTAAAGTTGATTAAAATGATAATTTTCCTGTTTATTAGGAATCCAAGGATTCTGAAAAAGGACAAATAGAGGAAAAAATGTTTCAAAATATTCCACAGTGGTAGAAAAACATACAAACAAAAAACCATTTTGGACGCAAAGTCTTTTATTTGGGAATGAAATTGAGCTTTAAAGTTCACTTTCCACTCCTTCCACATGGCTTTTAAGATCCAGTGAGAGGAGAGAGCAGTTGTGAGACAAGTCTGGAAACCTCTGGTTAAATCAACTGGGATTTGAAGCTTCCCAGTTCTATATTGCAGAGTCTAAAGCTAAGTTTAAGTGAAGCTAAAACCTCAAGATTACCAGACCCTTGTTTCCATGGCAGGAATATTAGGGGGTTTTTTGCTCCATGTGCCAAGGCTGTGCAGGAATCTGACTGGAAAACCCACAAGGAACATAAACATTGAAAGCTGTGGGAGCACCATAGCCCATCAGGTGTCTTCTCAGGATGCCTTGTTTCATTGGAAGGTTTGGGTGATTTATTTCTTTAACGGTTATACTTTGGAGAAACATTTTAGGTCTCAGAAATGGAATTTTCCAGTAAAACCATTTAATGACTCTGAATTTTGCTGCCTTTATCAGACAGGTTCATTCTGAGACAGAGGATTTTTAGGAACAAATAGGGTGTAAATGTGGTGGACTTGGAGAAGATAGAGGGTTTACTACATAGACACCTTGAGGTTGCATTATAATGGGTGCTGTCCTACAGGGAGCTATGACTACATCTTGTATATTATACAGGTTTAGCCACATTTTTGTGAACTATTATTAACGCTGAGTTGCAGCATACGCCTTTGGAAGCAGTACAGTCAGTGCATACCTGCTTACAGTGAGAAAAAAAAGCCTCAAATTTCCTCTTGGCTGGCTCCTTCCTTCTCCACCCAACTCAGTCTGTGCCATTCAAAAACAGAAGTTGACATGAAGTAATTTTCTATTGTTGGAAAAACACTCATAACAAAACCCACATCCCCTGATGTAAAGGCACTGGGAGGTTGTGGAACAGGTAAATTTGGAGACTGATTCTTTTAAGATTATTTACAACTGTGTCATCTCCAGTTTTTAACCTCATCTAACATTATTTTCGCAGGAATGGGCACCTTAGCCACTTTCTAATCAAATTAGCCAGACCTCCTCCCACTCAAGTGGAAGTCTGTTTATAGTTTCCAGCTTGGACTTATACCCTATGGACATGTATTCAGAGGCACTTTATGCGGTCTCAAAGCTTTAGTTGTCTTGTCACTAAAGTGTAAGTCCTGCAGTAGCTGCAAGTGCTCCTTTTGTATGGCTGCACAAAGATGGATTAGCTACTGCACAAAAAAACCTGAGCTATTTAACTCAGACGAGATGATCAGACTTGTTATCAAAAGTATTAAATCCAAAAATCAGCCTTAAAATCAGAAGCAGAGAACAAGATAGCAGAGACTGGAAGGTTAACAAGGAAAATGTCTGATGAATTTGAACTCGGCTCATTTTTTTATCGGGTCAAACCACATGGATTTTGAAATACCCATAAACAGGCAGGTACCAAACTGCTGTTCTCTTCTGCACAGAAACCTGGATGGCTCAGGCGCTCTGATGTGATTTATCAGTATAGCTATAGTTATTTCAGAGGTGCTTTGATACTTAACAAAGGGGGTTTTGCCTAACGTATGTTTTGTCTCAGTGTCTTAATTTTGCAAATAAAAAAGACTATTTTTCAGTAAGTTCTTATAGCCCAAAATTTCAGCTTTACTGAAAAAGAAAAAGAAATACATTTTCTACTTTAGATGCTTGTGTTCTAACAGCTTTGTATCTATTTTTGTATTAAAGTTACGCTGATTTCCAGCTTCATTAATTAATTGGTGCCATGAGTGTTGCATCTGTAAAAGATTAATTTTCTAATGATCCCTTTGGAAATGGTTCTTCTTAAACCACCAGGTATTTAAAGCTACCTTCCTGTCTGAGATGTATTCACTTTGGGCACAATCCCTGCGTAATTAAAAATTATTTTTGGAATTTTTATTTATTCACAATTTTCTAATATGACTGAAACTCATTAAGATGCAAGACTTAATTTATTAGAGTATCCTTGAGCAGGAGCAATAGCAGTAAGATTCACTTCGTTCAAGACAAGTGTAATCCTTACAGTAATCGACCTACTGTTCACAATGAAGAACTTCATTAACCAATTTTAATTTGAGGCAGAAATCTGCAAAAGTGAAAAAAAAAAAAAAAAACCAAACCTCAAAGTGAAGGTTACTAACTTTCTTTTGTCCCTTTTTCCCTAATGGGTTTGCCATTCTGAGCTTGTCTTTCCATATATCATACAAGATGAAGCCTGTAAATTAGTTCTGGCTTCAATAAAGCTTTCCTGGATTATGTTAGCTGTACATCTAATCACAGTTGTGGTTTTAGCTTTGGGAAGATTGGTAATATTGTGGTTCTCACAGAATCAGTGTTGGATTAATTGTGTAAATAAATATATCTCTTTTAAAAGAAATAGCAGCTGTTCTCTTAACGTTATCCTACTATTTCACATCATCCTGTGCATCAAGGTATACCAAAAAGGTAAAAGCTGAAAGTGTGTTCTGCACCCTCGCTTCCCTCTTCTCCTGGAGAAATGCTGGAGGCTTCAGAGCTGTAAATCCCTGGAGTGCACTCCATACACCTTCTCCCATCAGGGCCTAGGCTGGTGCAGGGAAGGAGGAGGAAACTACAGGCTTCCTTAGCCCTGCAAAGGTTCATACCTTTAGGAATGCCCTTTCTCTTCCAGGATAGGATCTGATACAGGGCTAAACACCAGTTTCCTGATGCTTGCACCATCGCTTAGCTTAGTATTTTCCAGTTGTCTTAGGGATGAAGAAACCATGCGTTACACTATCTCTATGCGGCACCTAAATCATCATTCTCCTCTGAACACACTCTTCAAATTCACAGAGTTTACTGACTAACAATGGGTGTAAATCTTGAGGAGACCCACCCAAGCCTGAAGAGAATGTGTCCCTAATACAGAGAATTGAGCAAGTCCACACCAAGCCATAACTTCCAGTCACCATCAGAAATTTTCACAAGCCCGTATGTGAAGTAGCAGCTCAGCATTCAGTGATGCTCTATCTTGTAATATGAATGTTTCCAGTGGACAAATTACAGGTTATCCAGGCAGCTAGGCATTTCTACAGCGATCAGCCTTTTTCAGGATGATATTTCGCAGAATCACAGAATAGGCCAGGTTGGAAGGGACCATGGTGAGTCACCTGGTCCAACCTCCCTGCTCAAGCAGAGTCATCCCAGAGTACATTGCACAGGATTGCATCCAGACGGTTCTTGAATATCTCTAGTGAGAGTGAAGGAGACTCCATAAGTTCTCTGGGCAATCTGTTCCAGTGCACAGTTACCAGCACAGTAAAGAAGCTCTTCCTCATATTCAGGTGGAACTTCCTGTAAATCAGTTTCTGCACATTGCCTACTGTCCTATTGCTCAGTACCACTTGGCAGAACCTGGCTCCATTCATACTTATGTTGATACTTCAAATACATATATGAATATCTCCAATTTTTGTTTTTCTTAATGTGATTTAAAAATGCAGCTGAGCGACTGCACACCATGAACATTTCTTTACCAATGCTTTTATAATATTACAAATCTCAGCAGATTACTATAAGTTGTGCATGAAAAATAAAGTTATAAATGAAATCCTGCCTTGATTAATTCTGAAGGTCCAAATTTCACAAGCAGTAAGTTTGGTGCTGGAAATTCTGATTGAAAGATATTTAGTACCATAATGAACTGGGAAAAGTTTAAGCCCCTGAAACAACGTTGTGTTTACTCTTGTCAGGCCATATGCTGGGGTGAGGAGATATGAGATCATGTTTTTGCTCCCCAAAACATAAGCATTACAGCCTTATGAGTTTGGAGAACCCAGTGCATGATGTTCTTGTGGATTTCTCTTTCAGCTGAGCACAAAAGCTTTGAGGTTCAGGAAAACTGTAAGAGAAAATAGAAGGTAAAGGACAGCATGTTGTGATCACATCTTCCATCAAGCATGCAGTCCCTAAAAGGCCATGACATTTACACCCTTGTTCATTTCTGAACTTAATAACCTCTGCTATTGGAGCTCCCTGTGACTCATAAGATTCATTTATCCCCAGAAGCATTATACACTTGATACTTGGTTCTGTTCTGGACAGTTACTGTTAGTCTTTCAGTTTTACAAACATCTGTGTGCAGAAGATGAGATACACAGGCTTACTGTTCTTCTACCGGTGTTCAGGGTGGTTCACTTCCCAGTCACCAGTCACAAGCCCAGTGGGGAGGCAGGAATCTTCATGGAGGCACAGCCACCACAGCAGCGCTTAACATCGGATTTCAACATGGTTGTTGCCAACGAGGCTCCAAGGCAGTTACTGGTTGATAGGGACAAGTGGGAGCAGAGGAAGGTTGCTTGGTTTTATCTTTGGAGATCACAGGTACTCAGATGCTGTCACTACCATCACAGTAGCAGGCTATCAGCAGCATGACTTTCTAGATAGCACCATGGATAAAAACTTCACAGCTCTGGGAAGCCAGGACTGACTCTTGCCATGCAGAAGGTCACTCAGAGCTCAACTACAGCAGCTGCAGCAGTAAGGATAGTATAGCCAGGCCAGCCAGCACATACCAGCATGTCATCTGGTTCTGGAAGCAGGGTGTGAGCAGGCAGAGCTGAAGTCACTGTTACTGTGGGCAGTGCATGGTACATCCAGGGAAAGCAAGTGTAAACCCAGACCTAGATTTTTTTTTCCTCTGGAAACAGCTACAGTTCAAATTTTACTGTAAAACAACACCAGTAATGGTACGAGCTGATCAAAACAGGTTAGTCATAGTTCACTTTCCCCCTCCTTCTCCAGTGTCAGAACAGAAATAGTACACTTTCTGCCTGTGATTATGTTTCCTATGGTATTTTTTCCACATCATAATGCACTAACATTCATTAATTTTCTTAAAGAATGGAAAGTTTACTTCCTTCCTGCATTTGGCATTAGTTGATGAAGTGCTAGCAAATGTTAACTGAATTCGCAAAGATGTGTATCTGTTCTTTCCTTTTTCTAATTAATGTTCAATGCAGCCAAATGCATGTGAGAATCTTATTTCTATTCTGGGAACAAATGCAAGATTCAGGATCAAATATATGTTAATTTTAAAACTCTTCATTGCTAAGAATAGGAAAAATTACTATTATCTCAGAATCAACAACTGGAAGAGCGTAACTTTGATCTTGGGTCTAAAATCCAAAAGTCAGTATTGTAACCATCTTCAAACTGCTCATTAATGAATGTTTAAAACCCATATTAAACTAATGCAATAGACCTTGCTTTGAATAAATAGGAGGTAGATTGTATTTTCGAATTCATTGTCTTTGGGAAAGGTAAAAGTAAAACTAGAAAATAACGGTGTCATAAATACTTGGTCAAGCCTGTTGTTCATTTGTTTTGCTAATCCAGCTGTGTTTCCTTAAATGTCACAAAAGAACATTATTTTTACCTGGCTGTGATGATTTTAATGCTCAGTGATGAAGGAGAACTATTTCTTTGTCCAGTGTCAGGGAAGTAAAAAGCTATGAAAGAACATGTGGGGTATAGTCTCCCTCATCTTGCTATAGGTAGATCTATGTAGCCCCTTAGCACCCCTAGTAACATCAGGAAGAAGTTTCTTGTTACCTTCAGGATGGAGAGGGATCCAACCCCAAGCCTTCAGTCCAGCAAGTCTTTATGCACATTGACAGTTGCACTAAGGAGACAAATGATTATCATAGTAAAAAATGCGAAGGAGAGGTTCAAGAACTGAGTAGGCAGTTGGCAGAAAGCTAGGAATCTAGCTCTTGGCCAGAAGAATTACAGCCATTGACACTGGCTATAGATGTAGGACAGGTTAAGTCTTTACCAAAAGTAAGCCATAAGCAGTCATAACTTGCAGGTCTTAGAGTTTCTGCTCTAGGTTATACAGGAACTGGTGTTTGTTTGGTGGGTTTTTGTTTCCAGTATGCCTCATTTGGAGCTAGGATTTGAACCTCCTCAGAGCTGCAGTGGAGGTAAATCCTCAGACCAACCAGCAAAGTAGATGGAGTGATTGCTAACCTCTCAATCTCAGTGCATGTGGCAGAAGCTGAACTGTGTGGCATTGTCCAAACACAGGTGAGCTATGCATGAATAAAAGCTGCTCTTCTTCCTTAGGCTCTACATGTGTATAAACAGTAGGAAGGTAGAGACAGGACTGTTGTGCGTATAACCTCCTGTTATGACTATATGTGTCCAGAGATATTGCTATCATTATGGGATTCCTGAGAGTGGAAAGGGTCACCATTACATGAGGTGACCCAGGACTGATATCTGGGCTGCAGTACTAAATAATTTAGACCAGATTACCACAGTATCTTAAAAACTAAAATTAAGATTTTACGGCTCTCTGGAGAATTCTACCACCTACACAAAGGTACTACCCGTGACAGAAACTATAGTAGCATTGCTCATGTCCAAAGGGAGGTGAAATCCTCTTTGTGATAAGCTTGTGTGTGCAGTTATGGGTGTATCTGTAATTATAGGCAATGAGAAAACGTATGCCTTGCTCAATAACATACCATCATGACAGACACGGACAGGAACACGCCACATGATGGACTGGTCACACTCTTATTCCTCCTCTTTCTCTCTGAGCTTTTGGCTCCCCTCATCTCCTCTATTCAGTCTCAGTTTTAAGCTCTGCAGCCAGCTACCTCCAGCAGCTCAGTCCATGACATGTCTCACAAGCCCTCATCCTAATTTATGTTGCTTCCTCTCTTCAGAGAATCTAGTTTGATCTGCCATTATAAGGCTCAAACACTTATAAAATGTATCATCATTACAGAGATAAGTAGCAAAAGAGAAACAGAGTGTTTGGAAACATCCTTGAGCAATGGCAAGTTGCTTCATGGAAAAAAAATGCAAAACTTGAAGTTAACCTCAAAAGAAAGAACTGTGAAATGGGAGGATTGCATCACACATCAGAAAGGGATTTGAGGAGAGAGGAAAAATGGAGCTATGTGATGAGATTCTTAGATAGGGGATTTATATTTTGTGTTTAACTATTTTGACTATTACTGCATATGGTTTCAGTGTCAACACACCAGAAACCACAGGAGCATCAGCAACAACAAACTCTCAGCTCAGTTTACCAGGGCTAATACAGCTGGGAATTCCACTGTTTTCCTTACAGCTAATGTCACATAGTTTAAAACAAAAACAAAAAACCACCCAAATCAAAACCCCTTCATTTCCAGAAGTCGTAAATTGTTATTACCACGCTGCAACCTAGTGTAAACAGGTTCCTGGCCCATGACTAAGGCTGGTCAGCTGCCCTGCAATGCAAACAGCAGTTGTGTATGTCTTCCAAAGGCGTTGTTGGATATAGGAAAGGCTCTGCTTGCTTGGAGTCCCAGGCTTCCAGTTTAAAGCAGCTTGCTTGATCAAGAGCTTCAAATCTGGGACATTTTTACAGGAAATAGAAAGCTTGAGGGCTGCAAATCTGCAGCTTTATGGAAACAACCTTGCTCAGGAAAGAGGAACCTGAGGGACGCCCAGGTCCAGGTCAACGTAAAGGGCACATCTTCAGCAAACGAAGGAATGAGTTTCTGGGGAGGTGCAAGCCTGTGTAAGTACCACCCAAAGTGAACTGAGGAGCACGGGTAGGATTGGCAATTTCTGTAGCAATGGTCTTTTTTAGTCCCTTTTCCCTGAGCCCCGCCCTTCGCCGCTCCCGCCGAAGGGACCGGAGACGGGCCGCGGGCACCAGAGGGCGGCACAGGACTTGTGCAGAAGCACATCAGCATCTTCAACAGAATGGGGAAAAAACAGCCTTGCAAAGTTAAAATTGTAAACCCGGGCTCTATTCTATCAAAGCCAGGATACAAGTCAATTAGGTTTTTTCAGGCTAAAAGCCAATTTTACGTTTATTTCATACTCTCTTCCCTTTTTAGAGGGGAAAAAAAAAAAAAAAAAACCAACAAAACTTGCAGCAGTATTTGCATAACCTTATGATGTCTCAGAAGTGCTAGGACTCTGAGAAGTTTTTAGTTTTGGTTTGGTTTGGTTTTTTGTCCAGCTCTTTTTGATAATGATCATTTTGTTTGTGACTTTTTTTTAGTAACTCAAGGCCATTTTTACCACACAGGTTGGCTCTTGTGGTCTGACTGATCTCCACTCTGATTTGTGAAGACTTCTATTAGCTGTGGATAGTCAGAGTATTTGGTGTTGCAGACTTGCATACTTTAGAAGGCAGTTTAAGTGTGAAGGGTTTATGCAAATTACAATTCCTGCAGGCTTGTCACCTGAGTTGCTCCTGACTCACCCATGAGTTACCCACCTGCAACACAGCACTCCCCTCTCACAACCAGTACATTCACGCACAGAAGTACTCACAAATATCTGGCTACTGTTGTTCACACCCTCTCTTCAGTTCAAGTGTTGACTTCACTCAACAGACATTTCATTTTGCGTCCAAAATAGGATCATGCTGTTCTTTACTTGTAGTTCTAGAAAGGGAGCAGGGGGGAGCAGGAGCTTTATCCTGTTCTTGTTAATCATCAAGCATTGTAAATTACCTGGTAAAATTCCCGTAATTCCTGCTGAAATGGAAGCCATCTGTTTTCTCTTTAGAAAAATGCTACAGACGTTGCTGGTGTATACCATAGCCGTGAGATTCCATGATCAAGCACAGCATGCTTGGTCTATCAGTTTATCTAATAAAATTTTACTTCTTTCTACAAATGCTGCTTTTTTGAATTTTACCTTTCAGAATCCAATAGAAATCCAATAGAAACCTGTAAACTTTGCAGCTTTGCACCATGTACAATGTATCTATTTGACTGGATGTCACTGGAAGTAATGACTGTGAGCTCCTCTGTCTCCTCGGTGACTCAAGTATTCAGGCCATTAGTTTTTAACATAGACACTAACTGAGTACTAGTTGTCAATTTAAATAAAAGTCCACAATTACATCATGAGAAAGGTATTTTTGGCCTCCAAGGAAGCAGTGTATTGACTCACCAGTATGATCTGCTGGCCAAGTATAGCTTTATTTCTTACCCTTTAGTTAAAGTACTGTGAAGGCAAGTAGCCAACAGAAAGCCAGGGAAAATATGGACTGACACAAACCTAGAAAGACAAAGTTGGCAGAAATCCACAGTATTTTTGGCTTAAAAGACTAGTGGCTTTCCTGGCTCAAACTCCTTCAACAACATTCAGGACACCCTAGAATTTTTTTCATTTTAGGTTTTTTTCTTAAATCTTCATGAGCTTTCGGTGCTGTCATAGGAAATGCTATACAATAGTTTCTCACGTGCTTCCTAATTTTATTTTTTTCCTAATTGCCACACATTTCTGGTAATTTTCACTCCTTTCAGGAATTTTCCTCAGTATTCCAGAGTACTGAGAACATAGGAGGCAGTTCTTCAGAAGAATATTTTCTGAAAAGTTATCATCTCCAAAAAAAGAAAAGGAAAAAAAAAAGGAAAGAAAAAAAAGAAAAAGAAAAAAAAGAAAATCCAGGCGTTTTCTTTAGCCTTTTGATTAAATCTAAGTTGAACTAGGAGACCACAGCAAGCCTGTCACCAAACTAAACAACATAACAAGAAAATAAAGTGATGCTTGTAGGTTGTGCCCCAATACAACTCTACCATTATGCATAGAAACTATATCTTCAATTTTAGATGTTCTCAGCTCCTACTAAGATAATAGCATTTCATTTATGTTGGAACTATAAAATAAAATCTGTGGCAAAGGAGAGATGGTGGGAAGAATGCTTTACGTTTGGGAGCAGGGGACTAGTCCTTTAAAGCATCATTTCTTAGGTTAAACTTTCAATATGGATCACTTTTGTAGGCCCTAGAAATTAGGACAAATGAGTTTCATATAATTTTACTTCATATTACTGAGAGGTCTTCAAACTGGGACAGAGTCAAAAAAATATAAAATATCTCTCTCCTCTGAGATGGCTAATAATAGCAGTTTAAGGGATTTGTTTCTGAACGTCACTCCCAGTCACCAGAAAAAGAGCTCTTTAAATATAATCTATTTTCTCATTCTCCGCTAAATGTGTGACCATATTAAAAGAGTTTTCGTCTCTTCCACATGTTCAAAAAAATGCATGTTGCAGTTTCAGAATGGAAATGTTTGTTTGGTTGATCATACCATCTTCTGTTAACTATAAGGTCAATTCCTTTCAGCAAAAACACCTAGACTTAAGTCAGGAAACCCATTCATCTATAGGCCCAATAATCTTTTTCCTTTCAAGCTATTTCCTCTGTAATGATGTACTTCTGCAAATCATAAAAAAAAATAAAAATACAGTGTGTGGGCAGGTATGAGCTTTTGCTTGCATTTTAAAGTGGACTATTGAATCACAAAATCTCAGTCTTCCCTATAAAAGATTTTTTGCATTACCAGAAAATAGCAACGTGTGCCTTTCTTATCAAATAGAAAGGCCTGGTTTTCCAGGCAGTCATCATCACAGAAACTTTTGCTATGACTCAGCTTCACCAAGTCATTTGAGTTCATGCTCGGTTTATTTTGTTGCATTAATCCTTTTCAAGTTGTCCTCAGAAGTGACTGATAGGCAATGCTTTCCAGTGCTTAGATCCCTGGTGTCACTTTCTAATTCTAAACTCTCATATTGTTCCCTGAAATGCAATCTGGAGGAGTGGCTTTAAAACATTGGAAGAATACGTCCCACAGTAAACTTCTTATATAATGTACTGACAGTGATTTTTATTTCCTGCGTTTCATTTCTCTCCTGTGGTGTGTAGAGCAGTTTTGTCTGATGAAAAAATATTTAGGATACCAAATGCATGTATCTTTAATAAATTTTTTAAACTAGCTCTTAAGCTTGCAAGTGCTTAGGAATATGCTTTAATTAATGCATATGAACAGTCCTCTTCAGTTTCCATGGGTCCCTTTATAGGCGTAGAACAAAGCACATGGGCATATGCAGTTTAGAGTCCCTAAGTACATACTGTGCTTTTTTAATATACATTTTAAGACAAAGATATCAGTTTTGTCACTGGAGGTCTTCTTATTCCCACCCTCTATTAGAATAGAAATAAAAAGTTTTAAAAGAGACTAAAATGGTTATTGATTTTTGGTGTATACCAAGGTCTGCTTGACCGAAAATTTTAACGAAAATCAATCTTCATGTTTTATACCATTTGGAGAGTATTACTTTCAGCAATAAAATATTGCATTGAAACAAGTTCTCTTTGGCACACAAAACACAAAAAAGATATTTCAAAAGTATCTACCTTCATACAAAAATGGCATAAGTTTTGCTCCAGTGTTAAAGAGATTACCACTGTAAATTTCCTCAAATAATTTTTTAACAAACCTTACCAAGCTTCTTATAATAACGCACTCCAAAAAATCAGTTATAATATTTTATTTAAGACTTTTTTCCTGGGTCTTAACTGTAAAAAGTAAATAACTAGTTCTGAACATTTACATGCTTTTTATGTGAAAATCTGTGCTATTATCATTAATATTTAGGCATTTGGTACTGAGGGTATCGACCAAGCTTTTGCATCAAGTTCAATATTGCACAGTCATTGGTAGCATTCTACAGTTGATAACCCACAAAACATTTCACATTCTAAACACTCCTATTCTGGCATGGACTACAAATTTTATTTAATTCTACAGTAAGCTATGAACATTACGAAACCAGGTTATTTGAAACTTCTTTAAAAATACTAGAAAAAAATAGAGAGAGAGAGAGAGAGAATATATGTCTAAGTGTATAACACACACATCTTTATTGTGGCAATTGCCTCATTGTGTGGAAGCATGAATTTTAACTGCAGGGGATCCCTGGGTAGACCTGTGAAACCCCTCAAAGGTATGCACAGGTTACAAATGAAAGGTTGCATTGCCCTCTTGGCTTGCAGGAAATGCCAACTTGTTGTTAGGACTCATCGCATAAATAACCACAGGGAGATCACAAGCTCTACATTATTTGCTGCAGGACCGCTGTATCTGTTCCACTTCTTTGAGCGATACTTTCAGAATTTCACAATAGATGGGAGAAAACATTTTTATGGATGTATGGACTGCAACCCTAATGCTGGTTGTTAGCACTGTTGCCAAGGCTGAATTAATCGAACATGCCAACTCAAAGAAACTCAGTTGTCTTGGTATCGAGAGGAGGAAATTAGTGAGACCTGCACGGTCTCACATAAAATACTGTTATGTTCCTGTACTACTTTTATCGATGAACCTTTGCATGTATGTTTTCAAGATGAGGTTCATTTATACATCAGATGATCTGAATATAAACAAGGGACAAGTTGAATTCAGGTATAGTTAAAATATTCCCTCTTAATTACTTCTTTGGTGTCCTTATAACCGATTTAAACAGCGTTGTATTAACGAGCTATTGGAGAGCTTATAAAGAGTTTATGCTAAACCAGCTTAAACTCTGAGCTCTATTGCTCTGACAGGATGAGCTTGGGCAATGGTGCGCACAAGTCACCCACGCCAAGAGGCAAACCCTGTGCTCTCATCCTGTGTTCACTCCTAAGAGTAAGCCAATTCATTTGAACTGTAGACATGAGAAAGGCTGGATGGGTTGGTTCTTAATAGCTTTTAAATATCTGATGCTTTTTGTGGTTTCATATCAGTAAATGATGCCAAATTTTTCCAGGGAAAGAAGTCTGCTCTTTGTTTTATGTATTTTGAGAAATAAATCATTGTTTACTGAGTTCTGCAGCAGAGCAGCAATGAAGTTTGTTCCTTTTATCTCTTTAAAAGTACCCATATGTGCCACAGAAGAAGGGAAATAGGAAAAAGAAGAAATAGGTTACCTTTTTTTATCATTATTTTGAAGTTGTCTTTCACTTCTTCATATGTTCAAAGAAAATCTCTTGAAGTGAGGAGACATACCTTTGCATATAAGCTCTCAGAAGCTTCTTATAGCAATAAATGGTCCTCCAAACCCACAAACCTTTTAGCAGACTATCTGAATTACTTTTTCAGTTCATGCAAATTGTGGCTGAAATTAGAACTGACCCTCAGAGACAGCACTGAAAATGATAGGGAGAACATTTGCAATACAGTGCGTGGGTTTATGTTTCTGAAGGACCTTGTAAAATTCGTCACTTCCTTGCCCGCACTGTTTTGGTGGCCAGCAGAGCAGAGGTCATTTTGTTTGTTTTACCTCTCTCATGTCTTTGCTTTGCCAGACATGTGTCTGTAAGACACATCACAGTTCTTTAAAAACAAATTGTGTCATGTAGTAAAAAACATCACTGTAAAAGCATTGTGTCAAAGGCTATTTCTGTTCCCAGCTGTTAAAATCCTAACACAATTTTGCTATTTTCTTTGCCTTTAGAAAGCTGCTGATCTTATATTAGCAAGTGAGCCAAACTTTACAATTGGAACAACTGATGAAATACAGTGAAATCAATAGTAACAGCGTTTAAATAAATATTGTGCTGAAAAGTAAATGTTACTATTTATGAATCTGGAAAGGTCACGGGCTATAGAAAGTAATGAACGCATTTATCTGAACCACTGTATCACAGTCAAACTGAAAGGTCTCTGATCAGTGAGTCATCCCTTTGCAAACGTTTCTCTCTTATATCGCCCATAGTTGAAATTACTTGTGTAGCCTTTGCCTTTGTTGTCAGTGTGTGAGTCGCTGAGGCATGGCTGTATGAGCCCCATCATATAGCCCTCAATCCTCTTTAATTCAAGTGGAGTCTTGTTTGATGATAAAACCATTGCAGCAGGGAACTATATTTAAAACTCGGTGACTCATTCATCTTATGCCTTTTTTTGGAGTCATTAGTGGGTCATATAACTGTATATATTTCATTCAAATTCCCATTATAGTCCCTACCTATAATTGTAGCTATTTTGCTCCAACTAATTCTCTTACTAGAATATAAGTCTCTAACCCACTGTAAGCAACTACCACTCCTCCACCCCCACTTTATTTTGTGGTCTGTTCTTTGACAGTTTTTTGACAGAGTCTAATCTGAAATTTCCAGATTAGCAACATACCACATTACAGCAGTATTTGGCATGTGCACCTTGGAGCTATTGACTCATAAAGGAACGTTTGGAGGAGAAGCATCAGGAATCCTACTGTTCTGTCGTAGCGAAACAACTGAATTTTTAATTGCATAAAGGCCATATAGCCTACTCTTGTCAGCTTATCAGTTTGTTTCTTTCTGTACTTAAAATAGTCTTTCAGCACTTAGAAAATTTCAAAAATTCTTTTGCTTTGCCATTTCCATCCAGTAAAGAAGTTGCTATCTTTTTTACTTTTCCCTTTTGAATAGATATGAAAACTTCAGATATGTTTCAGTAACTAACACATCAGTTTATATAGAATCTTATTACACCAGAACATCTTTATGGACAGGCATCAGCAATGAGATCAGCTCTGCTTTGAAAACAGGTTTTTTTAGCTATCAGACTTCACAGAGTGATGTTACCAGTGGAAGCATCGGTGATTATGTCATCTTTGTAGTTCAAGAATTATAAAAATCCAACCTGAAGTCAAAAGAAGAAAAGGAAGAACCTGAAGAAGGAAGAACATGATGGTGCTATACACATGTTTATTTATACAAAACGTAGTTAACCAAAAATACACAAACTGTTCACATCTGCAAACGAGCTCCACGCAGGATCCATATGCATCTGAGCATAGAAAACTGCAGATCCAATGGAACTAGGTGCCTGGTGGCATCCAAAATCCTTATTTTGTTCCTACACTTCCTAATAAAAATGGCAAAACATCTATACATAATCCTTTAAAAATTTGCATGTCCTCCCCCACCATCTTGAGGATTTCAGAGCCATTAGATGCCACTCTTACCAAATGTTTAATCTAGAAAGCTGGCATTCATTCTTTACTAGGAAAGTAGGAGATAATGATTAGAATTCTTCTAACTAAAGCAATTCCAAAGGTTGCTTAGGCATCTGGTCACTCTGGGGAACATGTCTTACTCTGTTTTGAATAATTAGGAATTGAGAGCACTTGATGAAGTGCTGGGACCTAGATAATAAATTTTGTTCCTCTTTATTCTGGAAATGAATGAGTCAATCTAAGTATCTAAAGTCGCATCTAAGAGTCTATTTTGCTATTCCTACCTTACACGGACACCAGATTCACTGCAAATTTTGTTACAAGGTGATTCAGGGAGAGGAAAACCAAACACCATTGTCTCTGTAGCTTTGTGCTGACTCAAAGTCTAACTTTCGAGAAATCATGTTGAACTTGAGAAATGGTTTTGTAATGAAGAGGAAAACAATCAGGAGGTTATGTGTCTTCTCAAAACTGGTTAATATTTTAGAAGGGTTTAATAATGCCCCAAAAGATAGCTTTGTGACAATGAATATATAATATTCCAATATTAAGTGGGACCCTGAAGTTGAGGACTTTGCCAAGAGGGCAAAATTATAAATCTGTGAATTAATACCTTTTAATCGATCTCTTTCAATTCTTCTCTGTCCATGTGTACAATCCACAGAATGATGACAGCCCTTTCAGAGCTTCAGATCATTTCTCACAAGAGTTAGGATAAGTATGAACAAGGTCAGATGTAACATGAGTGTTACATATTACATGTTTAAACTACTCCAAGTCTCATCGGAGTAGATTTAAAACTCTCGCATTATAATCCTTAGTGTTTATCAGACAGCAAATCAGAGACTTCAGGGGCATGTGGCTTTGACAATGCACAGTGTATGTCCCTTGAGCTGCGCTCCTGCAGACACTCACATTTGCACTAACAGGGCTGTGAAACCACAGCTGTGGTAATACCCGGTCCTGGTTAGAATCCAGAAATAAGAGACATAAATCCTACTTACACTGAAGAGCACACTTGTGGAAAAACAAATCCCAAGTGAACAGAGGTGCCTCTGGAGCACCTGAGGCAGAGATGTGAGATTTAACAGGTACCCGTATAGGGAGTACTTCCAATCACTAACACTGGCATCTCTCTGCTGAAGATGTTGACAAGCACTCCCGATTCAGTGTGTTGGCAGTTCTCCAACACAATAGGAGCTGGAAAACTTTCCCTACATACTCTGTCGAAGCAGCCCAAGAGCTCCATGTGGGATTTTACTTTGGAGCTGGGCATCTGCAAGTTTAATGCTACAACATTCAGCTTCTAAGTCCTTTGACACACACTGCTTTTTGTGCAGGTCACAACAAATAACACCAGACATATTTGAGACATGTTTGGAAGGCTCACAGGAAAAAAACATTTTCAGCTGCTTTACATCCTAAATACCTGGAGCACAAGACCTCATAGTTACTCGAAGTTACTGAAAGTTCATACTTAAATTTAGAACTTCTTCTCATTCCTCAAAAAAACGGCCTCATTAGTATTTTCACTGTATAGATTTTTAAAACATCAGTTGGAAATCAATTAGTCTAGTAAAGCTGTTGCCTTCCCCAGACTCCAGACCTAATTCTTTATGTCTTCTCCCCTTAGGTACATTATAACACCATGTGCTACTGGACTGAATTGTGCTGAATACAAAAATGCTGAGGCATTTGCACATTTCATTAAGAACCTCTGAATAGAAGTGTAGTTAAGGTTTTGGGGTTTTTTTTTTGCATTGATTGTAACCTTCAGAAAAAAACAGCTGTTCTATTACTAATGTCCTGAAACACAGTTTCCTTGTTAGGGGATGGGGATTGGGTGGAAAGAGGGACCTGGTTTTTTTGTGGTGGTTTTTCTTTCAGTTTTTTGAGAGCACTAATGAACACCGCTGTATGATAACACAGGCAAAAGGGAAGGCTATTTGTTCTGTTCATATAGGATGCCAAATAGCAGGGAAGCACTAATGTTATTAATTGGCCTGTATGCCATCTGTTGGAAGGTGCTCTTGATTTTCACAATGGTCACTGCAATAAGCAGCAATGCAGCAAGAACAGTTACTCAGTTAAACACTGTGGGCAGAAACGGTTCACAAAAAACCAGTCAGTGCAGAGTTGTTTTACCTTTATTTCTTAAAGTCTTATTTTTTCTTAAAGTCTACACACAATAGATGTGCACGTAGTAACAAATTAGGAGACTGACTCAACCCCTCTTAAATGGAGTGATTTTACAGGATATCAAGCAGCAGCAAGACACGGTGATCTGATGGCAGTCAGATTTGGCATATACTGCAGTGTAAATCTGAAGAGTAAAATAAGCTTTAGGGGTTTTTTTTGTCTGTTTGTTTTTTTCCTTTGGGGACATATTAAGTCTCATGATTAAGGCTTGTTGTTTGTGTGCTAAATTCAGAGCAGTACTTCTCAAGGAACCAGGACAGTGACATGTGAAGTTTAAAGACTTTTATTCCAGCTTGTTCATATGCATTTGAATCAGGAAAACAAAAAAGAGAAGGCACTTACTCAATACAGGAGACCAATAATGATGTATTGCAGCATATGATATATTTAGTTGACTTAATATCGCACTTTTCAAGAGTGTAAATAGTGCTATTTTATTTATTTTGGCCTGCAGCACAGTGTTTGTTCTAAAGCTTGTACACTCTGCCCTCACTTTAAAGCTGAGCTTGTACTTCACTTTAAAGCTGACACAACCAGTACAAAATTAAAATGGACAGCCTGATCAACAACATTCCCCACCCACATCATGCAAATCAATCAACCAGAACGACAAGAAAAGTGCCCAACACTCCCTGAAGGCTCAATTCCATATCTTTTAAGCTTCAATTAAAGCAGCTTTCTTCAATGCTCCATCTCAAATTCAAATGACACCGAACTTAAAATGGACTCCTGTTATACTTCAGGGAGTGGTAATTTTGAAAGAAACAAAATACATTTTACAGAAAATTAACATAGTGCCATGTTGTTTTTCTTGTGCAGCTATATTAAATATATGTGCTGGGTTGATTTAAATAAGATCCATTTAAATATGCTTTTCATGGTTAATTGCTAAATGTAAAACATTTGCAAATTTGAGACAAAGCAAAAATTATTTCACACTTCTTTCCTATGAATCATATTTTTTTAGATTAAAAAAAGATATATCCTGGAGTGGGGAAATACTGTTATAGGTGAGTGCAAGAACATATTTGAGTTATAAAAATATGTCTCCCTCTTTTGTAATTTACAATAATTACATATTACTAATAAAAGGAAATCAGTGAGCAGCCATAAGGAGAGGTAAAGGAAGACCAAACCAAAATGATAATTTGAGATGTATATTTGTCAGTGACAGAAAGGCCAATATTCATGTAAATACATATTCACCCTACTACTGATCAGATAACCAAATAGGTATAAAATTGATTACTTGATTTTTTTATACATGTACATATAGAATAATTTCTCAGCAACATATTTTAATGCACTGATGTTTAAGTGGTTGAGTTGATTGTATTTTCACTGTTTCCCTCGGAAATACATTTTTACACTCTGGTACAACTTTCACTGTTTAAGTGCAATATTGTCCGTACATCCTCAGTGTCTATTTTTTCATTCACCATTCCACTCTGTTTAACCAATATTTCATGACATATATTTCACGAATCACCACATAACTTGACTTGCTTCATACATGCTTGTAAGTTAATGTAGGCACTTTTGAAAATGTCAGCCAAAGTGTGGGAGGAAGATAATATCTGTGGAGACTGTGCAAGCACATAAATTACTTCAGCCAGACGAGTTAGTGTCTAACTGCTGGGAATGTTCATTGTCTGTGTATTCACACTCCCAGTCTGTACTCACTTAAACTGGTATTTTGTGATAATGAGAACATACTTTAAGACACTTAGAGTTTTTTGGAAAGGTCACTGTTGGTTTATGTTTTTAAACATCTTGTGAACTTGAGATAAGGACGGTTGTCAGAACTTTAGTGTCTCTGGAAGTGGAGAGAAGCTTACGCTGTGCTCGCATATGCAGATCTACCTATAAGGCAGAGACCACAATGTCTAGAACTCATATTGCCAAATGTTTTTCTTACAGAGATCCAGCTTCAGTTAAAATTGTGCCAGAATTTAATTATTTGGGATGAAATGTCCCATCCTGAGTTTCTGCTTCAAGCTGAACTGATCATAATTTAGTCTTTTCAAGAAGAGAAAGAATTGCTAATTCCAACCAATCACACAAACTACCTATTTGTAACTATCTGTTGAGAAGCTTTAGCATGTCCGTGATTCTGACAGCAAGGAGTTTTTTGCTAACATGAAGGAATTCCTCTTATAACTGGCTGATTAATTTCTGAAAATGTGTGTGTGTGCATATATATATACACACATACACACAAACACACGCATATTTCATTGAATCATAGAATGGTTTGGGTTGTAAGGAAACTTAAAGACCATCTAATTCCAACCTTCCTGCTGTGGACAGAGAAACCTTCCATTAGACCAGGTTGCTTAGAGCTCCATTCAACTTGGCCTTGAACACTTCCAGGGATGGGGTGTCAACAGCTTCTCTGGACAACCTGCTCCAAAGGTTCACCACTCTCACAGTAAAGAACTTTTTCCTAATATCTAATTTTCCAGTTTGAAGCCATTCCCCTTTGTCCTGTCACTACATACTCTTGAGTAAATAGTCTCTATCTGTCTTGTAGGCTCCCTTTAAGTACTGGAAGGCCACAATTTAGTCACCTCAAAGCCTTCTCTTTTCCAGGTTGCACAAACCCAATTCCCTCATCCTTTCCTCACAGGAGTGATGCTCTGTTCCTATAAACAACTTGATGGCCCTCCTCCGGACTTGTGCCAGCAGGTAGATGTATTTCATGTGCTGGGGACCCCAGAGCTGGATGTGGTACCTCCACGTGGAGTCTGACCAGAGCAGAGTAGAGGCAGAATCACCTCCCTTGACCCACTGGCCACACTGCTTTTGATATTTACTCAGTAGATGCTTGCTGGTCTTGACAACGGAAGCCTAAGGTATTTCCCTTCCACAGGTCATACAGACTACAGACATGGACTGATAAGAGGCCTTGAGAAGTCTTTTTCTTTACTCCTCTCTAATAAGGGATCATTCCTTCGATAGAGGATATTTACTTTACACTGCAGTTAACATGCAGTGAAAGAGGTTCTGCCATTTGCCTAGATGGCTTGGTTTATATCTGAGAGATTTGTTCCATCATATATCTGTAATATTTGCTTTGAAAGAAGCCCTTTGCACTTCATTGCAGCCACAGGGGATGATGTACCTGACTAAAGACAGCTGACTTGTTCCCATCCCCAGTCTGTCCAAATCTTTAAATTTTCCCCATTAGAGTTGTTTGCTAAAGCAGTTATTCATATTTCTTTCCTCTAGGTTGTCCAAAACCTAATACTAAGTATAACAGAATCATTTTATACCTCTCTTAAAACATGCTCTGTGCTTTACCTCCACCTAAGTCACAGTCCAGCAGTGACCAAGATGTTTTCCTGCTACTCTTTCCCTGGCTACTAATGCTGGAGAAAAGAAAACCAGTCTATGCTGTGAAATCAGACTGTGGTTTCGTGAACTTGCTAATGGGGAGCATAAGCCAGATATGCTACTCAGGTAAGCAGCCTTCTCTTCTCCCTCAGCTTTTCCCAGTGGCACACTTTCCCTCATAGCACTAGAAGTTAACCTAACCGTAGAACTCATCCGTGTTAAAAGTAACACTACCCATAGGTTTGTTCCTCATCTAGTTTTAATCAGTACCTGATCCCTGCCTAGGCAGCTGCACAAACTACTCTCAAAGATGTTTGTTACTGCAACAGCACTTCTGGGTGATACTGAGGATGTCACTCCAGCAGGACTTCTTTGGTCTGATCAGTAACGGAGAACTTTCCTTTTCAGAGTAAACTGAGCAGAGGCTCAGGTTGTGAGTTTTTTTAAATTTAAAGATTTACTCAGAGATGTGAATAAACACACTCAGGAACTTAGTTGAAAAACTGTGTCCTAGATGTCTTCAGCTGGATACTCAGCAGGACAAGAGTAGCTATCCAGTCTGTAGGTGTTAACATGTGCAGTGAAGAGTAAAGGCAGCTGTTGAGACAAGCAGTGAATGGGAGACAATCCTGCAAAAAAATTGTGTGTTTATGTCATTAGAGAAAATAATAATAGCTACAAAATGTGAAAATAACAGACACAACCTTTATCCTGTTGTTTTTTCAGGGGTTGGTTAGGGTTTTTTTTTTTCAGAGGGGAATTGTGTTTTTTCTTTTTAGCTTAAGGCTGTTATTCTCATTGACTTAGTATTTTGTCCACATTTTTGATAGTGTGATAGAGAAATGACTTGCAGGAAATGAATTCATAGTTATCTAATTTGGCATGACTTTAAGAAGTAGGTGATTTATAGAAACATTCACATACAGAAGTATTTGTTATTACTTGGTATGTTTGGAGGGACAGATCACCTATTGGTGTGAGAATGCACCAGTGCTCCTATGGCATCATGTGTGTGGCAATCATAGGTATTTTTCTTCCCTGCTCTTAATC
Organism: Oxyruncus cristatus; assembly: GCA_013399855.1. Classification (NCBI taxonomy): domain Eukaryota; kingdom Metazoa; phylum Chordata; class Aves; order Passeriformes; family Cotingidae; genus Oxyruncus; species Oxyruncus cristatus. The sequence goes on along the minus strand of VXAY01005287.1, from coordinate 640,699 downwards.
ACAATAGGATTCTGAGCCTTTCCATATAACCAAGGAATTTGGGAAAGTGTTTTCCAAGAAAGGGATTTCAGAGTTGAAAGCAACTGTTTGCAACAAAAAGCTGTTTTCTGTTCCCATTAAATCTGCAACTCTCAGTCAAAATTGGGGTATACTCTTCTTCACTGATACGATTGATAGTACTTGATACAATAGGTAATAGTTTTGACATATGTGAAGACTGGGATTATGCCTTTCCTTCAAGATCCAGCAGTAGAATTTCTGATGTTTGTGATGAAAGGGTTGTCTACTGTACAGATTTGGTCCTACTGGAAATATAGGAATTGTACAACTAAATCAAATGCCTAATACTCTCGTACTTCAACTGTAAAAGTCATCAGGCCCTGACTACAAGTAATTGGAAAAGATTGGAAATCACGCCTCTAAATTAATGTTCCTACAGAATTATGAGGTACCATGTGAAGGGCAAGATGCAATAACATTTAATAGGAGGAGCAGCACCTTGGCCCTTGGCCATGGGTTAACTTTGTGTATCTGTTACAAGGCATGTTTTACTGCATGCCCTCTAAAGGAAGAAATGATGACTATTGCTTACAAAGTATGTTGTTTTGAAAATGCAGAGTATCAGTTTAAAGAAAGTTTAACTTCCTTCCATGGTATACGAAGTGTTATATGAGTCTAATCCTCACTTATTAATTAGGAGAGGTTCTGATGGAAACACACTGACCCAATGGGACAATTCAGGATGGCAGTGGCAGTGCTTTTATACGAACTCTTACCATTCCAGAGTTAAATAAGCTCACACACTGGAGTGATGTTATAGAATTAACAAGTGAACTTATTCCCACTTTGGCTCTCAGAAACAGTTAACTAGAATGAAGACTGTCAACTTTTAATATTTCATTAGGATTTGAATGTACAGAAGATGAAGTCTATGTACTTGTAATACATGAAGAAAGATTAGATTACTAGATGGCTCCCTCAAACTAGTCTTTGGGATAGATTGCTTTTCAGGGTAGATATTTATGAACACAAGCATGAGACAGAACTGTCCAGACAAACCTGCAGGAAATCAGCTGTGCTGAGTAGCAGTGTGCATTGTCCCTGGTAGGAAAACATGTGACATAGCTATGTTACTTGCAGTACTCAAGTTTAGAGAGGCAGTACTGTGTAGACATGCACAAACTGGCTCCCATTCTCCTGCCTTCACTAGAGCTGCTGCCTTCAAGTTGCTTTCCCCAAACCAGCCAGCAACGTGGCATAGAGAGGAATGGCTCACTAGAGGAGCAGCAAAGATCAAGCAGATGGCAAGAGCTAAGATGCATTTTGGAAAGCCCCATCTTCACTGCAGGCATATTTATACTATTTAATGTAGTATTTAGGGAGAAAGGTCCCTAAATTAAGCTTGGACAGGTAATTTGGAATTTGAAACAACACAGCCATGCCAAGGAATTTTCTGATACGCTTTTCTCTGACTTACCTCTGTGGGTTTTTTTCTGGATCTGTGTCTCTTGCAGGGAGTTCTCCCTCCTTCCACCCCTGCATTTGTGTTAACAGAGATGGCTGAGGGCAGGGACCAAAACAAATCAGGAAAACATCATCAGCTTCACACAGGTTTGGAGAGTTTTTCTGGATACTTTTACCCGGACTGTTTCATTGGTCCCATTTACAGTCGCATTAGCACAACTGTGCCACAAGGGTAGGAACGAGCATTTGGAAATGTCTTTAACCGGCTTTGCCACTGGAGAAAGCATTGCTTGGCCATTGAGGTATCGTGCTTCAGATAATTAGCTCTGCTGAAAGGCTCAGCTAATTAGCATGGGTGTAGAGTTGCTCTGACACAGTTACTCCGCTTGGAAGACCTGACCCAATCCCGCGCACGGCGCTGAAGCGGTAGCGCCCTGTGAGGAGTAGGGAAGCGAGAGGGAAGCAGGAGGCACGACGGGCATCCCCATGCCTTGGGGACCTCAGCCTCGGCCTCGCCGCCGGCCAGACCTGCCCAGCTCCCTTGGAGAGGAGCGAGCGGGCGGGTTGTGCCATAAATTGCTGGCTGTGGTGACACTTGGCATCTCTCTGCGTCGGCCCCGTTACTAAACCCGACCATGGCGCGATCGGACACCCCTTCCTCGTTTCCTCGCAGGGTCCGTCAGGCGGTGAAGGCTGGCCGTGCCAAGCTCGTGCCAGTCTCTGGAGCCGGGCACAACAACTCCTCGTGACCCGCTGCCAGCGGGCACAGCCCGGG
>VXAY01005287.1:591028-637914 GCA_013399855.1 Oxyruncus cristatus | reverse complement strand
CGGGGAGGCGGGGGCGGTGGTGCCGCCGGGGCCGCCCCCGCGCCTCCCTTCTTCTGCTGCTCCTCGGCCGGGCGCGCAGCTGGCCCCGCGGTGGAGCCTGGCTGCCCGTCGGTCCCAGGGGAGAGCGGGGGCGAGCGCAGCTCCCGGCGGCTGGCGGGGCTGGGGCGGGGGAAAGCGAGCGGGAAGGTGCGCGGCAGTGCCGGCTGGGTGTCAGCCTGCAGCGCGCCGTGCCCTGCCGACGCCTCGGGGCGCGGCGCTGCTCCGCTCCGCGTTGTCCCTCCGTGTTCTGTTCCCCTCCGCGCCTGGTGTGCTGGCCGTCGGGCACCGTCGGGCCTCGGAGGATGGGAGGGGGAAGGTCCTCTCCCGTCCCCGTTAAACCCTGCGCTTGCCTTTGCTGGTTGCTACTGTAGGGCGAGTTCGGCTCCTTCCCTCAGACAGTCGTTTTTTTCCCCGCAAATTGTTGTCGGAGCACCTGGCCTGAGAGTTTTTTCGAGCTCGTCCGAGCACCAGGTGTCTCGGGAGGGTTTCGGAGAGGAGCGCTGCGGGTGCGGAGCGCCCCTGCCCGTGGACGGACGGGGTCTGCCGAGAGACCAGATGCCAGTAGCTCAGAGCTAACTAGTCTGTGGTATTGTATCAGTAGCTGCCTCACCACAAAGGCTGCCGGGGCTTCACAGCGGTTACTTTTCAGCATTTTTGGTGCGTGGTGGAGATACATTATGTATTGGAGATTTTCGTATCTGTTATAGATCTAAATTATATATAAGGTATCCATATATGTGAAGCGTGACAACTAGTTGCCTCATTAATGGTATGGAGCAGATGCAGCAGCAGTAAAACATGATACTTCTTTTGATATAAAATTCCCATTCATCCTGCAGCATTTCCCGTTTCCTCTCTTCACTGAGCCTATCTGAAGTAATTAGTCTCTCCTTCTGTTTCTCCTTGCTTTCCTCTCTTTGAAAGATAGAGTTGGGTTTTTTTTTTAGTTTTCCCTCCTAGGATGGGTGCTTCCCTTGTAGCTCTACAGCCTGTCACACAAATTGCTACTGCTCTAATACCTCTGTAACAAAAATCAGAACAAATTAGTCCCTTGATACTATTAAATATTTTTACTGCTACTTTGATAATCCAAAACTGAGTTTTTAGTAGAAATATATATATTGCTGAAGTCCTAATTTTGCATAATATTGCATTGAAAGATTTTTTATATAAAGTGTATTTAGATGTGGGGAATACTTACCTAGCTTTGGAGAGGAGCTGCACTTTCACTTCTTTTTTATCTCAATTTATCTGAAACTAATCAGTACAAGAAACAAATTGTCCCTATTACCTGGACATGTTTGATCATGAGGGAAACCGTTAACAAACAGGACTGTGGGTAAGAAAGGTCTGCTTAATTACCACAGCCAGATAAACTTGCTAATGAAATACAAATGCTAAATTTTTAAGATGCTGACATTCTCTGGCACTGTCGTGTGGCAAAAATGTCTTGGTAGGTTGGTGACAAATACTGGGTACCTTTTTGTTTTCTAGGTTTTTTTCTCATATTCCACATAGTTCTAAGGACACTTAACAGAACAGCTCATTTGAAGAACCAACTTGTGATAAGATTGATTTTCTTTCATTAAACACTCTAATATTTCTGGCAGTAGATTCCTGGAAGAACTCTTAACACTTGTCATCTCTCTTGTGATTTAATAAGCATTTCTAATGTGTCCATGATCACTTTTTTTTTTTTTCCCCCCCACGTTCTAAGACTGGGGCAGTTAGTTCATGATTTCGGAACATAGATTTGGGTAAGATTGCAGTGACATGTTGTACTGTACAATACTTAGCTCTGTACCTCCATGCTTCCGAAATATTAGTAGTACAAAGTAAGACACCGATAAAACTATAGTTAAGTGAACTTTCTGGATGTGCTATTACAAAACTCCATGATTGCTTCTTAATTTATCAATTTGTATTATTGATGTAGTATGCTTAATAGAGTAGATAATAACAAAAAAGCTAGTGGTAGTAACATCACCTTCTTGCATATGTTCATGACTTAGCACATGATAAATCCTGTTTTCACCCAGTCTTTGGGTTCAATTTCATTCAATCCAAGTCTAAAATATAAATTAATTTCTAATGATCCTGGGTGGACCTTATTTAATAGTATTGTAGCAGAGATGGTTTTCCATACTCTTCTAAGCTGTGACCTACTTTTTGTACTGATGGGTAAAGGATAGCTTTACACAGACACTGAGAGAGTAACCTTACATAGGCTCAACACCAAAAGTGTTGTGCACAGAAGTCATTAATGTTAAATTCTCCAAGGTGGACTAAATGCAGGTACAGTGAGCAGTTTCTCTATTTTGTCACTTTGTGTGTTCACAAATAATATTTGTCACGCTGGCATCTAGGCATAAGGATAATTGTTCATTAAAAATCAATCAGTTAAAAGTAAACTGTAGTTAACTGGTGATGAGGACCGTAGTTACCAGTCTCATTGTTTGAGATGTGGCAAATGTTCATTGTAAGTTCTATAGAAACCTTGTGGTGTGGGTTTGATGTTGGTTGGGGTTTTTTTATTCATTTTTTTGAATGAGAATCACATTCCATAAGCTTAATAACTGAACTTGAGAAATGGTTTCTGTCAGAGGCAACACTGTGTGGTCATCTACTGAAAAGTTTGCACTAAAGTGGAAAAGTGCAACAGCAACATTTTTCAGTTGTTTCCCAAAACCATAGTATGAGTATACTAAGCAAAATTATTTATTTCACTTTCTCCTTGTATTAGTTTGTGTTAGTTTGTAGTATTTGTTTCTCTTATCTTCTGGCTACCTATGGTTAACAGTGCAGTGTATATTTTTTTTTTCCTATGGTATTGAGTGCATGACATTAGTCAGGAAGAGGGATTTGGCACAACATTGATGAGCACTAGTGACTCCAGCTTACAGGTGTCTGTCTTGTGGTAAGAACTCATAGCTCTGGTGCTTTAGCTGCCAGAGAGTTGGGTACCTTGGGCTAGAGCATGGGATGACTCACTTGAATAGAAATCAATCAACAAGTAATTCCAGACTGGGGAAGTGTCAGTATCAGTTAAAAACTCTGCCTGCGTTTTTGTTTTGGAGTTGGATTGTTTTCATGAGCTGTAGTGTTTTCTTGTTATCAAGGCCTGAAAATCAGAAGGTGTGTATGGTTTTATCTCATGACAAGTGTGAATTAATGGGAGGTAAGCTATTCTTCTGTCAAGGTGTTTACTGAGGGGAAAGAGCAGGCACACAGGCAGTTGGAGTAGAGTAACAAATGTGCTGCAAGTTTCATCCTGATTTACCTTGGGATAATTTATTCTAATCTCCCCATGCCCTAAGATACTATTGCCTTCAATCAGCATGTACTGAACCTCACTGAGTTCTTATTTCTATTATTAGCATTGTAATATGAAACTTAGTCACGTGTCCAGTGTGGAACTTCGTGTTCCTTCTCCTTCTTCTTTTCATATCCCTCCAAAGAAAATGCTTCATGAAATGCTATAAAATCAGATAATATAGAAAAATGCTTTCTAATAGATTGCTTTATAAAGCTTTTCTTGGTCCTATTTTTTCTTCCTATTGAGAAACTACATTCACAGTCTTGAAAAGCCTTCTCCCTAAGGAAAATGCTGATACTTCTGTATATAATTCGGTTTCTTGAGCCATGCTGAAATCACCAGGGTGCTGAAGTCTGGTCATGCCTGTCTGCTAGATTTTGGTTTACATTTCTAAAGCTGAGTAATGGCAACAAAGGTTTCCCATCTTCTGGTCCAGAAAGAATCAAGAGACTTCAAAACTTCGTAGGTTCATGGTGCATTGCTGTACTGTTTGTTGTTCATCTGGTGAGTCCCACATGCTCTTGGCTTGCAAGTTAGAGATGTGCAAGCAAAATATGGGCTCTGGGCATACATTTGAAATACAGATTATCCATCTGGTACTCCTCAGCAAGATGTGAAGTATTTTTTATCAGTTTCCAGAAAAAAAGTTGGAGGAGATACAAGCACAAATGTATCTACCTTTTCACTGGTCTCAGAGTTCCTCTGACTTTGACTGACACAATTCCATGGTTCTAGGGCCTTCTTGTCTCCCATTGTCTTACTGTTTATTCTCAGCATGTGTCTTCATCCAATAACAACACCTCCCCTTTTAATAGATGCAGTTCTTCTTTCCAAGAACTTTCACCATTGGTTTAACAGGAGAGTATGTCACTACATAAGGGATGTGGTGGATCTCTGTAGGCTGGAGGCCCCTTTGTCTGAACCAGCATGTTATCCTACTTGACTTTTTTAAAATGAAAATCATTGGGAGTGGGCTCATCTGATGGATTTCTCTGACTAGGTTCCCTCTGTTCAACTTTTGCAAATGTCTGTGCAATATGAAGATTACAGATCATTACACAAGTAAAGCAGTTCTACAAACAGAACAGAAATCACAGAAACAGGCCTGTACCATGTGCAAGCTTCACTGTGTTAATCTGCCATATTGGCTTTAGTTTCATCAGTTCCCTCTCTTGGCAAGTTTAGGTTTGATACAAGCACAGCAACATATGTTATGGAGAAAGAGAGATAGAAGGAGTGTCCCAAGCTTGGAATTATGACTAAAAACCCTGCTGAGGAAACTGTGTTTGTCAGAATTTGGAACTGAGAGGAGCTCTTCATCGTAAGTGATCTTAATATGTTTTCTAGCAGAAGGCATATGGGGCTTTCTGAAAGGTAATGTTTTGCCAAAAGTGTAACAGGTGCTTTTACTTGCATCACGGAGTAGAAATATAGCCAAGATAATATGTTGCACACTCGCTCGCGTTGACCAATTCAATTAGTACATTTCAAGAGATAATGTAGTAACCCTTGTAACAACCACCTACTCTTTGTCAACAACTAGCTTTTATCTTACTGATTTGATCTAGTCATCTGTGCACTCTGAAACTGGTTTAATAATTATTCTTAATCAATACTGTGTAGTATTAAGGTAGTAACTTAACAGTCATAGGGTTCCTTGTATTTGTTTTTAGAACTTTCCTACTAACCTTTAACGATTTTACTCATAGAAATTCATGAAAAATGAAGCAAAACCCAATCCAGAATTGAAACCTGTACATGTGTTATTATAGTGGGTGATAAAATTTTACAAGGGATTCAGGAGGTTTTTCATCATTTGAGGTGAAAATAAAATCAGTGTGTTTTTAAATTCTCTGCAAGAAGAAGAAAACTGCATGTACAGAATGTGATTTCAACTCTACTTTTGTTCTTCTGTTGTGATGTAATATAAAACTAATTGTGTGCTCTTCCTTTCAGTTCACATAAGTCTCCAAACAGGCTAAAAGATTTCATTTCTAAAATATTAAGGTGGACATGACAAAATATGCCTCACTTTTATATTTTCTGAAAAAGAAATAATGGTAAAATTAGTATGAAATCATAAAATACTTCAGCCTCTGTAGTTGGCAAATGCAGTTCCAATGGTTTTGTGGTAGTTCTGATTTTAGTGATTCTGAAAAATGCCAGTAGTACTAACCAGGGTGTGTGCTTCAGCAATATGGTTTAAAGATCCAATAAAACAGGCCATGTGCACAAATTAAAGCTACCTTATAAAATGTTGTATTTCAAGGAGCAAAAGGTCATTTTCTTTCTAAGTAGTTTATCATTTACATTATTAATGAGATCTTTTATTCTTTTTTAACCTAAACAAGACTTTAAAAAATAGCTTAAGAGAAAGAGCAGCTGTAAGAAGCTGAAATCAACAGTGAAGTATTTCACTACGAAGTCTAATGCTGTTTTGTTTGTACTTTAAAATATGAAAGTAGTTAAGATTTGACATCTTGTTCATTGGTTTCCTGCTGTCCTCTCCCTCCACCCCCAGACAGATTTTAATCTGGTGTGTGTAGTGTTATGGAAAGCAAGCAAGTTCATAACACCAAACTGCGATGAGTAACCATGGCTGTTTCTCTAGCAAGTTACGTGATACAGTTACGCTCTGTGGAATGACGCATTTTATGAATCAAAGCTGGGAGCCCGAGCTGTTACTTGTATACATGTGGGATTTTCTACAGTAGTGTTGTTCATGTTTTGCCTACAGTGTTGTGAATATGGATCCTATTGTTCAACATGGGATGTTCCCCAGGGATTGGTCTGAGTATGCAGAGGTCTGATCTCTGCTCTTGCACTCAGTTTTCACGTGTTCTTTTTTAAAGCTTAAGATTTTTATCCAAGGTATTGGATGTATGTGCAGTTGGCTTCTATTTCTGTGTCTTTCTCAGTATAAATGCTTTTGCTAATTTTTGTGACTTTTCTGTTTTTTTTTTTTTTTTTNNNNTTTTTTTTTTTTTTTCATGTTCTTGCGTAGATGGGGAGGGACTGCACTTCTGGAACTATAATGGTGTAGGCAGAGGCACAGGTTTTGGTGATAGGCAAATGTGGACATGTACCTGAATATGCACATGCAAGATTTTTTTGATGGCCGTGGTTGCTTCAATGCTAGTTGTTTGTCTATAAGAAGGTAACTTCTTGAATGTGTTGCTGATATTCTAAATAACACATTAAAAATCTCTAGCCTGTAGATAAAGCAGATTGTACTTTGGTCAAGTTGAAGATCAGCTAGCATGTGTTAAAGTACAGCTTGCCTTATCTTCACATTGTTGTTGTTTGAGAATATGTCAGTCCATGTTTACTATAGGAAAGAAAGGCATCTTTGAGCAACCTAGTGAGCACAAGTTATCCTGACTGGCTTTCAGAGGTTGCTATAGAATGGGATTATTTCTAGTTTTTGCACATTATTCTAGCCATACGTATATATCAGTATATCAGTAAAGATTTATTAAAGCAGTTTCCAAAGGGAAACTAGTTTAAACAAAATTCATCCACCACCCCGGCGTAACTGTGTGCGTTAACCTCATAGTTATGGTATAGTTCAAATTTTATCATGTCCCTGGTATCTTATTTTTAGGTTCAGTGTGTCAATGGATTGTGTTAATTGTCAGAAGACTTCAAGGAGATAAAATTATTAAACTCTGGTAGTTTCCTCTTTCATGTAGCACCATCTAAACTACTGTTTGATTAAGGTTTCTACCATTGCCTATGCCTGACTCAGTTTTAAGTCTTGATTCTCTCCATTCGTGAATTAGTGCAGTTATTTATTAGAACCATCCATCTATTAGCGATAGGGTAAGCCCAGCTGCAGTTCTGGTCTCTGTTCTGCCCACTGACACTTTCAGCTATGACTTTCTCAGATGCCTTAAAAAGATGTCACAATTTCCACTTGATAGAAACTCATTGGTGAACTTCATTTTGGGTAGAGCGTAAGCTACTCTCAAAATCATCTTGTTTGTTATTCTATTAATAATTACTTTGAAAAGAGATAGTGTCTTTTGGAAATATTTTACAGAAAGATCCTATTTTTTTAATGATCATAAACCTTTCTATCTTCATAGTATGATTCTGTAATTATAATTTATTTTGCATGGTGTCTGAAAAAGTCACCAAGAATTTAATCATGAGTGAGTTTGACTACCTAGTTAAAGAACTTAAATTGTCCATGTATTTAATAAAACTACTTTAAAAACACAATAGTAGAACAAGACAGCAGTAGCTGCTCATCGAAGTATGCAGCATTTGATGGCTGTTTCTTAAACTGTTGAAAGCCAGTGATACAATTACAAGTATTTGTTTGCAATTTGTAATTGTGGAGAATGGTTTTGGGATGGGAGGGGGAATCAATATTTTCTGGTTTACTCCAAATGTACAGGCAATTTGAGGTATCATTGAGAAAAATCAGATTTTTAAATATTAAGCAACTCTTAATTTGTGAAAATACTTGTGATACTGTACTTTGAGTATATCAAATTAACAGTAGCTTTTAATAAGATTTCACATAAGTGTAGGGTTTTATATTTGCAACCATGATGGAGGTTTTTTATTCTTCTTGCTTTCAGATTTGTTTGACTTTAGCAAACCAGTAGTTCTTTGAAGTAGTTGCCAGAAAGTTTCACAAGCTGTGGGAATTTCTGTGTGACCACACCAGTCAGGGAACACTACTGATGTGGCAAGAAACCAAAATTCCCTGACATATTTCAGAAAATACTTTTGTAGTAAAGCTGAACTCCCCAGCAATAGGGTTGTAGTAAAGCAGCTGTCTTAATTGTAGCTTTCCGTTCATTAAATTAAAGGGTTTTAAAGTTTATTCTCCAGCTTTGTTATGTATGCTTCCTATTCATATTAAAAATGCACACCTGGAGAAAAAGATAACTATCTGAAGGAAGCTGGTGATTTGCACTTGGGAGCCGAAAGGTTTCCAGGATTAAGGGTAACACAGTGGTTTTTTGGTAACTAGGAAGTGATACACTGTTTAATAATGGGAAAGGTTGTGGGTTGTTTTTTTTTTTTCTTTTTGTCTTATGACTTTTCTGAGCAGGTATGACTTTATTTTTTCAGATAAATATTTAATCTTTCAATTCATTCTTGTCCTGATATGTGTTAACTTTGGTCAAGTAACTGATGGAGCATGTGAGTGTCCTGTTACTATTCAATTACAGAGCACTGAATTGGCCAACAGCATTCTGCTTCTAGCCAGTGCACTGTATATATTAAAGTATTAGCTCCCTGAAATGAACTGGGGACATCATACTTTTGTTGTAGCTGATTGGATAGGCTTGCAACATCACATTTAGTTATTTCTCATTGTCAGTATGAACAGAACACAATTACACAGTTGTTTTAAATCTGTGGTAAGCTGGCAAACCCTGTTTATTACACACTAATATGTATTGCCTTCAGGTCCTGAGATAGTGGTACATTTGATTTTACAGTAAATGTCACTTCTTTAACTATACTTAGTTTCTAAATAGATTTATCTGACTTGTGAGCCATCAAAGGTTTTTGATAATCAAACAATGATGCAGTGAAATATGGAGCTGGGCATACTCAGAACAGACCTACTAATTCCTAGATACTAGAAAAAAATTTTCACTGAGAGTATTGTCAAGCTTTGGAGCAGGCTCTCCAGGGAAGTGGTGGAGTCACCATCCCTGGAGGTATTTAAAAGATGTGTAGATGTGGCAGCTAGTCTAGTGGTGACCTTGTCAGTAGTGGATTAATGATTGAACTCAATTATCTTAGTGGTCTTTTCCAATCTAAATGATTCTATGATTCTAATAAAGGTAATTCATCACTAGAATAACTTGCTGTTATTTGTGTTGACTTTGATTCTGAAAACATGGTATAAATAATGTTTCTTAAAGAAAAACCTCAATTTTTTTGTACCAAAAGGACTGTAGAGGAGTTGTTATTGTTTTATATAGGAAACCAACCCTACTCATAATGTGTTACCCATTTTCCTCAGCTTATGAAGGAGGACTCTGACCCTTTATCAGAAGTTTTGAAGGATAATATACTTTTCCAACAGAATCTGCAGAGAGTAGTTAATGAATTGAACTGTGGTCTTAAAAGTGAGCCTCTAGAATCTGATGTGTTGAGGTCTAAAGTTAGCTCTGCCATCAAGTACTCTCAAGAGAGGGAGATTTTGTTACTATTATCAGTTACAACCTCTGTTACTTGTTAACCAGTGTGGCTATGTTAGATTGATTTGGAGTAGTGTCGTGTTGTGTGCTGCGGTCATCCTTGTTTGGTTGCGGGGGTTTTTTTCTTTTTTTTTTTTCTCTTTTTTGTTTTCTGATTACCCAGGGAGTAAATCTTTCCCAGTATAAAACAAGTGGCTTAAAATTTCGCTCTTGGGTGTCAAAGCAAGCAAACAAGGACAATTATGAGCTGTGGAAAGAAAACAAATCTGAATGTTGCTTAGTCTACCAGGAGTCCAACACTGTAACTTTCTTATCACCTCACTTACCCTCTGCCCTCTGTCCCCCAGACATTTATAAACAGAACACAATGATATAAACAGAACACATTAACATAAACACCAAACTCTATTTCGTCTCCTGCACTACTTGTCATAGAATCATTGAATGGTTTGGATTGGAAGGGACCTTAAAGATCATTAAGCTCCAACCCCTGTGCTGAGGGCAGAGAGAACCTGTGCCACCAGTACCTCATCACCGTCACAATAAAGAATTTTGTCCTAACATCTATTCTGAATCTACCCTCTCCCAGCTTAAAGCCATTCCTCCTTTACCTGTCATTACATGCTTTTATAAAAAGTCTCTCTCCATCTTGCTTGTAGACTCCCTTTAGGGACTAAAGAGCTTAGTTGATTTAATTAAGTAAAATTACTTTTAAGCCCAAGATAACTTGCTTATTCTTATAACTTTCTCTACAAAAGTGAATCGGAGGCCTAATATTGCAGAAACTCTGATGAAAGTGTTCCCGTAGGTGTCACCTCAGTTGTGTGGATGGTCACAGCACTGGATCAATCCTGTGCATGTCAGTAGTCCTCAGCTGCCACGTGCACTCACCCAGAATTGTGTAATGGCCTCTCTTGCTTAAAGATGGCTCTCAGCCCACTCCTTGAAGCACATTTGCTTTCCTTTTCTGGCACTGAGGAGAAAAACTGGCTTTACAACCGTTTATATGCTATAAGGCAAAGTTGAACTCTTAAGGTGGGTAATAAAAAAAGCCTGTTTTACTGGATTGATTAGCTGGCAACTTCAAGGCAATTTGCAAATGTGCCTCTCGCCAGCAGATAAGGTCAGACAGTGTGAGAAGCCTGGCTTTATTGATGTCCTTCATTTCCATCCATTGAGATCCTTTTTGGCAGTTGATGTGTGACAAGTAAACGAGGTGCAAGTTTCTGTTTCTTTCATACTTTGATGTGCTGTCAGGTGATGTGAAACAACATCAGATCAAATGAACACTCAACTCCTGAGTTTTGCTGTCCTAAGAGTGTGCTGGTTGTCCATCCCTGCACCAGTAATATCTGACTCTGTTGTCTAGTTTGAACACATTTTATATGTACAATGTCTTAAAGACCTTAAGCTGTGAATGATGTAAAAACGTTAGTGCCTGCCCTAAGGATAGGCCTTCTGTGAGAAGCTCAGCAGATGTATATATTGCTTTGCCCAAAGCGTAGTGAATGAGCAGGTGCTTGACTTTATGTTCAGTCGCTGACTCCATTACCTCAGTCTACATCCTCTGTCTGATGGCTGGGCATACGAGAGAGGGGACTGGCAGTACAGGGGAATGTGTGGGACTCACAGAGGCTCGGGGTCTGGGAGAAGAAGGCAAGGGCTCAGGCTCGGAGAGGTGGCAACCTAGGATCCTAAGAGATGAGAGTAGTAGCATGTGCATGATCAGAGGCATCCTGGCATGAATGAGTGACTCAATAGGATGGTAGACGATGCCAGAGGTACCCACCAAAAGGGATTGCTGGAAGATTACCATGTTATTCAGTACTAAATATTGAACTTAGGCAGTTACATCTACTATAAACTGTAGTTTCTTGAAATGTATATTCTGCAGGCATTACTTTCTATTATTCTGCTTTCATTTAGAGGGGGCTTATGTTGTTGTGTTTTTTTTTCGTTTTGTTTGCGGGTTTTTTGCTTGTTTGTTTTGGTTTTTTCAATTGGGTTCCTGCATATAAGGGGAAGAATAATCTTTACCTTGAGAACTATTAAGATCTGGAATAGATTGCCTAGAGAAGTGGTGAAGTCTTTCTTGCTGGAAGTATTCAAAGTTTGATCCAATGGGACCTTGGAAAATCTATTTTAAAGCCCTACTTTCAAGCACAGTTTTACTAGATGATCTCCAGAGGTCCCTTTCAACCTAGATTTTTCTATGATTCTGTGATCTAGGTCATATATAGCTATGTTTTTTTCTAAAATATTGGTAATATCATAATGAAAATTATATTAATCTAGCTAAAATAAAATACATTTTTTCTTTTGAAAATAAACGTGAAAAATAAATTAGTCCACCAATGCAATAATATTGCCAACGCACAATGATAGCTTTATTAAAGGAGTTTGCATCATTGTTCTATATTACAGAAATAGCTATAATACTGATACTCAGGTTTTTTTGTTTATATGAGAGCAGAAAGAGCTCTCAGTGAGATTGCATCCTATAAGGATTTTGCTTGATGTACACCATGCTGCCTGAGTAATGTTTAAAACCCTAGTTTCAAACATAATCGGAAAACATTTGACTATTAATACCAAATACATTTTCCCCCTTTATTTTTAGTTGTATGTAAATGATGATTGCCTGAATCAAGAAGATTTTATGGCTGAGTGCGTGTTTGTGTGTGTATATAAAGCAAACAATATGTATTTGTATGTTTGTTACAGAACAAATTGAGCATGTTAAGAGAATGTTATAAATGGTGGAGATACATGTTTCAAGACACTTTGAAGTAGATATATCCTGGTTGTTTAGTTTTATTTTTGGTTTTTGGGGCTTTTTAAGTTTTTGTCTGTTTGTTTTCCAAAATGGCCCGCTATAGTGGTTGGCCTTCCTGGTTTAAGTCTTTTTGGCTTTGTCCCAGCAGTTCCTTGTAGAAATCATTAAAGAGTCAATGTAATCTTTTGACATTCCCTGTATGACATTCCAAACTAACTTTTCAAATTTTGCCAAAAAAATTCCACTGTTTATTGGCTCAGGAAATAATCCTAAGATCTGTGTTAGCATGGTGATGTCTGTGTGTATATTATGTGAAGTCTGTACAGTGCTGCAGAAGACCTAAAAATTTAGACCTGGCTTTCAGAATGGAATGTAAGTATCTCCTGCTGGAGATAACAGAATCCTGTAAGCTACTTCATGGGAAAGTATACTTAAATATTCAAACCCTTATGTGTTAACCTGTGACCGACTTGCATGTAAAATTAGGCGTAGGGACTACTTGGTTTACTTATGATTTAGGTAGAGGTTATGTAGCAACTTTTGGATACTGTTTTAAATGTTTAACTGTGCAATCAAAATGGAACACATATATATGGGTATACTTTATAATCCTGCTTTATAATGACTCCTTCTCCTTTACATGTGGATTTGGCTGTTGCTCTCAGGCTCTTTTTTTTTTTTCTGTCCTCTTTCATTAAGGGAAAACCATGACAGTTGTTTTGGCTAATATAATAAAATCATATCAGCAGGGGAAAAAAACAGTTACAGGGTCAGCATTTCTCTAAGTGAAAACTTTCTATTTTTTGTTATTTGTGTTGCTATTGATTTTTGTTTGCTTGTTTAAATTATTTAATATCTTTATTTTTCTTTGTATTTAGACCAACCCTATCTTTTCTTTTTTCCCCTGGCACATAACTGTTTTAGGACCTGTTCTTGAAGTGAAGAACCAGGTGCTTCCATTGTGCTTGCCTGCAAGAAGAGATGTTTGATGTAGATGTTTCTTATTCTTCCATGACTCCTTAGCATAATTGCAACTGTCACAGACCATGTTCAAACAGGTAACACCGCTTCAGGCAGTGGTGTGCTGTCACCTTCCTGTGTGGGGAACTAGATTTGTAATTAACTACTATTTGCACAGTTACAAATATAATTATTTAGGCAACAGCTTCCCTTGACAGCCCAGGGAAAGAAGGGGGAAAAGATCCTCAAATAGACTAGTCCTAAAATAAAGGAGCAGCAATGAGTTGATTTCCTTGAGGCAGGCAGCCCACAGCCTTCACCTGGGGTTTGTTCTGGGCGATGAGGCAGTGAACCTGCTGTGTTAGCACACCTTGCAGGTGCTCTGGAAACACCATCTCTTTATGTTGTTTGTGAGCCTGCTGCTCGGGCCCTGATGGGGAGTTATGGCCACGTGGTTAATGAGTTGCTTGAACATCCGTGTTCACATTTAGCGGCAGCAGCGTGGTGTGCTCTGACAGTGTCGCACTGCAGCAGCAGTGTGGGCAGAGGTGTGTGGGGGTTTGGGGCCACTGGAGCCACTCTTTTGGGGAGCAGGAGCAGGGGAGTGTCCAGCACAGCCAAGGTTCTCTTCCAAACTCGGTTTTCAAGCCTAGTTTGTGGTCCACTTTGGGAGGTTTGTGTGGCTGAAAACCAGAGGAAAGTAGCCAGCCTGCATTTTGAATAATTATGTAGACTTGAGGAGTTGGCCTGCGAGTGTTAAAAGTGAATGATGGTAAAATATTTTATACTGTGGCAGGTTAAACCTTCATCTGTTTATAAAACAAGAAGTTAAGACCTGTATTTAAGTGTAGTAGTGCATGTCTGGCACAGAAATTAATGTATGTAGTGGTCACTGATAGCTGCCTATACATTAAGTGTTTGAGTAATGTTGGAGAAAAAGGTGACAAATTCAACAGTAAGAGAATGCCAGATAGTTGAATGAGATGCATCAGACTCCTCATCCAGCTGTGTAGATAACATTGTTTGAGACTGGCTGAGACTAAAAAGCAGTGCTGTCAAGGAAACTCTTCAGACTCAGCATGAAATCATACTGTCTAACAGTTATGAAGGGAAACCCACAAAAGATTCTGAAACTTCAAAGGGCATTTAAAAAAATCAAACCCCCGTCCACCCACCTGACCCAAAAAACCCCCAAACTACCAAAACAAATAAAAACCTCCAAAGCCATGGTAATTGATGGTCTAACCCCTCCACTTTTTTTTTTTTTTTATGCTAGTAGGAATTTGTACAAATCTTAAATACTTTTTTATTTTTTTGCCTGGCACTGATCTAGTTCCTTAGGAATGAACTTCATTAGTTGTTTTAAAGATGCCAGATAACTTCCCTCCATTACCTTATCTAATTTCTTCATCCTCTAGTCTCTGCTTTGTTGTCATACTCTTGTTACAGTTTGCTTTGTTCCATCCCATTATGCTTTTATTCATCTAGTACTTGTTTTCATGTCTAATCTTCTGCTTATTCTCCTTGAAACCCCCTATACTCTTCAGAGCCTGCATTAATTGCTGATTCAATTAGCCTTATCAGTTCTGATTTATTTTTACATTTGAATATTATCTGATACAATGCTTTTGAAATTTATGGAAAGGGGCGTCCTTTCTTCATGAATGCAATAAGAAATGAACCAGGAGGGCATTCCCTTTGTGATTTTTTTTCCTCAAGCTTTTGAACTGCTTCCCAGCCAGAGCTTTGCTATGAAGTTCTCTTAGACTTCCCTTCCAAACATGCTGCTGTGATTTACTTTGGCTGCTTTGTGTTTGCTGGCTCAGGGTCGGCAGCCAGGCTGTCACTGCATTCAGTACCCAACAAAATTGTTCTACCACTTATTCTGTCTAGTCTTGAAAATTGCCTTTACTTTGAAAGAATTCTGTTCATGTCATATTGCTTGAAAAGGGGTAGTGTATGCTGCTGCATGAATTTAACCTGGTTGAAGGTTAGATACTTTGTTTATCAATTTTGGTGAAGTTTTGGCTATATTTGGCAACTAATTCCTGGCATATGCTGAAATTGAATCCCCATCCTATTTTTGCAAGGAACAAACTTGCTTAGGTGAAATTCTAAGTTTTATTAGTAGTAGAACAGTATATGTGGTATAGGCCAGAATTTGTACTTTGATTCCAAATATCAGGTGGAGGTTGAGAGCATTCAGCATGTGTAAATATTGATGTCACATTCAGAAAGCTCTTGTGGGCAAGCAGACCACTTACCTGGTCATGACAAGGTACATTTTGCACTAGGAAAGCAATTAAGATTAAATAAACTAAGCTGAGTGTTTTTATTTAGGTGTAATTTAGGGTAGGCAATCTGGAATAGAGGTCATTACCTTTGTTACTGATTACATAAGCTTAAATATTAGAGATCTATGTAAAGGTTTAGCTAATGGTATTCAAAATCAAGTTGTTAATTTACTTTATTCAGTTACTAAGGTAAAATAAGCTTGACAACATGGAAGAATCAATTTCAAATTAATTTCTCTTTTAAAGCTCTCATGAAAATCAGTTCTTTCCAGGAAAAAAAGGGCTGTTTTGTCATTGATTTGCTGTATTGCTTAAATTTGGTCAATTGACTAGTCTTATGCAAAACCAGAAATACAGTATTATGTTTTTAAGTAGTCCTTGTTTTGATGCTTTTCCTTTAAAGTACACTTCTGGTGTATTGCAGGGTTGAGAAAGAAACATGAAGGAAAGAAAGCATTAGTGGTTGTGAACTTCTGTCCTCTGTCCTATTTTTCATTCCAGCTGTTCTGTGATCATAGCTCCAACTTGATAAGGTGCTGCAGTCAACTCCCTCTTTACGTCTCCCAGCCCTTCCACGTTAAGTTTTGGGGAGTTTTCCTATTGGGAGGCATTGCCCATTTTCACTGCCTTGCAAAAACGCTGAACAGTGGGGAAACTGGGGAAAAGATAGCAGATCTCAGCACTGTAAGCAGAGCTCTCCCTCTTTTGCTCCTGTTTCAGTATAAACCAGCAATGCTGGCCTAGTGCCTGCATTCCTCTGTAATCGGTTGCCACAGCATGCTAAGATTGCTTTGTGGGAAGTACATAAATATTGTACCTGCCAGCCAGGAATACAAAAGCTGAAATAGGAAGGATTGGGGAATGTCGGGTCTACTTGGCGAAATTTGGTGTTTAAAAATGCTTGGCATTAGCTTGTACATTAAGTGATTTGAAACTTAAAAACCAAACTAGCTTCTGAGTTACAAACTCTGAAAAATAGCAGCAGTTGATACATAAGCTGATAATCAGGACGCATTCTCAAACAATGAGGTGATTTAATGCTGTAAGTTATGTGAGCCTGGCTGTGCATGGGAGCTTCAACAACTTTGTAAATAAAGGGTTGAAGAGACTTGCATTACTTCAGATAGCAACAGGAGACTTTGTTATAAATGCTCATTTGTTGGATAGCTGTGTTTAAAATGAACAAATAAGACCTAAGTGGGCTTAAATTATTTGTGAAGGCACTGTATGTCAGTAGGAGAGTTGGAGAAGAAACAACAAAACCAAGGGAACACCAAAAAACCTAAACAAAACAAGACCCCCCATCCCTGCCTCTTCCCACCTACCCCCTGCCCCAAACCCAAATGAGTACCTCACTCAAAAGCAGTTCTTTACCAGTCTCCTTTACGGAATCACACTCTACCCCATTCCATTTTACTCCCCCAAACTCCAGCTGTGGCTTGCACGACTTCTGCTCACTCCGCTCCTTCCCTTGGCCTCCTGATGGGTATCATCTTCACTGGCATCAGATTTCTAGCTTCCCAGTGTGTTCCCTTTTGTGTTGTATACCAGCTGTCGGAACAACAGCAGTGCCTGTTCACCTCATTTGTAACAGCTGGAATAGGCAGCCTCACCTCTTGGCCAGCTCTGTGAATTAAAAGCTCACATGACGGAGAAAAGGAAGTGTATCACTTTGGTGGCTTTGTGGCAGAAGGTTTAGCAGGTGTTTGTCTAAAAGTTGGCCCAGTATTCTCACCCACCCTGTGATGGTGGAAGAATGCTCTGCTTGCTCTGGTCCAGCGAGGTGTCTGTGCTGCCAGGGATGTGGCTGTCTAGCCAGGCTGCAGCTTGTGGCTGAGCTTGGCACCACAGCTGCATTGAATGCCAACTGAGCGGCTGCTTTTTGGGGGCTTAAGTGAAATATTCAGCTGAAAAGAAGGAACTGACCAAAAGATGACTGCCACTGCACTTAGAGTGGAGGGAAGATGTGGGAGTGTCTATCTTGTAGATGAAAGCTTTTTGAAGTGGTTATCTTCTGGTGTGGTACACCATGATCACAGGGAGCATGTTAGTCTTTTAGGGTGATGAAAAAATTGTGTAACAGGGATGTAAAGATGTAAATGTTTGGATTTTACTGGTCTGAAACATACACTGTTTAAATACTAATGGAAACACAGAAAGCACAAGTTGTTTGCAAGCTAGGACTGTCCTGTAGCATGCTTATTCTATTTTTTTTCTTCACGGTGTGCAGGAATTGCCTTCTTCTTTTAAAGTGAGGACACCCAAGGATGTGCAGGAATTAGAAAAATGTCTAGCCAGTTTGGGTGGCAGTGTCGCTATTCTTTTGTTTGCCTATTCTCTTTGTGCAGGAGGAGGAGGACTTGTGCTACATATATGCAGTCAGTGCTACTGCAGGTCCTGGAGAACAGTTTGATCTCATTGATAAAAAAGTCTTGTGATACTAGATGTTTTGAAGTCTGTGCAACAAACTGAAAAGGGAAGAAAGAGGTGTGCTTTGGTAAGCCTAAATATAAATTTGTCAGCTGTTCGTACATGGGGGAAGAAGATGAGATGAAGACAGATAGGGAAGAATAACAGAAAATTGTTCATCCATGGCGATTGTTTTCAAAGTGCAGACATTCCCAAGTTGGCTTTTCACAGTGTCTGTTTACTTTTTCTTCTTGAAGACTTACAAATTATCATAGAATGGTTTGGAAGGCACCTTAAAGATCATCGAGTTCCAACCCTTCTGTCATGGGCAGGGATATGTTTCACTACACCAGGTTGCTCAAAACCCCATCCAGCCTGGCCCTGAACACTTCCAGAGATGGGACATCCCCAACTTCCCTGTGTTCCAGATCCCTTTGGGAGCCTTTTGAAGCCATAAGTTTGATAACAGAAGTTCCCTGTCATGCTTGAAGGGGTATGTTTTAAAAGCTCATGTCATCATGTGGTTTACAAAATAGATGATGCATGAATGTATAGACAACACTTAGATGAAGTTTGAAGCTTTAAGGTCTAAAAGAAAGTCTGGGTGCAGAAAGATAATTCATAATAATTCTAAACAGTGTTTTTTGTTCATTAACACAATTTACAAGATAGGCTTTATTTTGAGATCTGGAATGTTTTCTTGCAAAAATTATGGACTGGGTGTTTTTGCTGCCAGTGACGAGACTTTCTTCCTAAGTTTGATTGGCACAGTCCTCTACTCAGAAGCAGATTGAGTAATACCCACCAATAGAAAACACCAGCTAACAGTGGCAAGTCTTGATCCGCTATTCAGCTGTCCTCACACAAGAAGGAAACCTCAGATATCTCTAATTTCAGGTTATTTCTCAAGTTTAGTAACAATCCAGCACCAAAATTTGTGTGGAATTTGTTTTATTTAAAAGTGGAGTTAGCTTTCTGTGGGATTAATGCTCTCAGAGCCATGATAAGGTGTTTGCTCTTCTTTTCCTACCTCAGCAACAGACAGCAGTCACCTCTGCCACCAGCATCTAGCTGAGCTGACAGATTTAAGCTCTGTTTAGTTCTGAAGTTTATTCATAGTCCAGTTACCTACCACACACTACCTGCTTTTTCAAGCTTTTTAAAAGTATGCTTTGGCAATCATTTTGGTCATGATCCATGTTCAGTTTCGGGAGGAGGAAAGCAACTGGTTCACAAAATGCCATTGGGGCAACATCAGAAATCGAATATGAACATTACAATTCACAACCCTGTTTTGAGTCTATAATCTCTTCTGTCTACAGTTTGCTGCTTTCTTGCTCTTTAAAAAACACCTTGAACTTTTTTTTGCTCTGAAGAAAGAGGTTGAAATGTGAGGTACGATGACATCAGTCCTGTTGAAAAAACTGAAATCTTAGGGAACTGTAGCTTTTACGTGCAGAATATACTGTGTTAATAGGAGGCAAAAATTATAGGAACAGGTCTTTTGTTTGGCTGTTTAATGTGTAGACAAAAAAATTACTTTGGACATGCACTTGAGATATGAGGAGAAGCTTGTTTTGGAAAGCTGGTGGATTTTTTAACATGCCTGTACTTATAAGACGCATTATTTTCTGCAAGTCATGATTTATTTTTTTTTTTAATAGGCCATCATGCTGCCTTGGTAAATGAAATGTTTCAATGTAGACCATTAATCTTTTAACTCATAGGTAGAGGACAGCAGTTCAAAGTTGCTATCAGAAAACAGCATGTCTCACATAGGGAATATTACATGGGCACCTGATGCTTTTCTGATATTCTCAGCAACATTCTCAAAAGTGACATTTATATTTATTTATTTATATTATCCTGTAAAAGGTAGGGATTAATGTTGACCTGCAAGCATAGTGGATAGGGTGACATTTGTGTGAATCATCCTTGTTTTACTTTAAGGCATTTTTTTTCCTGTTTTAGAAGCCAGTAGAAGTAGCACAGGTAGTTTCTAGACTGTTGGATTACTATCATACTGTGGATATAATAGAGGAGTAGAATTTTTATCTAAAAGCATGTTTTGGATATACATTCTAATTCATAGAGCTTTGATTGTTTTTCTGAATCTATTATGCAGATGATTAAAATTCTGTTTCATTATCACAACTTTACTTGGCAGTAAAATTGACATGATGGTTCTTATCTGTCATACATAAGTGTCATGACATACAGTTTATTGCCAGCTAATAGAGTATGAGAACTTTTTGTATTTCAATTTTGTTATGGTGATTAATTTGATAACTGAGGTTTTAAATGTTTTAGTAGCTTGTCTTTATAAATTTCAGTCGTGAAAGCTTACTTATTTGGTTTTGAAAATTTGAAGGCATAAATTAGTCTATATAAACTAATATATTAATGGGAAATGTTGGTAACTGGGCTCTACAGTGCTCAGCTTCCAGTTTGATTCAGCGTTCGTATTCTTCCACTCTTCAGCGTTGGGGAAGTTGAGGACGGTGAACTTCACCTTTCCCTCTGTAGTTCTTGAGTTCATGCAACACTGTTTGCAGTCTCCAAAAGGCATTATTTACAAAAATAAAGCAGTTCTAGCTCTTGCATTTTCAGTGAGGTGGTTTTCTTTTGTGCTGTCATGCTGTTTAAAGCTGAGGCAGGTGATAGAAGAACCATAGAGTTCCTGAATTCTTGGATTGGCATGGTGCAGGAAATGGAGCAGCAAGCCATTTACTGCTCTATACACACTGGCTGAAGGTGTTATTCTATAAATGTTTGTGGGGTTTTTTTAAATATCATAAAGGTCTCTGACATGAGCAATAAAAACTGCAAAAATATTGAAAACATTACAAGTGTCTTGTTCTCATTTGTATTTTATAGTACTTGAGCAGTGTGGGGAGCAGGTACCTTCAGATACTTTTTCCTCCCGCTAGTTTCCTTCTGCTCTTACTTATTCCTCATGCAGTAGATATCTCTGTACTTTATGTTAATCCTGTATCTAAGGTCTAGCTATAATGCTTCATGCTATGCAAAATGACACGTTGGATCCTGCCATGCATTAGCTGCATGGTTTAATTCTATGTAAGTAAAGCAACATTCGTGAAGTTGTCATGACCAGATTCACACCCTTGAAGTTTAAAGAGTCCTTCATACAATCTGGTTTGATCCTTTGCAAATGTGACCAAAATATTTACCTCAGAAGTTGGAATAAAGGATGTTAAGAACCCAAGTACTGAAATTGATGGTCAGTATTGTTTTTCTACTATAAGCTCTCCTAGAATTTAATTACCTTTAGGTTGTCTGATTTCAAGATTAAGTTTTTAGATAACCAGTCTTTGCTACTGAACATGTTGCTGATAGGCTGGGATGATTCTTCCCCCTCCACCCCTCTCCCCCATATGTAAAGGCTATTACGATGTAAATAATACAGTTATTTTGGTCAAATAATCTCCATTAACCTGTAATGGCAGCTTACCTTGCTTTATTGCTGTGAAGTCTATGTCTTCAGTTTTAACAGCAAGAACCGTTGGGATGCCTAAAGCTGTGCACATTTTAAGACTTCACAGGTAAAAATCTGTACGATGCAGGTAATGCAAACCTTTTTCAAAAGGGGAGGGGGAAGAGGAAAAAGGATCTCAGAAAAGTTCAAGTGTAGCCTTTGTCTCTAAAACTTGTCTTGGAGTGAATGTATATATAATATATATACAAACCAAACATTTGACATAAATACTTTTTTTTTTTTTGAGGAGAATTAATTCACTTAGAGATTTTACTCTGTCAGCATAAGTGCAGCTCTACTTTCTGTAACTTAACAATATTAATGTATAATTAATGGTCTGAAGAGGGTAAAGCCTTTTCTGTTACACCTATACTGTACTTCAAGAACACTGAGTCTGTCATCAAGTCCCTCTTTGCCATCCATTGAGACACTGGGTGGTCCCCAACAGAAATATTGTCCCCAGTCCAGCTGCATGAGTATATGTAGGTACCACATGGCAGAACTGAAATAAGAATACTGTGTTGCATGTCTTCTCTGCAACAGGTATTGCTGCATTTCTCTGCTTGCTTTACCTTCAGTACGTTATTGATTTAGTGGGATCTCAGAGACATGTCAGGATATGGTATAGTCCTAGAACTAAAACTCAGGCTTATTTCCTCTCCCATCCATCTCTTCCAGTCCATCTTTGACATTCATGTGTGGTCTTGCTGAATCCACAGTTCAAAATAGTTGGATTTGTCATGAAAACACTTCACAGTATGAGTTTACCAGAGGTGTGTTATAATGAAATGCAGGGAAGGCTTGCAAACCACTTAATAACTCCATTTTATGCACTAATTAAGCACCTAACCTCTTGTAGTGGTATGAGGAATTTTTTTTTTTTGATTTTTTTCAACTGCATATGTTGGATTCACTTCTAAGAGGCAATGACTACTGTAGGTAGGTACCTTATTTCTAGGCACAGGATAACAAATCCAGTTTCTCTACTTATAGGCTTTTAAAAGTGAAATAAAAAGTTAGGTTTCTATTTTTGTGGAGGTTAGAAGAGGAAAGAGGATTCAGAATTACTTGTGGTTTGGGTTTTGTTTTTAAAACGAGTCTCTTTTCCTTGTAACTACCTTCATTGAAACTAAAATGCTTTCAAGTACATTCTAAATAAACAAATAGAGGTATGATCATATATGTGGTCTGCCCCGAAGAGGGTGAACTATTTGCGGGTGAACTCCAGCGTTAAGGGCTGTTAGATGAAGAAGAGGTATAATTATATTGCACTATGGAAGAATAGTTTTTCTTTGCTCAGTTCCGTACTAGTTCTGGTAAATAGTGAGCTGGCAATAACTGTTATACCTGTTTAGGATATAACTTTTAAATGCCTATGTTTTTTTCCTATATGGACTCTTCTTCTGTAAAGAATCTCTGCCTATATGTTCTGTTTTTCTGGAAAACATAAGACAATAACTAAAGTGATTTAAGCATTGTTAGTGCAATTTTTGAGAACATTGTCAGAATGCTTTGCAAGACCTACTGGTTACTTATATGACATAATTCTGGTGTGCTTGAAAATATCACGGGTGTCAGCCACGGGAAGCACGTATAAGAAAGCTGAATCCTTAATTTTTTCAATCTTAATTTTGAACTTTGGGGTGGTGAGCTTCTATTGTATTGATATTCTTTCTGTCCTAAAAGTGATAGTTTGAAAACTTGCAGCTACTGGTTTGGAGTTTGCATGTGTGTCTACACACATGCACAGACTTTCAATCTGTATATGATTTTATTCTTTATTCTTGTTCTGAGTCAGACTGTGCTGCAACAAGTCTTTTATTCTTTGTAGCTCAGTTTGGAGGTGTTTTTACACCATAAGCTGTAATGCTTAATCACCTAAGGCTTTCATGCTAATTCTCTATTTATATTTAATTGATTTTGTTTTTTCAAGTAATGCAAATTTTCATCATGTTGTGATGCTTCTGGCATCCACATTTACTTTCTGTGTAACTTACAGGAGAATTTTGTGGGGAAATAACTATAGACAGGGAGCAAGTGGTGACCTGTAGACATTGCTCAAAATGAACTTTCTTTTACCTTGGTTGTTGCTATAGTAATGCCCAATAATTTGTATGGAAACTTGCAAATAATGTTTTGTGGTAAATATATCAGAGGATTTTCCTGCAAAATAGAAGAGTTGAATTTTATATTAATGGTGAGACATCCAGTTTTTCGTTGGGAATATAGAAAAGATGAAGCATTTCCTCTGCAGAAGGGGAAAGCAGAAGCTGGTTTCCATAGGTATTGAGTTAAACTTAATTCTTCTATCTGGTTGAATAACTTAATCCTCATTAAAGTGCGCTGTTGATAGATATGACTTTGAGGTAAGCAATTTTTAGCTACATGGGCTGATGCATGCTGGAGAGCACTTGTATTGGTTGTTTTAGGATTATACATCATTACAAAGACACGTTTAGTTTGTTATACATCTTTCTATGCCTATTTATTTGTTAATAAAATGTAACTCTTATTGAAAGGACGTACAAGACTTGGCCATGTCTTTAGTACTACAGTTTTGCCCTTCACTGTCAGGGGTACTCATTCATAAAATGAAAAAGTACTACCCTGTCATAAATGACACTCCCACAGACTCTGTAACATTTATGATTTTTGAGAGGCCAACATGCAACTATACTACATTTGCAGTCAGGACTACAAAAAAACTCTTGAGAACACTTAGGGTGAAGTAGTACCCTTCTAGGAAAAGCATGAGTGTACCCACTTGCAGGAGTAAATTATCCTCATTTATCCAGTGAAAAGAAGATACTATTTATTTGTTATAAAAAAAACCAAAACAACAACAACAAAAAAAAAAAAAACCAAAAAACAAAAAGACGAAAAAATCCCACAACAAAACAAAAAATAAACAAGGCACAAAGCAAAAAAGAACCATTCACAGTTATATGTAGTGTGATTTATAAGTAGAAGGTCCTTGAGTATATACTCAGCAAATCTGCCCTTGATTTAATTCTTTGTTAAGAAAGAAATTTATGGTAGTTATACTGAACATCAGGTCTTCTGGTTTTTTTAACAGCAATTTCCAAGCAAGTTGGAAAGAAATTAAATGCTGGGATGGGAAAAGTATTTTTGAAAGTCAGTCTTCAATACAAAAGATGAGGAAAACATGTTATTTTTGTTCTGCTTGACTGCAGCATTACAGTAGGAGAAGGCATGCATAACCAACCTTGTCCAGAAATGTGTTTAATGTACTTGGAAAACATTAACTTCTGTCTGTAGCTGTATTTGTTTCTCCTGTAAGCCTATTGCATGATTTCATTATGGGATAGAATTCCACATTTGTTTCACACCTTAGGGTGAAAAAAAACTGTGTTTTTGGGTGGTTTTGTTTGTTTGTTTAATTAAAATATATCTCTCAGCTTTCTATATTTGACATGTTTATTTTAGGGAAAGTATTGGCTTGTCGATAATGTTTAAATTTGCCTTACAGTTTTTTTTGTTGGTTTCATTTGTGCATCAGCCTCTTGCCTGAGGCTACAAAGCAGGAGCTGAGATTTGCATGTAATGGCTGGTCCTGGTTGCTTAGGGCTGAAGGCTGATTGCCACTTGCCGTCTTGCCAGAGATCTCAGTGGCCCCACTGCCTATCCCAAAAGCTGCTGCCATTGCAGGTTGCTTCGTGTACTTCCATGTGCCCCTTTATATTGCAGTGGGGTCGATAAGCCATTTCAGTAATCTGGCCCCATTTAAAATACAGCTTTAAACACAGATTATGTATAGATGAAAAGTCGTAGAGTAGGTGCTAACAACTCATTTGCTTACCTCTGGCCCGTTCTCCTTCCCTTGCCCTTTAGGCTAGGGATTTGCCAGGTTATTTCCTTCCAGTCTTACTGAGCTTACGGCATGCTAAGGTGGGATGTGGAAAATGACGTAAGCAAGTGCCTGTGGTGTGACACTTGTACCGTAGCTCCCTCGGGAGCTTACTCGCTGCAGAGCGAGGCTGAAGGCATGTAGGTAACAAGTAGAAGGTGTGGCTTTCTCCACTCAGGACTCCCAGCGGGTGGTGGTTTCCTGAGATTTGATTAGGCCCCTTGGACTGTGGTTGGGTGATGGTGGTGGCATCCAAACACTCAGCCATTTATCCCTGTCTTGGCACAGTTTCCGTGGTCAGCTGGCTCTCAAGGGCAGCCTCAGCTGGGAGTCTTTGCATGCCATAAACACAGACCATGAACTCTTGTGTTGCAGGTGTGATTTTATATAAAATTTTAAAAATCAAGGAATTATGAGTTTTCGTTTGTGAACCCAGTGCAAATTGACCACTCTAGCAGCAACCATTCCTGAATTAGAAAGCCCATTTTCTGGATATTAAAATTAGAAATTAACATACTATGATTAACTGCAGACCGTATATCAAGAAAAAATTTGAAGCAGTAGAGTGTATGGTGGTTTCTGTGGATATACTGTTCATAATTCTCCTAAAGATTACCCCTTTCTTTTTACCCCTCCTTTAAAAAGAAAAGAAAAAAGCCAAAGCAAACAAACACCTAAAACCCCAAACCACACCTTTTCCTAGGAAAAAGTGCAAAATGCTGACTAAATAAATAAGTCTTGACAGCTTACAGTTTTGATTTTAGAAAATATACAATAGCTAACTATCAATTGGCTGATAAAAAAACCCTCCTCTGACAGTATTGTTGAAAGCGTTGAATGCTTATGTGTGTTTGAATTCTGAGCTGTCTGTGAGAAGGCAATTGTCTTAGCTGCTTCTGAGTATAGATTACACATAGTTGTGTGAAGATGGATCACTGTGCTGCTTTGTTGTCTTTGCAACCCCCAAAACCCTGCTTTATACAATTTTGCATGTCATGGCCTTTCATGTTTGCCTTTTATAGTCATGTGTAGTAGATACAGTGCTTCAGTATTTTAAGTGATTTTTTTTTTCCCTTAAATTATTCTATTTCTTTAGTTACTTAAAAGAAAATCCAGCCTGTGTTTTAAGGCAGATGCACAAATAAAGGGAGATTGCAGAATAGTCCTGATATTGGACCTATCTAGCTTGGCCAGCAGTCTAGGAAACACTCATAATATGCAAGTCTCTTAGCTGGCTAATAAGTGAGGTATGATTTGGTAATTGGTATGGTAATTAACCAGGAAAACTATCCTCTTCTTTGCTTGCCAACTGGCTTTAAACACTGTGATGTTAATTGGTAAACCGATCCAGTGGAGAGAGGCTTGAAATGTTTACGGGCTGGTCTGTATTTAATTCAACTCTTATTTCAGTGAATAACTTTTTTTCTCGTTAGTGAGATGCTCGTTTGTTTGTTTTAATTTGTAGATACTGGTTGTTAGAGTTTTGGTGAAACACAAGCAACAATTTTTTTTTTTTTTTCCCTTGTGGCATATGATATGAACGTCTGGCTTCATGAATTTATGTATGCTAGACTGTAAAATATTGGCATGTGTCAAAGTTGCTTCTGCTTGCCTTACATATGGTGTTTGTATATATATATTCCCAAAACAAAGTGTTAGTTGATACAACTTGATCTGCATTAACTCAAAAATGTTTTGTCAATTGAGAGTAAACAGAATTATTTTATGGTAGTTAAACTTGAACTATAAATGCAGAAATACGTAGGAAATGTATAAGGGAGTGAGTGATTTACTAGTCACAGATGATAAAAACTTGTCTTGACGTTATCTTCCTGCTCTATAGTAGGTGTTTGGAATTTTTTGCCAGTTTACACTAAGGCAGTGGCCCATGCCTAATCTAAGTATACGTTGTGGGATTGTCTGTAATTCTCTTAAGATGGTTCACATTTAGAACGTGGAAGCTCCCCTATATATATGCATTTATATTCTGGTTTACAACAAGCTAATTTTACAACTTATTCTTCTCTATAACAAGGGTTTGTTCGTTTGGGTTGTAGTGAGGTCTTCATGATGTTGTAGGTTACTCTGAAAAAGCATAGGTCAAACATAGAGAGTTATAAGAACTGTTATTAAAACATAATTTTTGTTTTATAGGTTATTCTGCAATAGTTATGAACTCCCGTTTACGAGCCTTAGGTGGGAGGATAAATAACATCCGAGCATCAGAGCTACCAAAAGAGAAAACCCGGTCAGAGATAATCTGTAACGTCCACTTTTTGGATGGCTCAGTACAAAGCTTCAAAGTCAACGTAAGTTTGGAAAACTACTTTATTTTTAAATACATAGAAATTTGTTTGAAAACTGGAGATCAAATGTGGGACCCTAAGGCATGGTGTTTCCAAAAGGTGTTGAAGATGTAAGTTTGCCATTACAAATTGCAGAATTACTGCTTATGAAATGGGTTTAAGAAGTGCTATTTTATTTTACTTTCAAGTCAGCCAACTGAAATATCATAAAGTCATGGCATGCGGATTGTATCAGTATGATATGGGAACCACAAAAAACCAGATCTGGTGGTCATTGTCAACTATTAATAAGTAATTAATATTTAAAGGGAACCCCCAAATTTGGATGTGCTCCTCCTTTTCTCCCATCAAAGGACTGGTAAAAACAAGGAGGCCTTGTAAATTCCTGTAGTGATGTCAGTACACATTTTCTGAAATGCAAATATGATGTGAATAGTGAAGACAATCGTGGCTTAGCAGGACGGTTTTGTTCTTCAGTCTTTTGTACTTCGATATAGCCTCTTTATTTGGGTGTGGGGAGGGAAAGAGGATTAATGGAGGTTTGCACTTTGTATTTTTACTGTATTTTGTTCTATCGATATTTTGGTTTATAACTTTTAGTACTTATTAAAAATGTTAGCTCGTTTTTAAATGAAAACAAAGGAAATAGCTTCAGTCCTCAAGCAACTTTCATTAAAATTATCTGACCCTGCAAAAAACCTGTAGATTAATTTAAATAGAATTGTGTGTATTTGTGTATATGATACGTATTTTATCCAATATACCCTATTTGAGAAGAAACATTTTGCTGAGGAAGCTGTGTTGCTAGATCTTTTAGATTACACAATGCTTTCTTGCAGGAGACACAAAACTGCACCCAAAAGTTGTGTTTTCCCAAGTCTTATTACAGTTCACTTTGCAGACTGATAACTTTGTCTACTGGATATTAGTTGAAGTAGAAATTATTTGACAGGTTAAACATATTATTTTCATAGTAATATATACAGAATTAGTCTTGTTTTAGTATATATTTTATATGTTGTGTATGTGTCTATGAAGTAGCTAACATTGAGAGGCACAGTACGAGGTAAGTAGGTATATAAGAGAAGAAGCAACACAGTGGTGTACAATTTCCATTGTTTGTCTCCAGTATGCCCTAAGAATTGCCTTGTCTGTCAGTGAGCTGGCATAGTTACCACACACCATCATCCCCCGCACAAGGATCTGTGAAAAACGAGGAATTCAAAATGTTTTTAAATCCATGCATAGTATCCTTTGTAAACAAGTGTTTACACAGCTTTACATTCAGTGCTAGGCCAGAAGTCCAGCACTGTACAACTGAAAATTGCTTCTCACTTCAATCCTTTAAGCAGTGACCACAATATGGGAACCACTGAGAAGGAACCAGCGAGACCTTGTTAGGCCTTCCGGTACCTAAAGAAAGCTGGAGAGGGACTTTGTACAAGGACATGTAGTGATAGAACAAGAGGGAAATGGCTTTAAACTGAGAGACAGTAGATTTAGACTAGGTATTAGGAAGAAACTCTTTGCTATGAGGGTGGTGAGGCACTGGAATGGGTTGCCCAGAGAAGCTGTGGGTGCCCCATTCCTGGAAGTGTTCAAGGCCAGGCTGGGTGGGGCTTTGAACAATTTGGGGTACTGGAAGGTGTCCCTGCCCACAGCAGGGGAGTTGGAATGAGATGATCTTTAAGGTCTCTTTCAACCCAAACCATTTTATGATTCTATGATTTTCTGAAACTGCAAACCCAGCTGATAGCTCTCCCTACCTTCAGCGTGCCCCTAGGGGTATCCCTGCTGCTTACCTCCTGCATCCAAGAATTGGAGGAGCCTCCTTTACTGCAGCTGTAATGCTGAACTGTATAGGAGTGATGTAGGACTCATTACTGCTTTACTGAAAACAAGCAGGGAGCGTGGCTGCCCCACTGTGTTCTGGGCTAAAAAAAGGAAGAAGTTTCACAGAAGATTTATTTCTTTGAGTACTGAGCTGTCATACTGATACTGAGGGAGGCCACACTTATCTGCCAGGATGGCCCTTCATGGTTATCTAACCTTGAAGTCTGCCTAAGAATAGTTTTTGCCATGCTCTGGTAGTGTCATAAGGTCCATTTCTCAAAAGGGTTTGAAGC
The DNA here is from genome assembly GCA_013399855.1 of Oxyruncus cristatus. Lineage (NCBI taxonomy): Eukaryota > Metazoa > Chordata > Aves > Passeriformes > Cotingidae > Oxyruncus > Oxyruncus cristatus. The sequence goes on along the minus strand of VXAY01005287.1, from coordinate 608,151 downwards.
TAGCTGCAGAAAATTTGTATCCAACTTCTGCCTACATTAGCAGAAAAATTCAGCTTTGTGAAGTTTGTGCCTGACTGTGTGTTTATTTTAGTTGTTAAAATCGTTCAGTTTTATGTCTGTGAGCAAAGAGTGACTCCGGTCTGTGGTCAGTCGGGGAATCAGCTAGGCATGTACTGAAGGAAAATAAGTTTTGCTTTGAACAGATTTTCCCCACTAATGAAGTATTTCTGTGTTGCTTTAGAGAAACTATTTCTCATATCAAGGTGTTTCCATCACATTTAATTCATTTCTGGATGACAGGTTAATTGATAATTCTATATTTTTAAGAAATTCAATATGCATATCACATGGCACAATTATCCAGAAGACAAATAAGAGCAAAGTTTTTAATAATTTAGTAGTACATTATTAGAATGAAGGTGCTTTCCAAAGTGACTAGACATAGATACAAGATACGTGGATAAAAAGACTTACTATGTCTTGTGAATTTTGTAAATATGCTTTCTAATTTTTTACTTTATCAGTTTTTACCAGTAGTGCTGGAATCTCTGAATTTTTCTCTCCTGGAGCTGAATAGGATCAACTCTTCTAAAGCATAGGGTGTAGTGTTTTCTCTTTAAAAGAACTACAACCTATCAGTAGAAAACTAAGGTTGGGTTAAATGTTTGGGGTCTAGTGGTGCGGGGTTCAAATCTGTGAAGGCTCAAAGTTTTGATACATGTTACACTTTGAACTAGTATTAGTCTAATGTTCATGTATACATAAGTTTGATTTATGTTCATAGACTTTTCTATGGCAAATAGGGGATAATGAACCGGGAAAATCAGTGTACTTGAATCTTGGTCTTCATCCATTCAATAATATAGATGGAATTGGAGACTTCTGCTGTTCTAATGACAATGCAGTGAAAAATACTGAGCACTGCTTTGTCATGTAGCAGCCATCTGAACATGGAACTCTTATGACAAGATTTATTTCCAAGTCACAGGGAGATTATATAGAAAAACAACATCAAAGGAAAGAAACATTAAGGGTAAGAGAAACTTGAGATAAATTTGCTTTAATTTTAAACAAATAGATATTCTTATGTTACCGTTTCAAGAATCTTGTTGACAATGCACAGATGCTCAAGGCTACAAAATATGGCGTGGATTTAAATTTAATACAAGTATCATAGATTAAATAGTCTAAACTTACAACCTAACACTCTGAAAACAACTTATGTATTTTGAAATTTTGAACTAGTGCTAAGAGATGTCTTTAAGATGATGGTAGAACATTCATGGTATCATCAAATAGCGAACCTCTCAGAGAACAGGGAGAATAGAGATACGTCTTTCTTTTCATTCTGTAACAACAGGGTCTTTATAGAGCCCACAAAACTGATTTTCATCAAATTTTGTTAGGAAATTGCATGGGCTCATGACACTTTGGTAGTTATACCTACAGGGCTGCTAAATGATATTTTGATTTTCCAGTGGTTTGATCAGTAGCAGGGTGAATGAAAATCAAATGTCCTAAAACTGGACAAAGGAAGAAGGTGGATTTTGCATATGGAAATAACCAGAGGGACTTTATTGAGAAACCTGAAGATAGCTGCATAGTTTGATTCCTGAAAATTCTTATTAAGCACTTAGCCCAAAGAATAGCAGTATCCTGACCAACTGTAAATAAAGATTTAATTGCAAGAGAACAGTGCCATTTTTCTCCTGGATTTTTTGCTTTGACAGAGTAGTGAAGTGATTGGCTTTTTTGTTTGTTGTTTTTATTTAAAGGTGTAGTATTTTCTCTTTAGAAGAACTACAGTTTTGCTGAATCTGAAATTTGTATTGATGGTATCACAAAGAGTTAATCAGTGTAACTTGTGGTATGTGCTGTTCTTGGGTCACCATTATCAGGAAAGTTCACATGGGAGTACAGACAGACACATTCCACTACATTGCTTACAGTCCAAAGAGAAATGTATGTTAACTATGCAAGGCTGAAATGGCCTTTCTTGTCTTCCACCATTAAGTGCTTCAGTACTTAGATGGAACATGTCCAAAGTCCAGGCAAAGAGTAGAAGATGCATGTAAGCTAAGAGTTGGAAATGTTCATTCAAAACCCCATATGAGGCAAAGATTTGACTGCGTTTAGTACTGAATGTTACACTTGACTTCAATTATATCTAAGTTTTCTTGAAGCCTCGCAGTAAATTTCAGGTGTTCGAATTTTGTGATAAGGTTAATTCACCTTCGTCTCTGATGTTACCTCTGTCTTGTTCTAAGGCTACAATGCATAGGCTTTCCACATGGGGAAAATTCTAGTTGTCATTCTAATATATACAGAATGTGCTCATGTACCATGTTTGAGTGTGTTTAATAGCTGTATATTGAGCAATAATACAAATTTATTTGTAAATTTTCCTATAAACATGCAGGAATTTTCTGGTTTTGCTCTACTTTGACTCATTTACCAGGAATGACCACTTGGGAAGCTCACCTCTCAATTTCCAGTAAACTGACTTTTGTGAAAGGATAAAATTTACAGCATCAGATCACTTCTGTATTACATTGTCTTTCTGAGTTGACACTTGTATCTTAGTACCTGTGATTTTTGTTTTTAGACTAGGTGGCTTTTAATAATAGGTTACCTTCTAGAAATAAAATTGAGGCTATAATAATTCAATAATTTGGAGGACTTGGAGTTCAAATTGTAAGGAATGTTTTCCAGTCTCTGCCAGCTCAGTTAAGCTCCTTCCAGTATTTGAGAAGGAACATGATTGTTAAAATCAACACAAACAATTACTATTGGTAGAGTTGCAATAATGGATGGAGATACAAGTCTTAAAGGTTCTTTTTAATTGTGGATCAGAGTTTTATAACTTTAAACAGCTCATAGAGGAAGCCAATGATGCAGAATTGTTGTAGCATTGTCACCAAGTTTTCCTACTTGATAGTGTTTAGTGCTCCTCTGTGTCCCTGCATGTTGAAAGAGAAAGAACTGCTGTATGAAGTTCCAGGCTAGCAACAAATATTTAGTTTTATATTGAGCCAGATCAATGTATTCTATGACTGGAAAACAGTAAGACACTATGAAATTTGATAATGCCTTTGAGGACAGTGAGGAAAGTGAACTGCCCTGCAGCAGGCTTGTTAGTCTTAGCACTTTGTGGGGCCTAACTTGATAATAAGTGCTGAAGGAAAGAATTAAAGGGAGGGGATATTTTTCCAAAATTAGAACTGAAATGACTAATCTCATATATATGTTTATTTTAAATCATTTTTGAGGCAGAGGAAATGCATTGTATCAAAACTCTGTCCTTGGATAAATATTTTGTATGACCTTTATATGGGAAAATACTGCACTAAAGTGTATGGAATCTAGAAAGTTACAGGATGGGCAGGGAGTTGGCTTGAGAGGTGACAGTAGATCTTGCTGAAAAGGAGATGTTAAACAGTGTTAAATAAGGACATTAATAATAACAGATGTTAAATAAGGACATTAATGTGTTGCTATTGAATCTTTTTCAATAAATCAAAAATGTGAGGTTTGAGACCTTATTAACAACATAAAGATACAGGTAGCAACTAGGCTATCTTGAACAGGAAGTAATTGCAGTGAGGGAAATCAGTAGTGTAAACTAATAACTTTACAAGATGAGGTAATATTTTTTAAGCCTAATTTTCAGTTGCTAACAATAGAGGAGGAGAACACTAGTAGTTTGCGGGCTGAGCTGATCATGTGTTACCATTCTGAAAATGGTGAGTGCTATTATGCACCAGGCAGGATTCTTCAGCCAGTGTCAAGGAAGTATTAACAGTGTTAATTTTGGCATTGAGGCCACCCTCTAGAGAATGTCTCATGTGGATCCTGGCTACTTGCAGGCAAAAGAGGGAAATTCCAGTCAGGCAGGCATAGAAAGTAAAATGAGAATGCTCTGCAGAAGACTGGACCTCAGGAGAGAAGAGGCTGTTCTGTTTATTCTAGCTGAACAAAATCTTCCATACTCTGAGTAAGAGCATCATGTGGGTAAATAAATTCCAGTAAGAGAAAAGGATAGAGTTAGCAGAAGACCAAATGAAGTTGTTGTGTGGAAATGAAAAGGAAGTTGTAGCACTTTGTTCAAGCTCATACGTGTTTGGGGACCAAAGGACACACAGTCTGTTTGCTTGTGGATGGGTGTTACAGACTGAATTAGGAAAGGATGACCTCAAACAACACATGAGGGGCAGTGAGTATTGTGTCTGAAGTGAGACTGAATTTGCAAAAGCTTAGGTGGTGTTTGACTGGGAGGTTATCATTGTGAGAAACTGAAGGCAAAACTTCTGTAGAGGGGAGGGACAGGCAGAGGTGCAATATGTTGAACTGTCCTTAGTGTCTCTATATACTGCTTAACTTGTAGAAGCTAACAAACTGAAAAACTTTACATGCATATTTACACCTTCACTCTAAAGAACTAAGAGTCTTACCTTATGTTTATGCAGTTCTTAGGACAGTGAGTCTTCTCGGCATTATTTGACATTAAAAAAATAATAAAGGGTTTTTTTTTCCTCTTCAGAATTATTTAACTTGTTAGACATCAAACTTGACTGATTTAAATTCCCTAAATATAGTAGAAAATTGTTTTGGCACAGTTAGAATGTAATAGGTGCTAATTATGGCTGCTTTAAGTATTAATTTTTGGCCTATCTAACATAGGTTGTAATTGATTTGAAGACAGATTTAAATGGAGGTGAATAATGTGTGGTGGGTGACATAAAGCTTTTGACAGTTCAGAATAAGGATTGGTAGGTGTCGTGAAGGTGAAATAAATGAAAAATTGTTTTCAGAGTGGAAACAAGCAAACTCCTTGAAAATGTTTCTTTTCAGTAGAAAGCTTAGAAATTCTTAAAATTATCTTAAGAGCTTGTGTCATTGTAGCAGCGTAGGATAGTGAGGAGAGTGCATAATTTTTTTAATCTCATTGTAGAAAGGCAAGAACTCTGTTAGGAGTGTCTTAGCTGCTTGCTCTAATGGCTGATAGGGTTAAGGAGGACTTAGTTTTAATGCCCAGTATAGCTGAGCACTGTTTATGTTGTTTTGCCTTCTTCCCATGGCACAGGGGAGCTAAAATACGTGTTGTAATATTGACACATTGTAATATTAGAATATGCTGAGGCCATGATCTGTATTGGAAAGGAGGTCAAAATTCAAAAGCAGTGATGTGACATCCTTAGCCTGCCTCACTTTACACTTTGGGTCTCAAAACTCTTTATGGGCAAACTAGATTGAAGATTGTGCAGCATGAGCTCTGGGGTCATTTTTAGGTATATAAGCTGAAAAGTAATTCTGGTGTTTCTTAAAACAATGCCAAAGCACAGGAAATAAACATGTCCTTGAAAAACAACAAAACCCTTTATCTTTGGAAATTTTAACAAGAAGACTTGAACAATTTAAAAGGACCTTTTATACTTAGCTTAGATTTCTGGAGTGGATTCTTGATCTAGGCAGTGTGAAAGATGTGCATTTAATAGCAGAGGGCAAGAACTGTACCCACATAAAAGTAGTGCTGGAAGTTATTTTTTTCTAGGAAACATGGAGAGGAGGAAGAGAAGTAAATAGTAGGTATGTAGATGGATGAGTCTAGTACTGGCCGAGCAGCTGGGTTTAGGATTAGAAGGCCCATGGGAACATTGCAAAGAGAGAACTGTGACTGCTGAGCAAGAATATCATAGCAGGAAAGCAATGAGAAGGCTTAGCAATTCGTCTGTACTGGGGAAGAGGGGGTAAGGTGAGAGAAGGTGGAGGCATGTGAATTGGGATGAAGGACTGGAAGCATGAAAAAAGGGAAGAGAATTAGGAGATAATGCTGTTGCAAAGAAAGGAGACTGAAGGGAATAAGAAGTGTTGAAATTCAGACCAAAAATTAGCAGAAGAATCTGCTCTCTGTGGTCTTGGCCTGCCCAATTTTAAATGAAACCCTAGATTCCTGGGCACCTTCTTTCAACAAAGTATCTGCCCCAGCCCTGTAATTACTGCGTTTAGTCACAATATAACTTCAGGTGCTTATTTAGGTCCTGTCAAAAGTATGCAGCATAGTTTGTGCAATTGTTGTTGTTTTGCAGGTGTCATGTGATGTCACTTGAAAGTGTTGTAACGTTATGCTTTTAAAAACCCAACCCTGGGGAAATGCATGTGGTATATATACTAAGACAGTGCTAAAGAAGAATTTATACATGTCAGGAAATGCCCATTATTTCAGAGGGTTAGGGTGGCATCTGCTGTTTCCATAAGGCCCTCTTGTGTACATATAGGGATAAGTTCTGGTGGACAAATCTGTCTTTATTGTCGAGGCAATTTCATTGGTTGTGCTGGACAGAGCTGCCTGACAGGTGCATGGTGCCATGGCTTTGTGTGACAAGGAATGTATGGTTGCATGGTCCTTACCTGTTGCTCAGAGTTAAGTTTCTAAGCTGGATTCTTGGCCTATGATATTTCATTAAAAAATGGTGTTTGATCTATTATGGTTTGACTATCCTATGGAACTGTAGCCTGTTTGAAAGGAGGGTAGTGGGAATGTGCAGCTGGGGAAGAAGGAAGGGACAGAGATGCTGCTTTTAGCATCCACACAGCCCTATGGGCCTGAGTGGACTCATTTTTTTTCATGAGACCTCAACTGTTTGTTGTGAAAGTTAAACAAGATGGGAGACTGCTGGAGGGGAAACAGTAGTCTCAGCAGTCAAGTGTTGCTTACATTGTTTTCTGCACATGTGACTTTACTCCAGAAAACCAGGCACAGCTTTTCACAGGAGGCCAACAGGCTGATGTAGTGACACTGAGCATTCAAGTCACAAATAACATGCTAGGAGTTCTGCTTGAGCAGTAGAAAATGTTGGAGAACATTCCATCCTCCAAAATCAGGTGGGCGAAGTGGGTGTCCTTAGCTTGAATTTTTTTCTTTTCCTGTCTTTTTAAATAGGAAGAGTGCTTCTCTGAGATTGAGGGGAGACTATGGAATAAAACACTCAGTCACAACAGTGTGGTACCCCATTAAAAAAATAACAAAAATCTCCCTTCTGAATTGGACTTACTAGACTGTTGTATAATAAAAAAGGTCTAAGCAAAGAATTAGGTTGGCTTATTAAGTAAACACTCTAATGAACTGAGCAAGACCGGGGCCACCCAAAAAATATTGTCACTAACATGCTTGTACATTAAGTCCTTTGTTTCAAGAGTTATTTTTAAAAATTAAGAAATTTGTTCAAAAATTCGAACTTGATGAAGCCAGAGCTTAAGTTTTAAGAAATTTGTTCCAGAACAAAGTGCTTGTCTTTTACAGTCTAAATAATTTTTCCTCTGATTGTTTTTTTTTTTGTTTGTTGGTTTGGTTTGGTTTTGTTTTGGTTTGGTTTTTGGTGTGTACCATTTGTTTCTGCATTTAAGGTGAGATTTGGAAAAATCTCACTCTAATTTGAAATTTTAGTTTTCTTTGATTTTTCTTGAATAGAAAAGATACGAAGCAAACTGGTCTGATTTTTTTTTTTACTCTGTCTAGCAATTCTGTACCTAAAAATCTAGAGCTAAGATGGTATACAGCTTTGCAGGTGGGGTGGGTTGACCCTGGCTGTATGCCAGTTGCCCTTCAAAGCTGCTCTATCACTCCCCCCTGCAACTGGACAGGGGAGAGAAATTATAGCAGCAGGGTCATGAGTTGAGATAAGAACAGGGAGAGATCACTCCCCAAATACTGTCACAGGCAAAACAAACTTAATAAACTTGGGGATATTCACTAAATTTATTACTAACAAAGTCAGAATGGGATAATGAGAAGTAACATTAATCTCAAAAACATCTTCCCCCTACTCCTCCCTCTTTTCCAGGATCTACTTCATCCCCCCCAGGGAGATGGGGAATGGGGGTTACAGTCAGTTCATCACATGTTGTTCCTGCCACTGCTCAGAGAGAAGAGTTCTCCTGTTCCAGTGTAGGGTCCCTTTCATGGGAGACATGAGACTTCTCCAATATAAGTCCATCACATGGGCAACAGTTCTTCACGAACTGCTCCAGTGTGGGTCACTCTACCATGAGGTGAAATCCTTTAGGCACAGGCTGCTCCAGTGTGGGACCCCACAGGACCACAAATTCTACCAGGAAATCTGTTCCAGCTTAGGCTCCTCTCCCCATGGGTCAGCAGGTCCCTGCCAGGAGCCTGCTCCAACACAGGTTTCCCGTGGGTTCACAGCCCTATTTCAGGCATTCACTTGTTCTGGCGTGGGTCTCCTTCACAGTCTGTAGGTGGATCTCTGCACTCCTATGGGCTGCAGGGGCACAGCTGCTTCACCATGGTCTAAACCATGGGCTGCAGGGGAAACTCAGCTCCCACGCCTGGAGCGCCTCCTCCCCATCCTTCTCCACTGACCTTGGTGTCCTCAGGGCTGTTCCTCTCGCGTGTTCTCACTCCACTCTTCTCTGGCCACAGTTGCATCTGCACAATAAGTTTGTTTTTTTTTTTTTTTCCTTCTTTAATATGTGATCACAGAGGCATCTCTATCATTCCTGATTGACTTGTTCTTGGCCAGTGGTGGGTCCATCCTGGAGCCAGCAGACATTGGCTCTACCAGACATTAAGGAAGCTTCCAGCAGCTTCTCACAGAAGCCACCCCTGTAGTCCCCCTGCTACCAGAACCTGGTCTCACACAACAAGCAATTTATTACTTATTAGCATATTTAGGACTGCAATCTTGTTGAGGGGATTTTGTTTTTCTTTTTGTAGTTGGTGGTTTGTGGTTGGTTTTGGGCTTTTTGGTTGTTTTGTTTTTTTTTTTAATAGAATTGGTTCACAGTGTTCTTTGGTAAAAGTTGGTTAGTCTGTTCTGCACAATGCCATGGCATGGAGATCCTTTTTTGGTTTGGGAAAAAGTATACCTTACACTTTTGATCTCTGCTGCCCGTGTAATTCCCTATTGCACTAGCTCTTCTCTGATACATGTCATGAGAGACATCTATGCAGAAAATGGGGTCCCTGAATGACAGCTGAACGTGTGAAGGCTGAGAGGCGGGTGAGAGTACAGGATCTTATGGCTGGAGCACAGCATCCACCTCCTTTTTTTCCCCATTCTAGTGTATACTCACTTGCCTTTTGGCACCTGATGTGGAAACAGAGAGTGCTGATGGTGACAGCAGGGACCAGAGCAGCCCCATGTGTCTGTAAGCCATCCCTGCAGGCTACCACTCTGGAGAAGGGCATTGCTCCCACTGTAGGCAAGAGAGAGGTGGTCTGCTTACAATTAAATTGCTGCACCCATGTCAAGAGCTGCAATAGGTATTGGTTCATATTCGGAAACTTCACGTGCCTAATGTATTTTGGAAAGAAAACCAAACTTTTATCAGAATAAAGTTTTTATTGGTGAGAAACTTTGAACTGATGAATTAGCAGCTATTTTTATTCATGAGTTACACTTACAATTAACTGAAATACCTTTTTTTATCTTAAAATGTATAAGTGCTTCGGAGTTTCACTTCTAAGGTTTTCTCGTTTTCAGAAACAAGACACTGGACAGATTTTATTGGATATGACCTATAACCAGCTGGGTGTGACGGAGAAGGAATATTTTGGTTTACAGCAAAATGAAACTTCAGTAGATTCACCTGTAAGTACAGTTAATAATAAATGTGTGTGCATGTATATGTATGTATAAATATATACACATATATGCATGCACATATATGTATACACACATATTCATGCACACACATGCACATAAAGAAACAGTATTTATTTGTTAATATTTTTAATCCATCTAATAGTTTTTCATTTCACAGCGATGGCTTGAACCAAGCAAACCTATTAGAAAACAGTTAAAAGGTAAGACTTGTTTTTAATATCTTGATTGTAATTTGGTAGTCCTGGTTTTCTGTGTTCTCATTTCTAGAAGAAATGCAGTTTGTCCAGATGGTAAATGTTTGTCAGGAGCAAGTCTTATCTCTGCCAGTCTCTCAACAGAGCTTTCTACTACTCCTTGGTCCTACCTGACCTGCTAGGTCACTAACTTTGATGTTGTAATAGCATCTAAACCTGGCTTCTGAGCAGTGGCCATGAAAGCAGCAGTCATCTCCCTCCTGATAGGGAAGGAAAAGAAGAGGGGGTTTGATTGAGGGAAGCAGAGCCAATTGCATGTACGGGTTCTGGCAATATCTTGTCTCAAGTACAGCAAGAAAAAAAAAAAGTTTTTGCTTTTTTATTAAAAACTAATCAAACAAAAAACCAACACCACACACTTCCAAGTGTATGTGTTTTTCTAGTGTGTCTTGTGAACTTCTGTAATGTCAGATATTTATAGGTAAGAAAGAACTGAGTGTTATCCCAATTGAGACACCTTAAGCATATTTGGTTCTTTTCTCTCTTCTAATACTTATGAGGCAAAGGTACCTTAATAATGCCTTTTATGCAAAGTTTTGTGAAAATAAAAGCATTACAGCGTTTGAGTGTTTTCTTCTCAAAGTTGGTGTTAGGGGATCAGGAGAGACTTCTCATGATTTCTTTTAGTTTCGCGACAAAAATAGATGAGATTTCTATGTGGTTGTTCATGTAATTTTTCTGTAAATATAGAAATTAGAACTTTTTTCTGTTTTAAACTAAAAGTTTTATTTGCTCTTCTAAAATATTGCAGGAGGTTTTCCCTGCACACTTCGTTTTCGTGTAAGGTTTTTTATACCTGATCCTAACACGCTTCAGCAAGAACAAACCAGGTAACTTCTCTTTGTTTGCTTCCATGAACTAGGAATGTGTAAAGCCCTCCTTTCACATGTCCACAGCTTGGCAAACTATGCTTTACTACGTAATTAACTTCGTATAACTCTTAATATTAAATGTGTTTGGAATGGACAGCTTGATGCAATACTTATGATGAATGGTTTCTGCTACACACAGCCTACAACTCCAAAATACAGTTGGAATATAAGCAAGTACAAAGATGTCATTTGGTTTGTTTGCACCTTGAATTCTTTGGGTTTTTTGACCCTGCATGCCCTAGATCTATCTTAGAAGTTTTGTATCAGTATTGAGTCAGTTTTGAACATATGCAGTAGATTCAATGCCGAGGGTGTGGGAGGGTGGGGTTTATTTTGTTTCAGGAAGAACAGATAACAGTTCTTGTTTCGAAGTTTGCCCATTACTTGTAACGTGCAAAGATCTGTAATACTTTGGTTTACAGTAGAGATTTTTTTTTTTTTAACCTGTCTCTGAGTTTTTGGGGTGGTGGGGTATCTGAATTATAAACAGTTTGCAATTAGTTTGTCACAAGATTTTAATTGAATACTTGTTTTGTACAGTGCCTGGGATTTGGAATTTAGAATTTGAAAGCATCCATTAATCTGGTATTTTTGTAACATTTTCACTGCTTGTTGATTTCAGTGTCTTGAGAATATAAATAGCACAGCATTTTAAATTATATTTCTTGTGGAAAACTTAGTTATCGACCTGTTTCGGTATTTGTTAATCATGCAGTTTTAAGCTGCAGAGCCGCTTAAAACTTATTCAGTGATCTCTTCGTTATGGTTCTTCATATCCCAACTCTTCAGTATCAGTATAAAGTAACATTGTCAAATACACTAATAAGAACAAGACTGAACTGCTCTTGGAGAATTATTTAAGAGCTTTTTGTCATCATGTCCTGCTAGAAAAATGTCTCATTCTCCATTGAGTAGTTGCAAGATAGGCTATCACAGTCAATCTTGATTGGGATTTGGTGGGTGTTTGTTTTTTTTTTTTATGTTGCATTTAATAGTCCAGGAAGAAAGAGAGCCCAGTTCTGTAGTGGTTTGGATTTTGTAGTGTTAATTGTGACATTAATACTGTGGTCCTGGAGTTGCAATACAGGCTACCAAAGATCCTTAAAACTGTTATCAGACTGAGTGGATGTATGATTACATATTTGTCAATGCCACTAATCTTTATTCATCTGTTTATATAGTTTGCTGGGAAATCTAGTGAAATAAAACTAATATACATAGCCATTTAAATCATATCTTTTAAAATAAATGTACATTTTTTTCTTTTCCAAAAATACCTTTTCTAGGCACTTATTCTTTCTGCAATTGAAGATTGATATTGCAGAAGGAAGGTAAGAAGAAGAATCTTTAATTTTTCTATAATTCTTTAAAAAATAAAATAAAAAAGCCTTTTTCTGAAGGTATTGTTGCTGTAAAAATGCTGTGAAACATTGCTTTAAAGGAAAATCAAATTGATAGACAATGTTATGAATTGTCACATAGCTGACTTATTAAGAACATGTGAGAAGTCTGTTGTGAATGAACTGTAGGAGATGCTGTGTGTCTTAAGGCACGTTGTCAGCTGCAGAGATATTTATGCAAGGCTTGGTGTGCCAGGCATGGAATTCAAAATGGGACCCACTGTCCACTGTGGTAAGCAGGAGGGAGTAGCAAAGAGCAGTTCATGCTATCATTTCTTCTGATTTCAGGGTTATATTACCTATATGGTGGGTATATACTCAGTAGTTTCTTTGACTGTGATTCCTGTGTGTTGGTACATTTAAAAAAAAAAAAAACGGGGAGAAAGATAGTACAAGTATTTCTGCCAAATGTAAATCGCCTTTAGGATTTGTTTTTTTTCTTCTATAGAGTCAGTTTTGGTCGTAAGGGCTGTCTTTGTGCTCAGCAGTGGCTAATTTTAGTGTTTGTCTAGTCTTAAATATACCAGAATGCAGCTATTAAAGTAATGTCCAGAGCCCCATAAAAATCTCTTCTCCTTTTTCTTTTCTGAATAATTATCTAGCAAGAATTTGAGCATATTCTTTTAGAACTACTTACTTCCATTCAGTTAAGAAACTGTTTAATGTCCAGTCCTACTGTGCTTTGACAATCAATCTCAGTAAGAAAAAATCAGATAATCTTGAAGATAAATAAGTCTTCATTGCAGAGACAGTCTAATTGCAGAGACACTTCATAAGGTATTTTACAGTCTATATATAAGTAATAAAAAAGTATTTATATATAATATATATAATAACTATATTATTATATAATATAATAATTATATATAATATTATATGTAGTAAATAAAATTTTTTCCCCTCCTTTCCAGGTTGTCATGCCCCATTAGTTCTGCTGTTGTCCTGGCATCGTATGCAGTACAATGTAAGTAATAATCATTATTTTGTTAGTAAATGTATTTGACCAATGACCTTCTCTGCTGTTTGGCACTGGAAAATCAGGAGAGATGTCTTTCTTTATCTATTTGAGTGGAGTATTCAGCATGCTGTGGGTGATATTTTGTAAAGGAGGTTCAGGTTATTAAAGCAGCCTTCAGACAGCCTCGATAGAAAAAGTGTACCTGTTAGGCCTGTCAAAAAGTAAAAAAGTTGATACAAGGGTAATATTGTTCATATTTATGTGTGCTTGTACTGCTGACAAAAAGAGTCAGGTTTGCGTTGTCATTGGAAACAAAATAGTGAAACTTACTGTATTACAGTAGCTATGGGAAAGCGTTCCAGGGGAATGAGTGGCCATCTAGAGAACAGTTAAGAGGAAGGTAAACGCATGATTAAGAAATTAGTGTTCTTACGAAATGTTTTTTTTATGGCATTTGGTTTGTTAGTTATGTAAAACTGGCCCTTTGCAATACATTTAAGAATACTCTACATACAAGAACTTACATTCTTCTCATCTGCCTGAAACTGGGAAAAAAAATACTCAAAGGATGATATTAGAAAAACATCTTCAGTAGGAAGACCAAAATAGAGTCTGATCCAATGCCTCACAAGCATACTGGACAGATAGGTCTTCCTCCAGCTGTTTTTCACTTTCTCATTAAACAAACAAAGAAAAAAATCATGTTGAGGGTTTGGTGGAGTTTGCACATTTGTTAAAAAAATTTTCAGGGGGAAGTATGCTTAGAATAGTTGTGTAATTATTTGGCTGAATCTAATTTCTTTATGGAAGGCTAGAAGGGCCCACAGAAATGATTAAGGTAATTTTTGTTTGAAATAAGGAGCAAGCTAAATAATTGAAATGTGGGCTTCAAAGAAGAATGTGATAAACTCTTGGTATTTATTAAAATCCTAAGTGGCTATAAAATGTCAACTTTCATGTTTAAGCATGTCAGATATTGCAACCTTTCATAATATGGAATTGTAATCACATTCAAGCTTAGTAAGAAGAATTGAAACCAGAACAAGTTTTCCACAGGAGGTTGCAGTCTCAGTTTTGTTGCCAGATGAAATGCATCCTGCTCTGGTGTTCCTGAAGAACAGTAAGGGTATCTTATCACAAAGTAAAATTAATCATACCAAATCTAATATACCCCAAATACAAAAGCAGTTCCTGTTTCCCTTTCAGTTCTATGACTGTTACCTTTTTAGTGCTTAGGATACCTACTAATGCAGTTGTCTGTACTAAAGGGGAATGATAGAAGGACAGTGAAGATTGTTGAAGGATATGAGTGTGTTTTAATCTTTTATGGTGGATTCTGGAATTTCCCATCATGCTATTTGCATGGTTTTCTAACTCATAGGTAGTGCCGCATATTACCAGGTGGGGTTTGTGGGTTTTGTTTGTTTGGGTTTTTTTTGTTTTTCTTTTTTGTTTATTTGTTTTGTGGGGTTTGGGTTTTTTTTGTTTTTTTTTGGTTTCTTGGTTGTTTTTTTTTTTTTGTTTTGTTTTTTAATTAAAAGAAAAAACCCACAGAAAAAACACCGAACAAAAAAACCCCCTAACCTTTCTTTTTTAGCTTCCTAATGTCCTTTTTGTTGCTGTTTGTATGATCCAGTATTTATTCTCTGCATTCATAAAGAATGAAACATTTAAGAAAAAGATGTATTCCCTTGAAAAAAAAACCTATAAAATTTTCATTTTGCTACCAGGTTGTTGCTGTTTACCTAAAGGTGATGGCATAGGAAAGACTCTCTGAAACCTGAGGGAAATCTGAGTCTCCTTATCGAGTTATGTTTGCTGGGATTCTTGTCAACTGAAATTGTTTTAAATACTGTTATATTACTGTTTTAATTTCTAATCACACTTAGTAAGGAGATGGGAAGTTCTTGGATGTGAGGTGTCTGCTCATGAAAAATCCATTGTCTGAAGTTGGTTCTACCTGAGCTGTTTACTGTCACTTCTTGGTGGCTTTCAGATTGTTCTCTCCTTCTGTAACTTCCTTTATATGCAGAAGGGGAAATCGTTGTTTGATGAACTTGTGGGTTATTTATTTAAAAGGTGTAGCAGTTGTTGCTGATGGGAGGGCTGAAGCAGATGTCTTTCATTGCGCATGAAGGCTGGTGTTTGGTATTTCCACTCTTGCTTCTTAACTATAGTTTTTACATGTGCCAGTTGTATGGGTGACCTTCACAGGCTTTGTCTGAGTTTTGCAAAGGGACAATTTTTGGTCAAATCTTTTGTGCCACTGGGATGCTGCTTCTCTGTTATGCCCTTTTGCAGGCATTTGGGTTGAGCACTGTGGTTCTGAGGTAAAGTTCTGACGTGTTATTCTGCACTGCAATAGCACACCCTGTGTTGCCTGGTGGTGCTAACTTACAGGGGAATGCGAGTGGGTGTGACTACTGTGTCTAAATAACATGACTAAACCTGATTATGAATGCGGTTCAGACAACTCAAGAATAAGTTGTTAGTGTGTTATCAGTAGTGTGCTTTGTGACAAAATGATCAGTGGATTTTGTAATCTTTTTTCTAAGAAGAATTTGTTAAGCTACGTCACAAATAATTTCAAAATTTAAGTCAGAAGGATACTCTCATACTGAAAAAAAATCTAATAATAAAGCTTACATCTTGGTTTTTACTAGTGTAAAATAGGAGTGTTGTACTGTCTATAAAACTAAATAAGGAAACCTTCACAGTGTTTCTATTACTTTTTCTATTTCAAATGTCACAAAGCTGATTTAGCAGCACTTGTTTTCTATCACTTCATTACTGTTTTCAGGCCATTATTTAAATGACTAGCTACTGGTTTGTAAGAAGTCCCATGAGTTTCATAAGAATATGCTCTTATGTGCATAAATGCATTACTGAATTGGGACTTGAATCTAAAGCACAGCAAAAAAGCCAACAAAGATGTTATGAATGCCTCTAAGTTTGCTTTTTCCTGAGCATCAGTTGCTCTTGTCTTGTGTGATATTGTTGCCCTCTCAGCTCTGCTTTGAGAACCAGAAAGCTTCTCTAGCTGACTGTCTTTGAGAGTTCATCCAGAAAGGGGTTGATTGGTTGCTTGGGATTCAAATGGACTTTAACCTCTTCTAAGGAAAAGACGGTTGGCAAGGGTAAGGGTTCAAGGAAAGCTGAGCTTAAAAAGCAAGTCCCTCAGGAATTGGGCACAAGAGAGTTAGAAAGCTGAGATTCCAGAAGAAGAGTTGGGCTGTAAGATTTAGAGGAACATCAACAGCAGCTCCATGGTGAGAGTCACACCACATAATTCCCTCACCAACTTTCTTTTTGCCTGACTCTTTCTTCCAACTTCCCTTCATTTTGTCCCCCTTTCTTTTTATAGAAATTAGATTGAAACCTCAGACTTCCTAATTGACGTGGGTTTACTCTGGGCTAATATTTTTTCAAATCTTTTACACAATTGCTATAAGATGAGAGAAGTTTTATACAGACAAAAGAGACTTGACGTAGGGGAATAATATGAAATTTATTACTAGCAGGATAAAAACTAAAGAATAATATATATAACAATTTTAACTAGGTTTTCTTATGAAGAAAATGTTATGTATTTACAAAATTATCCCTCCCCTCTGTATCAGTCCAGGCGGAGAAAAGTCTTTTCTTTCAGGGTTTACAGCTCCTCTAAATCAAATTTGCAGTACTTGAAAGTTTTCTTCTATTATCTCTAGGGCGACAGCTCCGATCAGCCGTAGCTGGAAATCTCTCTCTCTCTCTGCTCCACGTCGATCTCAGGACTGTCCCTGCTCCTCCCTGCCGGACCAGGACCAAAAGCTGGGGGGTACTCGGGCCCTCTGAGGTCCTCCATGGACTGCAAGGGGACAACTTGCTGCACCAGGGTCTTCACCACTGTTACAGGGGATAATGGCATCGAGTCCATCCCCTGTTTCTTGTGGGGTCCCTTCTCACACGGGAGACAGCCTTGGATGAGCTTCTCCAGCGCGAGTCTACCCTCGGACAACAGTTCTTCCATA
>VXAY01005287.1:563995-590953 GCA_013399855.1 Oxyruncus cristatus | reverse complement strand
GCTCCTTCATGAGCTGCAGGAGGGTCTCCTCACTCCAGATAATCTTCCACAGGTGGCAGGGGTTTTAATTTTTAAGTCTTTTCCCCTGCTGGAGGGGGAGAGGGGGCACCTCCCATCCCAGGCTCTCCTCCCCCCTCCTGCTACACTGACCTTGGAGACTACATTGCTCTCTCTTGTTCTCCTCTGCTCCTCTCGGGGCTGGAATTTCTTCTGCACAAATCATCTTCTCTTCTGTTTTCTTAAATATGTCATTTGCAGAGGCGTTATTAAAACTTGCGATTGGCTTTACTCTGGAAATCTACCTGGAATTAACTATTTTTCAGCCCTGGGGAAGGGGGGCTGGTAAACCCACAACACTAATTTATGGAGACCTCCCTCTTTTCATGGCTAGCATTTGGGGATTTTTCTCTGTATGTGCTCCCCACCCATTCTTTCTTGAAGTGAAATGGTGCTCAGAAGGACATAATCTCAACTGAGACATTTGCTTACAGGTCAGTCAGGTTTCTGCTAATTTCAGGGGCATCTGTAACCCTTATGCGTCAGAATCAAAATCGGACTGGATGAATAAAGAGAACTTTGAACCTCAAGTTGCGCCAAGGAAGTTTTAGATTGGATATTCAGAAAAATTTCTTCACTAAAAGGGTTGTCAGGCTTTGGAACAGGCTGTCCAGGGAAATAACCGAGTCACCATCCCTGGAGGTATTGGAAAAACATGTAGAAGTGGCACTGAGGAATATGGTTTAGCAGTGGACTTGGCAGTGCGGGGTTAATGGCTGGACTTGATGATCTGAGAGATCTTGTCCAACCTAAATGATTCTGTGATTCTAAAATTAGGAGTGGTGAGTGCTGAGAGACAACATAAATGACAGAAGATAAATACATTGGTTCTGCAAAACCTTGCAACATTTTGGGAGTACTGGTAACTACTTCCTGAAGTCTTTTATCACCCTACTCTTTCAAAATGTACTTTGGATTACACTTTGCTTTTCTCATTATTTTTTTTTTGTTGTGTTAGTATAGTTTCTGAAGTACAGGTTGTATTTGAGATGCAGAAAAAGCAACTCAGTATAACTTATATTTTCTAATTTGTTTCTTCCTTTTTCTTGTGATTATTTTTTGTGTTGTTGTTTAACTGTGTCCAGGGTTTGAGCTGCTGATTTTTATTTTTTTAATTCTTTTAATAAAGGACATTAAAATGACTGACTCATTTTTCATTCTGGAGTGGTAAATAACTTGGAGACCACCATTGTATATGCGTAATTTTCTTTTTTTTCCCCCTACAAGTGTTCCTTTGTTTTTATTAATGCCTAGTTTCTCATTCTGTCTTACCACAAAATGACCAGCTGTTGTAAGTGGTCATAAGCAGCTATTTACAGTCATGCCTAGGCTGAACATTTTTTTAAGAGCTCTTGAGTGTGAGGCATTATTTCCTTTTACAAAACAAGTTAGTTTTACCCACACGATGGCTAGTTCTGCTTGCCCAGTAGCGCCACCAAAATTACTTACTGGCTGAGTGGGTTAGCGTTCATACACTTGTTCTTATTTGGATGCAGGTTCCACTTGTTGAAATACCTTTCCCTCTCTCAACATTCCCTTTTGAGGATTTTGGTTCTTTTAGGAATTTCTCTCTGAAAACCATTTTCAACATGGTGTCTTGAATTGCTACATGTACATGAATTGTGCTCATTTCAATGAACCTTTTTAGTCTCTCTTTAATAATGATCTACATTTTTGTGTTGGTTTTTAGAAACTGAATTCAGCTGTAGCAGATTATTTTCTTATTCCAGAAGCATTTTAATACCTGAATATTTTGTAGTTACTGCTGAGAACCAGTAACTGCTTTAGGTTATGCTATGCAGTTCGTCTTCTCTACTAAACTATTTGATTTGATTCTTTTCTGGTGTACTTCTTAGGTCTTTAGAAAGTTGATATGAAACTAGTTTTCGAAGACTAGCTTTTGTAGACATTCCTTTGGACCAAAATGTCCATATTATTTATACTGATTTTTTCCATCATGGTTACCCCATGGACCATTCATACATTTCCTTTCTCACATCTGTAGTTACTTGAAATGCCCATATGCAGAACTAGGTGCTATTTCCATGTATACAAATTTTGTTTTAATTATTATTTACAAGCAAAGTTTGTAGAATTGGAGACCTACTTTTACTTTGTATAATTGGAGATCAACATGTCATCTGTACCTTGAAGAACATTACATATATGGGAAGTAGAAATCTGTCACCCTTTAAGTTATACAAAGCTAAAGACTTATCTTTTCTAAATTATGTTTTCTAGGGCTGTAGAATTTGGGCCAGATCGAAAGGTGGTATTTTGATACTGTTAGCATTCAAAATAACAACCAAATTAATTTCTAAACTGGAATCAAACAAATAATTATTTTGGTCATGTAGTAGAAAGCTTGGATGTCAACAATAACTTCATGTCAGTAAGAACCACAGACAAATTTGACTTGGAAGGGGCTTCTTCAGAGTCAGATCAAATTGCTCAGAGCCTTTCCAGTTCAGTTTTGCATTTCCAATGCTGCAATTTCTGCTGTCTGTCATAGTTTTGGTTTGCAACTTGAAGAAGAGTCAAAATGTCTTTCTTGCACCCTCTGCCTGGGGTAGTGGAGTACAGAAATGACGTCAGTGCTACCTTAGTTTAATATATAAGTAGACTTACCAATGAGTTCTTGGAAGAAACCACTGTATAAATGAAGCCTCTGCAAGCACTGTAAGAGCTGTAGGCATCAGTGGCCTTTTTTTTTGCTTCCATATGTGTCAAATCTTCCCTCTATAAAGCTCTCTTTTTTACCTTTTTTTTTTTTGTCATCTTTTTAAGTTCAGCAATATATCTACTACTTGAGCTTCTCTGTCTAGGGAAGATGCATCTGTATCCGTAGAATTCTTATTGAAATCCATCAATGCTACATAAATACACTTCTTCCGGGTCTTCTCTTCCTTTGTATCATAATCTTATTAAAATGTGTACATTTTTTCAAAAACTTAATTCATATTTTTCTTTGACACTTTCCTGCACAGGAGTCTTTCTACTGCTAGGGGAAAGAGACAAAAATGTACACCTTTGTTCTAACTGAACAAATTCTTTTTTAAAAGTCTAAAGAATAGATTGCTTGTTTAGACTTCAATAAGGCATAGGCAGATCATATGCTGTGTAAGCATATATGATCTCAAGAATTTGTTGGTGTTTCAAGCATTTATAAACTCTTACTGTATTGAAAGCTTGTAGAACTAGTGTTTTGGTATGTCAACATGGCTACTTGGCTATTGCACTCTTCTTTTACTAGGAACATCCTCTTTTTATTAAATATGGCCTTCTAAATGAATGGTTCGTCAAATTCCTTTCTTTGAAGCCTTTCATAATAGGTCTGACATTCAAATAGCAGGATTTTATTTGCTTTTTTGACTCATGCTTGGTTCAACGTTCTTTCATTTTACTCTATATTGTTTCCCAGTTATAATGTATTGAAGAGCAGCAGTGGTCTAGAATGGAGAAATGTGAAAGTATGCTTTTTTATACAGTAACTTTATCTTCACTGAATCAGTTATCTGCTGGCTCATGTGATCGTAGCAGAAGCTATGTCAGGAGAAGCTCAGATTAGAAATAGGTCCTTAATATTTCATTCCCCTCTTCTAGAGAAAACCAGTAAAGAGATAGAAACATCATAGGTTATCATTCTTGATATGCCCTAACTTTTTTTTTCCTAATTGGATAGTTAAACCCTGCACATGATCATTAGTC
This sequence comes from Oxyruncus cristatus, assembly GCA_013399855.1. Lineage (NCBI taxonomy): Eukaryota > Metazoa > Chordata > Aves > Passeriformes > Cotingidae > Oxyruncus > Oxyruncus cristatus. Next base: position 587,188 of record VXAY01005287.1, on the reverse strand, counting down.
TTCCTGGAAGTCTACAAATCAGCATTTTATAGTTTGTCTCCAGCTCCCTAGACAATGGTCACAGTTGGAGAAGCAGGCAATACTCTAAATTGCTCCCCTTGTTGGCATGACCTCGGGTAGCCAGGAGGAAGAGGAAAAAAGACCAGAGCAACCTCCATATTTGGAATATGAGAAAGAAGACTACCTCATGATGTATGAAGGAACAGCAGTTGCCCTCTTTAGAGAAGGTAGTACTAAAGTAAAAATATCTTTTCCTATTGCAAGCCAAATTGAAGTGGACAACTACATTATCCTATTCCTGGCAATCTGGTCTTTTCCAACTGACAAGAATGCAGTTCAAGCTAGCTGCAATAAACCTTAAAAACGTAGATTATTTCACAGAAAAGCTGGGTTGTGTTCGTGACTAGTAAAGGGAAGAGTGCTTAATCAACTACTGTCATCTGTGAAATTCTGTGTTTTATTTGACACTCTTATTAGAATGCCTACTTTGTTCTAAAAGCTTCTAATTTTAGTTTTTATTATTGTTGCCTTAGTCTTACTCTTGGCAGACTTGGACTTTTCTTAATATATAGATATTCATAAAAAATTTTTCAGCTTTTTGTTATAATTCTGAATCTTCTGACTTGTTCTTTTGGGCTAGGTTTTTTCTTTGGTTGGTTTGGTGGTTTTGTTTGTTTTATTGTCATTGTTATGATGTTCTTCAGACAAATATTATTTGACAGAAATGTTCAAACATGTCTTGGTTCTAATGGTAAATATTTAGTTTTGCTAAGTGATTTAAAGTTCAGGTTCCCTTTAAAAAAAAGGGCTAGAGCAAATCAGGAACATCTGCATTCAAAGTATATTCACTTTTTTATTTAAATATTTGCCATGATGCTGACAATTAGATGTGCAACTCGATTAGCTTTAGACCACATGTGCCTGGGAATTGTTTTGTGTCACAGTAGTTCCGTTCTCTGGGCCCTAGAAATCATGCTTTTTTTTAATATATAAGGGCCAAAAACTGGTTACCCCCTGCATTATAGATCCCCTGTAGTTGTTGTGGCTGTAAGTTATTTCTGATGCCCAGCCCTATCCCTCAACCCAAATCATTTAAGTAGCGCTTTTATACTGTTTTTAAATTTTCTGGAAAATAATGTTAATAGTATTATTCCTAAAAATATGCTCTTGAACTTTGATTTACGGGCTTTCTATGCTGAATTGTTTGCAGTCAATCAATTATTTTCTTTTGCATTAATTTTGCAAGTTATACAAATAACTTCTGGGAAACTTGAGTCTTTATAATCATTATTTCATGCTGTTTAGGAAAAAGCAGATTAGTACAGAGTAGAGTGATTTACTTATACATACATACCATCATTTTTGGTGTTTAATCTCCAACTGTTTAATCAAAACCCAGATTTCAAGAAATATGAGGTTTGAATTACTTGCTTAATTGAAACTAGGTAAATTTGTGGCAATTAGACAAGTAATTTTTTTGAAGCAGTCTCCTTGCTACCCCAAACCTTGCTACTTCGTAACAGCTAAAAGGTTTGTGCATGTTTTCCAGGGTGCAGACTTACGCTGACCTAGATTTTAAATAAAACTTATATAGACTGAGGCTATGAACTTATGGTTTACATTAATTTCTTTTCAGATATGCCACTGACTGTGGATAGGAATTAGCTTTTTACTTAGTAACTGTTTAAAATTATCTACTAATTAGTATCATTCTTGAAGGAATAAGATTTCAGAGAATTTCTTTTTGGCTATAAATGTATACTTTTTGTAGCAGCTGGGTAATATTATATGTAAATCAGCAGTTATTTCACATGATTTGTTGCGTAACTTATGTTCAGCTGAGGAAGGTTTTAACAATTGAATTTCTAGGACAGCACCGCAGTTGGGAGTTGAACAATTTCCACCTGACTGCGTGAAGAGTAGATGCTTTCTAAGTGACAGATCTTGTTGAAGACTTGTAATATATTATAGTCAAGTAAACGTGTATCAAATTGATTTCATTTACCATCTCTTACTGAAGCAATTTGGTGTTCTCTAATGTTACAGTACTGCACATCTGTGCCAACACGGCATGTAATGCCTGTCTGGTGGTGTTACAGCTTGTGGTGCAAAAGTGGGGCTATATAAGTAACTAAATAAATTACTGAGTCATTCAGTACCTGAGATTATGGTAAGTGTATTTTGAAAAAAATCTTTTTTCACTGATGTCATACAATGCCCTGTGTTCAACACTGCTTGTCTGTTGGAAAATACTTTGTAATTCCTTCACTTCCCCATATGTGTATGTGTTTTAATGAGAAGCAATTTTTTCTAAATAATGATCAATTGATTATGAAGACTTTGTGTATGTGTTTCTTGTTTCCTAACAGCACAACTTGGAGACTATAATGCTTCTGTGCATCATTCAGGATATCTCTCAAATTACAACTTTATACCAGAACAGAACAAAGATTTTCTTACCAAAGTAGAATCTCTACATGAGCAACACAGGTAATGTGAACTTTTAGTTCTCTCTGACCTCTTGAGTTTTTTGAGAAAAAACAAGATGTTAAAAGGAAGACTCAAGTTCTTAGTAGTTTCAGTACAACAGCCAGTTATATTTCATTAGCTTCTGTTAAGTGAAATAGGTGCTAGCCTAATTATATTCAGAGTATGATGTTAATGTGTTAAAGTATTTAAATAAATATCTAGTTATAACCTCCAGTAACTCAGTTAGCCTTATACATTATTAATGGCAACCATCTAGAAAACTGTACTAGATGTTTGAGGAACAAGAACATCTGACCATTTTTCAAATTCTATAGATTTGTCTATCTGTGTAAAAAAACCAAACCCAATAAACACCATAACCATAAACCACTTCAATTAATATTGTGCTTTCTCTCAGCTCTCTTTAGTGTAATGTAAAGGCTACAACATATTATTCCAGTCAGTGGGCTGCTAATTATTATTGCTGACCCTGCTGATTTGTCTCTTGTAAAACTGCAATTTTACAATTAGAGGTGTTGATCAGATACTTGCAAGCTGAATGTAAATATGCCAATCTAAGAAATTGTCTGTGAGAGTCTGAGAAAATGAAATCCAGATCTCTATGGACTTGTTTTCTTTGTCTGTATTTTAATTGCAGCAGAGCTAATTCTTCACTCTTAGTTTTTTTGATTTATAACCTGAAATATTTCCATTTTCATCTCCTCTTAATGTTCGTCAGCTCTTTTTTTCATCAATATTCTTACTTCTCCCTCTTGTTTCTTTACTGCCAGAGGGTATAGTGAGTAGTTCTGAACTTCACATGTGTTCCCTAGCAGTCCAGAATATGCATTGTCATTTATGAGGTAGAAGAGAGATAACCACTGAAATCTTAACTGAAACTTCCCTTCTGTTGTAGGTACTAATCTTGACTGCTTTCCTAGCAGTTCATATTCAGAAGCACAACAGTTGATGCCTCTACTCCTTCCAAATTATTTGCAGTTTCCAGTAGGCTCACTGGTTTTTAGACAGGAAAAAATAATTCTGTGGAAAAAATAATTTCTGTGGACAGGAAAAAATAATTCTGCTTGCCTTTAGGAAGCAGTCATCTTGGAGGGAAGATTCTGAAGAGTCTTGAAGTGACTGGGCTGAACTCATGTCTTTAGTGCTATGGTAGCAAGAGATAGAAAATTGGTTATGTCCTGCAGAGACCAGAAGGTACCTTTGGTCCAGACTAAGATGCGGTGGGGTCTGTTGGAAAGACTCCTTTCTTTTCTGGTCTTTTCAATGAAATCAGTGCTTTCATTGAGTGTCTTTGGCAGAGTGAACCCTTGATGACTGAGGAGTTTAACTGCTGTATTTGAATTAACATAGGTTGTGGTATTTGAAGTTCTGAATAAAAATACTGAGTAGATTGGACTGGAAAAAATATTTCTTCATTGGTTTAACACTTTTTTTTAAACTTGGCTCTTCAGGCCTATTTAATTCAGAGTGCAGGGAGAGACAGACAAGTTATTTTTTATCTTGGCAGTATTTCTTGCATACTCCTTTGGCATGTACAGAGAATACTTAGGTCTGAGATACGGTTTTGACTAATTCAGTGCCATAATATACTTGATGAGAATGATTCTGGTGCTCACCTGACCTTCGGGAAGGAAAGACAAAGGCAGAATTTACTTTCTTACCCTTTGAGGAGAACATTGTTGCTTTGGAATGAGATTTCTGCTGATCTGTTACCTATAATATTTGCTGTAGATCATATAAGTTATCTGTAATTGAACCTTTGAATTGGTATTCTTAGATTACAGGATTTCCTTTTTCATTCTTTAGTGTCTCTCCTTTGGGAAACTTTCACAAAGGAAAATTTAAAAGGCTTGAATTGATGAAACACAGACTTGAGAAGTCATGTTATGTCTTGTGTGTTGTAATTTGATGCAAGATTTTTGTTACCTAGAATTTATGTTGCTTTGCAAAACCTGAGGAAGTAGTTCTCTGACCATGTTCATTTCAGACACTATTCAGTGGACAGTACATAACTGCTGTGAAAGTCACTGTCATATTGAACTGGTATAGCTTCAGAAATCTTTCTTCGGTGTTCATTCCTAAATCCATGGGGGAGGTTATGTATGTAGTTTCTTCTAAGACGGTTTTCTTGTTGTTCTTTGTTTACTGCATAAGCAACCTGAGGTCTTAGGACGAAAATATTTTCCAAATTGATAACATTTTCATAGTGCTTGCTAGATCCAGCCATCAGTTTGAGAAGGATGTATTTGAAGCTTCCTAGGATGCTTATATATATGCCGGATAAGATTTGTTAGGCCTTGGGTATCAACAGCTATAAAAATTGGGAAGAGACACCAAGACCAGTTTCCTCTTGCCTGTTTGTCTCTCCAAATAACTACCATCTGCTTAGGGACCTCAAAAGCTCATTTTATCTGTAATTGAGTATGAGGGTGTAACAAAAAAAATCCTCTAAGTCTATGCTGAGACACTTTTTCTTGTTGGCCTTTTAAGACATAAGACATGCCAAAAACTCGGGTATGGGGGAGGGGAAAAAAGGTGACCCCCTTCCCAAATAGTTCCTCTCCAGTGAAGTCCAAACAGATCCAGGCTGGGGGCAGAAAACAGGAAGCAGGCAAAGCGAGGCAAGAAAAGAAAACCTGCCAGGTGGCCAGGCTGAGAACAAGGCAACCTTGGAGCTTTTTCAACACACACCTTGTCTTAGTTCAGGCATCAACGAACTGTAGTTTTGGGGAAAAGAGAGAAAAGAGACTCCTGGCCCCTCCCCACAGACTTTCCAGGGCCATCAGCCTGGAATGTCAATCTACTGGCCAGTTCTTTTGTGTTAGTCAAATACCCAAGGCCAAACCAGCCTGCCCATTCAACATCCCTCCCACACAGTGGGGCAGGGGGAAGGGAAAAATTCCCTGCTTAGTTTTTTTAGAGCAAGTGAACCTATGACAATATGACAGGATGATATCAGATGTCTCTTCTACTTAAGTGTTTGTAGGTATTACATGCATCCCTCAGCTTCTGTTCTCACAGTTGCTGGAATGTGATGTAACAGTGCCTGAGTGGCTGCTCTGTGGTGTGAGACCAGGATCACTGTGGGCGCAGTGCAAGGTCAATAGGCTACGGCAGATTCCAGGATAGAGCTGCCTCTTGTCTGATTGTCTCTTTACAGGTCTTGGCCCTGCAGTTTATTGGACAGGACTACCTTCATTATCACACCTAAAGGAATCTTGTTTAGGCCTCACTGCATTCCTCTCATATGAATGATTAGTAGGCTGCATGGGAGAAACAGCTAAATGGGGACCACTGAATTCTTTGGGTTTTAAAACTCTTAGTAGATTCTATCCTTACATAAGAATACATAATCTGTTTATTCGAGGTGTGGGGATTTTTGATTTTTTGTGTCTGTTAAAAAAAAACTTAAAAAAAGCGTAAGTCTCAGATTTGTAGAAGCTTTCTAGAAGACCAGAAGATCAAATCCTTGTATGTCTTGCTGCACATAGCAGAAGGAGAAAAAAGTATTTTAGGACTTATAGCTTGTAGGTAAACTCAGATGGCTTTTCCTTGGTGAGTTTCATAACTTTAAGTTTTTAAATCTATTTTCTCCCATTTATTTTATTAGTACATTCCTGCTACTAATCTTTCTTCTAAATTACTTCCTTCTGAGGGACCATGTAATATGGAATACTTACAGATAAAGCTTCTTGCTATAAAGTAAGCTTTTAGGGGAATAGTTTCCTCATACCTTTGAACATAAGAGATAAAAATTATTTTTCTAAAAAGAGCTGGTTCAGAATGGCTAAGGTAATAACATTGTGTATAATTTGCTCGATTTTTTTGAGGGGACTTTAGGAGGACTTTTTTCAGTGAAGAGCTTGTGGTACTAGTTAATGAGATTTATTTCTCAAACAGTGGGCTGTGGGATTCTTCTGTTTTTCTGCATTTAAATAAATACAGAATAAATTTTTTTATTTGCCTGTGGTTCATATTTATTATTTTTCCCCTCTTTTAGTGGCCTCAAGCAATCTGAAGCAGAGTCCTGCTATATAAATATAGCACGAACACTTGAATTCTACGGAGTGGAATTGCACAGTGGTAGAGTATGTTTACATTGTAATTTTTCACTTGGGAAATAATTCTTTTTTTCACATGAATGTATTAATTTAAAAAAGTAGTATTTAAGTACTGACTTTATCGGGTGTTCCTTTTAATTAGAGTTGGGTAATTTTTCAATAATTTCTGTGTAACATAGGTGTTGGAATTTCAACCAAATAAGCTGGACCTCTTTGAAAGTAACAATGTACTTTTAAGACAAATTGTTCCATTACCACAATGTATTTTACTTAATAATTTTAGTAAAGTTTCTGAATATCTTAGCACGAAAGAAAATGAATGCTCTGTTTAGTACTGTTAATTGACAGGTGTTTTAAGAGTTTAATTGATCTGAATTTCTAACACTAATTTCTTAAGTGTTAAAAATATAGAGATTTCTTTTTAAATTCCTTTATTCCCTGACACCAGGCTAAATCTAAGCAGTATTTAACAGCTTGAGAGATGACCACTAAAAATGTATTTGAAATCTTTCAGATACAGGGTGGGCATTGATGAGAAACATGCCCTAGTATTTTACCAGCTACTGGTAGATTGTAATTGTCTGATTACACTATTCATTTGAGGTGAATCCCCAAAATACGTTATTTGCATTCCAGTGTGCAAGTTACCATTTGTGCTTATATCTAATAGTAAATTGTTTTGGCATAAAGCTTGTAGTATAAAACTAAATTAAGTGACTGCAGATACAATACTATCCTAAATGAAAGATGACTGTTGTTTTTCCTAACATTTTTCTGAGTTTTGCTAATAATTCTGACACTGAGAATTTTAATGAAAAACTCGTTAAATTTCTCTAATGATAAAGGAGGAATACAATAATTAAGTTGCTTCCTTCGGCATGATGCTTTCTTCTGTTTTTTCTTTATGCTACCACAAATAAGTGAGTGTTGCGTTAGATTTCTAGGAATTCCTAAAGTACTCCTGTGTGAAGCCACTGTAACTACATTTATGTTCATGAAATGCAATACTCACAGTAGAGGCTTTTTTTTTTTTTAAGAATCAGGAAAAGTACAAAGGAAAGGAAATAATTAAAGTGCTCCATCTCATATGAATATCAGGAGAGGCATCTGTTAAATGTGATCAGATATTTTGTTCACATGCATTGGTTGTTTTGTGAGTAATGTAACATAAATGAAGAAATTTCATGTGTTCTCGTGTCTTCTGACAATGTAAAAGCCTTCATGATTTCTAGTAAGTGATCAACTTTAAATGGCAAATGGGCATCTTATTAAATTTGGCTTTGCCTAGGTTCATTGTCTGTTGGGTCGTCTACCACCTTTCTGCTTTACTGAAGAAATCTTTACACTTGAGATTTCCCTATATGCACTTAGATTGATCAGTGTATGCCTTTTAGCTTCTACTGTACCCTAGTATTTTGGTAAGCCAACTTAAGTTCCAAGACTATCACCATGTGGCTATTCTGTTAATATTCATGGGATGCTATCTCTGAAAATTCTTCCAGTTTTCATTATTCTTGCTGAGTTGTAGGCCACTGGACTACATGCAGGATATCAGTAGTGGTCATACCAGTGCCAAGCAGTGAAGATGGTTGATTCAGACATTTTCAACTAAGTGAAATTTCATTACAGTGTACTGGGCTGCTCTGTCTCAGTAGAAATACCTTCTGGAAATATATGCCTAAACAGTGGGTTTTTTTGCGTTTTTTTTTCCCCCCAGTGTGTTGTTTCATATTTAATGACCTCAGTCTCACAGGTTGTCAGAATATTAGTCATGAACTCCTACCCTGCCTGACACTGAACTATATGATCTGAATCAACTAGAGTACAAATTTGAATCAAAGCCTAGTCTATTCCAGACTGCTACGGTCCAGACTGTCTTGCTACTGTTTCAATCCAAAATAATACTCTCATCACAATTCAGTTTTTTTTGAAGCATGAAATATTTGAAATTATCTGTTTTTTCTGGCACTTGAACTGAAGATCTAGACATTTAGAAGCTGCTAGGCAGGTAATAGAAAGCAAAACAGAAAATATTATGCTGCCTTTTAAATCTGAGTTTTGATATAATTTGAATGTTGAGCTTCATTCTTCCTCTCCCTTCCTTATCTGAAAGTGGGCAACGGAAAAGGAAAAGTACAGAAAAGTATAACAGTCATGAATGTCTTAAGGAAAAGCCTTCTGTGGCAGGTGAATAGCATGGAAATGTGAATAGCCAACAATTTTAAATTTTTTTACTTCTATTTTTTTACTTTGGTACTAAAACATTTAGGAAACGTCAGTCTGCCTGGAAAGTGACAGGTTTGAGTAAAAGGAACTTTTTCCATATGGCTGCAGTTGAACTGTAAGCATTACTGCTATTTTAATGGATGACCAAGGCGAATTAGGTATCAGGAGCAGTTAGACAGTCAGTGGAAGGATGATTCACTGGTGTCCATTAAACATACAAAAAGCTTCTGATCCAGGAAACCCTCTAGCTGTAAGGCACCACAGGCTGAGAAGAGGCGTTATTTATTAGTAGGGGTGTAACTGGTTGTCTCTGGAGTTTTGTACTTACAAAACATCAGGTACGAGTCATTGTTTGGATTGAATGTCTTGAGGCAAACCTCTCAGCCAACATGTTATTGTTGTTTATGTTACTCAAGGCCTATACGAAGTTTGTATTGAAGGTTAGATATCTCCTGCAATATGCTGCTTCTTCCCAGAGGCTACCATGTTATACCCCTGCTTTGGCAGGGATGTTTGCAGCGCCTCCTGATATCCTCCCCCCACTTAGTACTGCTCCTGAAATCACCCTTCTGTTTTTTTCACATCCTAGAGCTTTGAACAGATTTGGCAGGGGCTAGTTAAACTGTGGCTTTCTGAAAGGCTTTATATCTGTGGATTCTGATGATTGAGGTCTTTGCTACTAAACTAGTGTTAGTCCTCTTAGATTGTGTATGGTAGAAGAACCAGGGAACACCTGGCTTTTATACTAGTGGCCAAAAGAAGCTGGTGCTCCTGTACTGCTGCTTGAGAGTGGAATACTTTCGGATAATGTTTCTTGAAGACCAGATGAATATGTAATTTCCTCATTTCTTTTCATGATACAAAGTTAAATATTTTCCAGAAGTTGAGTGTGAGCTTTCTTTTTAGCAACTTGCTAAACATGGACCTTTAATCTGAGCTCAGTTTTTGTCTGCTTTTTCTCTGATGATAAATCTGAACTGCTAAAATTGTAGTATTAAAAAATTAAATAGTTTTAGGAAACTCAGGAGAGTGAATTCAATATCTTAAAACTGTATTGACATTTCTTGAATTCCTAATCTCCTTTTGACTCTGGACCACTATCTTATCAGCTGAATAATTAGTCTGCTGTTAAGTCATCTTTCATTTTTACTTAGAAATATTATTTCCATATCTACAAAAATCCAGATGGTAATGGTAAATTAAATCAAATGTGAATCAGTACTTAATTAGCTACATGCTTGGCATGATAATTTTTTATCTTTACAACTTTTTTTGTTATTATTTCTTTCATGTTACCTGTTTCCTTTTACAAATAGATGCATGTTATTTCTTTGCTGTGCAATTTAATAGCATAGGTATTTTGAAAGGGAAATAACTGAAAATCAACATCATATTTCTTTTGGAGACCCTCTCTTTACGCTAGTCCAAGATCTAGGTTATAATAACAAATAACAAATAGTGTGGGAGATTAGTGGTTTGTACTGGTGCAGAGAGGGTAGGGAATGAACTTTGTTCTGACAAAGCTCTTGGAGAAAATAGAGTAGTTTAGCCTAATTAATCCCTATCAAATATTTAACTAATCCTTTATTTCTGCTAAATCATGTTGATTTTTAGCTCTTTCTCCTAAAGCTGTTTTTCGAGGCAGAGACAGCTTAATTACCTCAGTTCATCTTAATTACATAAAGTTCATCTTCTGAAATACCTCAGTTTTCTCACCAGACATTAAAATAAAGGCATGTCAGTTCTGGGTTCCTGTATTATGCTGGCATAAACTGGCACTTTGGGAGCTTCTTCCAATGAAGATTCAACCAGCTCCTCTAGCAGCACTTCTTGGCAAAGTGAGGCAGCAGGGTGCTGAGAGTTCTGGGTTACTTAGAGTGTATCTGGCCTGCTACCTACTTCCTGATTTTCTTTTTTTATACTCTCAGAGACAGGGCTCGTATTCCTCTCATCTTGCTAGAATTCAGTGCACCAGTATTCAGTGTTAATGCACTGTGTATTAAATAGGTTATGCTCATTCTCTGTGAACCACTGTGGTATTTCACTGAAGGTTTATAAATCGCTTTGCGAATTAGATTGAACTTCACTCATTCATATGCCTGAATCACTTCTATTCAACTGTTTTTAAAGGATTTTTTGTAGACTTCCCACAGTATTGTCAGAGCACATGCTACCTGTTCTATTCTTCTGTACCTTACTAATATAAAGAAATTGGGATTGGACATGGAGGAAAACTATATTAATTGAGCAGAGAGTACCATCTAGAGGAGCAGTTATGCTACTGAAGGCTTTCAGAGAATCCATTACCATTGGCAATCCTTCACAAAACAGTCTGAAACTGATTTTGAGTCAAACCTGATATTTTAAACAATGAGTTCTACTCTTAAATGTGGATTTACATAGGTGTTGAGCTCTGTTTAGAAACTTGTGTAATAACGTATTAGTATGTATTCATCATAAGAAATAGGAAGCCAGTACTTCTAACTTCTGTAGCATCAATCAGGATTTAGTCTCAAAATGATCATCCAGAATCCTTCTCCCTGCCTTTTTTCTAATTTTTTTAAACATAAATGTCTGCTTATATGGAAGAATATGTTTTCTCTTGAGTATCTCAATACCTGGAAAGCACTGTAAATTTATGATTTTTTTTTTCCCCAGTTGTGCATTAAGGGAATGCACCATTTTTGTTTAGTTAATAATGGCTTTAGTTGAATGTATCAAATATTAATGTATACATGTATATTTCTCCAACATACTCTCATATGCAAAATTGTGGTCACCTCCTGTCAGTCTTTATTGCTAAGACCTTTTTCTGGAAAAAATAAGGAATTATTTCCCCTTATAATCAGGAAATTTGTATTCAGTTCCCAAAATTCTGTGACACTTACCTGGCTGACCTTAGGAATTACTTCAACTTGTTTCTTATGTTGAAATTAATAAGGCTAGACTTGCAAATTTAGTCTGATACTGCCCTAAAGAATATCCAGTGTAGTAGGACGAACTTTACAACTTGTTTTAATGAATGACATTTAGAATACCTGTTAGATAACATAAAAGGAAAGTGAGGCATGAAAATCAAAGCTCAAATATGTTGAATTTTTCCCTCAAGGATAGCAATTTAAATATAGAAAGCTTGAAAATAAATTTATAAGTAGATAAATGGGAACGATACAAACTGCATCTGTATTCTTACAGTGTTTTTCTTTTGCAGGATCTCCATAATCTAGATCTTATGATTGGGATTGCATCTGGTGGAATTGCTGTATACAGAAAACTCATCTGTACAAGCTTCTATCCCTGGTAAATTCCTTTACTAGTAAAGAAATATGTCTAGTTTTTTCAATCTTTTTTCCATTTGCTTTCACATTTATTCCAAAGAAACCTACAGTAGATAAATTTGTTCTTTATGGAGTATGATTGTATTTCGTTGTGTTGAGATAAAAATGAAACCTGTTGCCTAGGCTTTTAATTCCATGAGGCTTTTGGACTTCTTGCACTGTGTGAAGTCCTGATAAAGTTAATTCACATACAAGTATGCGTACATGATAAGGAGGACCCTTTGATCTTAGAGATTTGTTGCTGTTATGCTCAATAATATGTCTTCAAAAACAAAACCCACAAAAACAAAACAGGAAACAAAACCAATAAGTCTACTATTAAAGCTTAGCAGCTAGCTGTCTGAACATTTTATCCTGACATTCAGAAAGACGATATTTGCTTCTTGGAAAAGAAACATAAAATGAGTTATTTGGTGTTTGAGATTTACTGGAACTAGCATAATATGGTTTAGGCGAATTTTTAAATGTTATCAAAGAAGGCTATATAACAGTGACAAGGTTTGGAGTCGGCAGGGGAGAGACCTTTTACATTCTTTAATACTGAAAACATTAGAAAGTCTGATACTGCTATAGAAAATAATCTCTACAAAAAACAATGTGCACTAGAATTCTAAAGCGAACGACATGAGAAATTATTTAAGCTATAGTTTTTGATAGTACTTATGGACTTTATTAGTTATATCATGCTAAAAAAAATAACATTAATTAAGAATCTATATGGAAGGTGGGCATTTTCTTAAGGCTTTTGGATTGGATCCTAATGAATTTTTCTCAATCTTTCTTTTTCAAAGTAAGGATGAATTTGTGTTTTATACTTGATAAACTATGGCTTTGTCTTGTTATGCATAATTTCTTCATATAATTTGTAACCATTTTTCTGGAAAACTGTTTCAGTAATATGATATGGTGTTCTTAATTGTGACAGAAAAATGCATTCTAATGGGTTCTACTTGTTTTTTGTCCCTTAGAGAGGGAGTCCTTAGCAGCATTCTTTAAATATTTAAGTCATTCCATCCTTTCATTTATGAACCCAACTAAACAGCTATTTCCTATAGAAAAGCAATAAAATCAGCTTCAATTTAAATTTTAGTGGAAAATACACTGCACAGTCTCTGGATTTTTTTTTTTTTAATTTGCTGTGAGTTGCATTTCAATTCCCTTGGATGTACTGCAATCATCCTAGAGAAATGTATGTCAGTAATAATGTTCTCACACAGCAGCACAGTGAAAACTTACGGTTTTTTCATTGCTAATGCACATTAAAGCACAAAAGACATTTTTCATCTTTGTACCCTGAGCGTTGCTCTTTCATACCTCAGTCTCTCAGCTTTAAGCAGCTGCAGGTTTTAAAAACTGCCAGCTGGAGGCACATATTCTGTCTTCTGCAAGTCTTGTTCTGCCACCTTAGTGACCTGAGTGAGGTATGAATGGATAATAGTTATTCCTGAAAACCATAGCAATGGCATTTTAAAATCCTTGACTATGTGATTATTTTAGGAAAGGGAAAGAGAGTTTATAGCACACAAGACAGGAGGAATCTGCAACTTCCTGTGCTACATTTACTCCTGGAAAGCACAGAGGAGTAAAACACAGATGCTTAAACATTTTTCACAAAGGCCTGTTCTCATTTACAGAAAGAAGTCAAGGGGAAAAAAAAAAAAACCCACAGGTTTTTCAGTTCAAATAATTTCCACTCTAAAATACAAGATTCAGGCAGCAATATTTTTGGCTGACAGCCTTGCAATTGTTCCCAAGCTGGGAAACACTCTCCCCCTGTCCCCCCGTCCCCCTCAGGATATCTTCTCAACTTGAAAGGAAGAGCTCCCTATATAGGGGCTAACTTTTTGATATTTTTTTTCTGGCATCTTGCACGAGTTAGTCATAATGCTTTATGCAAGAATAGTGTCCATTCCCTGCTCCCCTCCAAAATAAGCAAACACCAAAAGTCACTGCCACAGAGTAGCTTGGGGTGCATTTGTAATATGCATTCTCACTTTCATTTTAGACTTCAAAGCACAGTATGTTTCTGTAATGCCCTTTCACATAATTGAAGTGGTACTTATTTAGGCTTTTTATGTAACATTATTTGTACTAAATAGTTTTTCCTACATCACTATTAATATGATAGAACTCAAGGTGGCAGCAAACACCATCAAGGCGCTCTTTCCAAAATTTTAAGTAAAATACTCTGCAGCATTAATGGATGACAACAATACAACTATGCCATATGGTAGTAGTCAAAGGGGACCAAAAGTTTTCAGGAACAGAGGCAGTGAGAATTCTGCTTTGGCAAAAGGAGGATTTTCAATCAAAGCAACCTACGTGAGGAGCTGACTGATCAGTCAGAGGCAATGCAAGCTAAGATAGATTTAAAACATAACTCCAGATATAACACAGTATTTTATATGCTCTGGAAAGTTATTCCTGATGGTGCTTAACTCTTCTGTGGTAATTTTCAAATTGTTTCTGCAGGTAAAATATTATCTTAATGGCAAAGACATACGAACACTCTCTACATCAGCAGCAATTAAGGTTATTTATTAAATACTATTCTGTGTATGCAGTTTCATTGCTTTGAAAGCTTCAGAGAAACTGCTAGAGCAATGCATACTACAGTGCTAGTCAAAATTTGAAAAACATCTCAACTGTCTTGAATAACAAATTTGACAGAACCTTTCCTAATGAATTTGTCAATGGCAAAGTGTGGACTTGCAGGTAAAGAAACATTTTTTTTCTTCAAGTCACAAGTACCAACTGCTAGTAAATAAGTCCTAGGATAGCACTACCGTTTTAATCAGAAATTCGCAATTACGTGGCCCACTGAGTGACAGATCTATTTTGATGCTGTGAATGGCAGGAAGATGGGACCCAAAAGATGTATCATTTTTAATACGTTACAACTATGAAGTGCTTTATAAGTAGACCATGAAATTTAATGATTGGTGGATGTTGCTTAGTCACTGGACAGATTGTTGGTGAGAGAGAAGGGCAGCTGAGCCACCAGTTAGAATAACAGTAGCTGCTTTCTATTCCGGTAACTTTTGGATATGGCATCTCCAAGCACTTGTTAAATCTAAATCCTTTGATACCTTAATCTCTTGGATCTTTTTGTTGTCTTTCTTGGATCCTTTGGATTTTGCTAGATGTGAACATTCACTCAATTTGTAGGCATAACATTGCAAATGATTTTTAGTTAATGCTAAATAAAACTGTCAGATTAACAAGTGGTTTTTGTCCCTGAACTAAATAGGTTTAGTTGTACTTTAAGAAGAATGAATGGAATTGAGAGGGGTGCTCTACTTAGAGGAGTGTAAAAATAAAGAGAATTAAAGCCCTGATTTGATTTGAAGTGATTATGTGCTCATGCAGTGAATCAAGGTTTTAAAAAAAAAAAAAAATTAGCAGGGGATAGAGCAGAGAGATTGAGAGAGTTTTAGTATTTTGGGATGCTGGCTCCCTTTTTGTTCTTGGATGCAGGAGTTTTTGCTTAGTCTGCAAGGTTACTTTTCTGTGTCTTGCATTTCTGCTGGTTTGATGTTAGGATAAGAGCAGATCATGGAAGCAACTCTGCAAGCTGAGAATGACTCCAAAAATTTGTTTGCTGAAGTTTAATCTAAGTCAAAAAATGTGGTAAGAGTGAACCAGAAGCACAAAACTTGAGTAGTGTGAGTTCAAGCAGAGTAGCACTAGAATCAAGGAAGGATTTATATATAATGAATTGCTGCTCAGTAACTACAACTGAAATTTTATATGACTTACCAGGTAGTTCGGAATCTGGAACTTTTAGATGAGCAACTTGTTTACCTGGTCGTGAAAGAATAGTGTTAATGAAATTCTTGTTTCTCTGTGGTTCTGTAATTGATGGAGAAAAGCATTTGCTGAAATTGGTACACACTCAGTTTTCCACCTCTTGTGCGGGAGCAGGGATTGTTCATTGCATCATCTTTGTTGTTAGTAACTGGCAAATATACTGTCCTGTATTCAGGAAGGATGTTACTCTATAACTCAAGTGCATCTCCCATGGGCAGCGGGGAATGAATTTTATGCTGTTATCCCACTTGATGAGAGTCATGCAAGAACTGAGATGACTTTCAACATAGTTCATACCTGGTGATATCTAACGTCCTGTGAAACATTCTCATCAACAGGACTTTTAGCAGCAAACTTCCAAAACCCTTTTATGATTTTTTTTTTTGTTACAAATATGGCTTGATCAAACCTTAAATAGCTTTCCTTAAGGTATCGATATGATTCCAGCTGACCGCAAGAGAATTCTTTTTTCTGAAAAATGTAGCTCTTCAGTTACTGAAGTAGAACTCTTGCTGAGAAAAATTAGGTATTTTAGACAAATCTTGTTTTGCTGTAGGAAGGTGCGTAGGTAGGTAGAATTTTGTTTAATTTAGCAAAACTGATAAGCTTATAATTAAAATGAAAATTGCTTGAGCACCAATTTCAATTGTAATCTTTACCTTATAAAATGTGTTCTTACTGCGTATATATAGACAAGAGGTGTTCAGTTCTAAAATTACCACATAATTTACATAGCGATGTTAATGAAGTGAAAAATATATTAACACTTTCTTACAGTGTTCATTCTTCTATAATTATGATTTTATCTGCAAGATGTGTTTCATTATTAACACAAGTATGCAATATTTTTTACATTATGAAGTCAATTCTGTGAAGCCTCTGGGAAGTTTCCATTGTTGTATGACCAACCTTGTCATGTCATTAGGGCCTTAAATTTTGTTCCTTTAGTCACAGTTGTCATATGACTCTTAAGTTATACGAAACTTGACACATTTAACATTTGTGCAGCTTAGTAAAAGGATGTCATCAAGCTTTTGCTGCAAGAATAGATTTGGTGGGAGAGAACTGCTGTGAACTATTTAAAGAGTAAATGAGGATATCTATTTGCCACTCAACACGGGAGATGGCTGCATATTATTCGTTAAATATATAACAGCTATAATCTTTCAGGCTCACTTTATGCAGTATTATTTTTCATTGTTTTATCCCTCTAAACATTGTTCAGTATTTTGTGGTCTGTTTCTTTCTTTTAGGGTGAACATATTAAAAATTTCCTTTAAAAGGAAAAAATTTTTTATACAACAACGGCAAAAACATGTAAGTAGTCTAATTTCGTTTTGATCAAGTGATAGTATTCAATATTTTTGCCTTAAATGTAAGCAACGAACTGCTGGTCAAAAGGTTTTTTGTGGTAACTTGCCTTTGAAATTCTGTTTTGTTAACTTCGTCTTGCTATTCTGGTCCTCTTATCCTCTCTCTGTTTCCCTTTTTTTGTTTCCTTTTCAACACTGAATCCTTCCACTTTTGATCTGTTGGACTGTATCTTTCCTATGAAGGTTTCTTCTCCCTTGGCGACTTGGGATAAATGCAGGTCTCCATCCTTTCTCCAATACTTATTAAGCTAGCATATTTCCCTTTTCTTGCCAGCTTCTGCTGCTTTTTCTTTGTTGCTCTCCCTGCCCTGTAGAGTTACTCAATGCAATGAATCTACTAAACAGCTGCTGTGTGTAACATGGAGGGCTTTAGAAGTTAGCAAAGAATGTAAAGGTATTTGATAAAATTTATGTAAAATTTTTCTGCTGTTAAGAGTTGGCTTCTTAATGCTGTGTGCTCTTTGCAGAACAGTTGAAATATTAGTCTATTTAATGGGGGGGAAATCTTGATTACTGGTTATTATTATGCTGATACAATACAAAAAATAAATTAGAATATCTTTGTAAGAAGACCATAGAATATTTAATATGACAGTAAAAACCAAAAAAAAAACCCTGCAGAAACTAGTGACCAGCAGATGTATAAATATTTTAATTCAGTTCAGGACAGAACTCAAGGACATAGTAGAAGTGTTAACTTATACCTCAACTTCATGAAGGCTCTTTCTGGTCGTAAATGAGCTTTTAAATTGATAGGAGCTGTGTTACAAGAAGACCTCTTGACCTACATAGACTAGAGAGTCTGCTGAACACAGATTTCTATGGAGGCTTTTTTTACCAAAAGGAAAATATTTTCATGTTACTTCTTTCCTGTATGTCCTTCTGTTTTCTCAGTTTGGTGGGTTCTTTGAAATGTGGGTAGTGTACAAGCATGTACATGTTACTTTTCAGGATTCACGTGTAAACAAAGTTAGTATCTAGAGATGGTGTTACTGCACTAATGCTTACATAGATGCATAGCATGCACAGAGTGTGTCCCAACCCACTCTAGGGGGATCTTAAGTGTTTTTTTGCTATCTGTAAGTTTCTAAATATATTGTTTATATGCAAAGATGTCAGTCTGTTCATATGTGTTTCACTGCATGAAGAAAAGAGGGGTTGACAAACCATTCTACTAATATGTGAGTGCGATAATATTACACTTGCAAGTATTACCTTCCTCTGGGTTTGTAGATTAAAAATTCACAGATAAGTAATAATTTAAAAATCTAAATATGTACAAATATGGGCAGGCTTATGGGCAGCAATTTCCAAATGTGTCTGTAAGAATAAATGTAGTAACAGAACTCTTCCGGAGTGGTTAGTAAAATGGAGGTTGGAACTAGATGATCTTCAAGGTCCCTTCCGACCCAAACCATTCCTTGATTCTTACAGTGGTTTTGGAATATGGAAAAATGAAGTGTCCGTAGAGAGCAGTCTCTGTAGTTAATAAAAAATAACTCTATTCATTACGTAAAGACTTGACTGCTGTCAAAAGTTGAATTTTTCTTTCTGGAGACTTGTCGCCTTTGAAGAGAGCAGCAATCTTAATTTGTTCAATTAAACATTTGATAAATGATGACAGTTCAAGGCTCTTGATTCTTTTAACTTATCTACCCTTAAGTGATCATAATTGTTTTTAATCTACGTAGATTACAGTAATACACACAGTATTATGCTTAAAGAGCTACCGAAAAAGAAGGCCAGCTGCATGACCTTTTTACTCTTTCTCAGTACATATTTAAAAGCAGAGCAGGTGTGCTATTAAATCTATGGATATATCCATCCTTGTCAGCCCCCTTTGCTTGGAATTTAGGGCAGTAAGTCTGCAGTTCTCCAGTGGTATTGCTTGAAAAAACTTGCTGTTTCCGTGCAGTGGGAGTGGAGTCCTGGGGGGTTTTGCCAGAACAGTGGGTCACTTGAGGGGTTTGTGAGGGCAGATGGCTGAGCTGGTGTGAGTCTTTAGATTGATTAGTTCCTTGCTTGGAAATACAGGAGGAAATAGTAAATGAGGACAAAAGTAAGGAAGCTGAAAGAATGTGGGGAAAATAGAGCAGATACTGTATATCATAGACAAGGTTTGACTGAAGATGATGATAATGCTATATCACTTCTTTTATATTTTGTATGTCATATGTAGATTCTTTACAAAAATCTACAGGAAATTCTCAAGGGTAATGAGTTTACAGTCCTCTGGGATCTGACATGTTTATTGATTTATTCTCCTTATTTCTTTTATTCCATTTTTCTTTACTTATGTGCCTTTTCTGAAAACTCATCTCACTCTTTTCCTGCTACTCACATTCTCTTTTACCCTTCCACTCCTTCAGTCCATTGATCAGCTACTTGATTAGGAGTATTGCAGTATTCAGTTTGTACTGAAGAAGTAGGTAAGGACTGGGGAGCAGGACTGCTGAATCAGTGACTGTCTGGTGCTATAAAGTCTTGCACCCTTCATTAAGTCTACATTAGATTTAAGGTAGGAATAGGAACTGTGCTGTTTACAGACAACATTTTGAACCTTTCAGAAATGAAATTTTATTTTCAGTGTGGTTATCTAATGCTTGAAAACAATTTTTCTGGATATTGAAATATATCTTTACTTTCTGTGTTGTAGATATTTTTGAATATGTAATAGGCATACAACTAATGCAAAGTTTTTCCATGTGCTGAACTAGCAAGACACTCACTTTAGCTATAGAGAGTTGTTCTCTTTACCTTAATGGCCACAAATTTCTCTAATCCTCATTTCTTGGTAATTATTAAAATGCCATTTTTGAAACTTCAGAAGTATGATGGGCATTAGATC
This sequence comes from Oxyruncus cristatus, assembly GCA_013399855.1. Classification (NCBI taxonomy): domain Eukaryota; kingdom Metazoa; phylum Chordata; class Aves; order Passeriformes; family Cotingidae; genus Oxyruncus; species Oxyruncus cristatus. The sequence goes on along the minus strand of VXAY01005287.1, from coordinate 567,042 downwards.
CTTGGATCCCACTAGAACTCTCTTTACCTTTAAAAAAGATTCAATAGCGTGACTTTCAATGGTGGCCTGTTAGTGAGACAGATTGTTATGTTAATATAAAACTTGAATGTTTTTCTGCAACTTATGAAAATATTTTTGCTGGTTTAAGTCCATATTAAAACTCTTAGCTTGCTTAGGGCCTGCTAAGAAGTTTCAGTGATAATAGTTGGAAAAAACATACTTGTAATGAGCAAATTTCATTACTATTTTCAAACCTAAATTTAAAAACAATATTAGGTATACTTAATTCTTTATCTTTACATTATGGCTTTTCAGGATATTTGAGATGTTTGGGTAAAATAATTTTTGTGGCAATTGAAAAGCTGGTGCTTCAGGGCAACAAAAATATCTATACACTTCAATTTTTTTGTCTACTGAATTAGTAAAACCCTTCAAGTGCTATTCAACCAACAGGGAGTATGTCAGAAATGGCATTTGTCATTAAATCTTTCACTGATATTTGCTTTTTAGATTTCAAGAAATTCTGAGTTAAAGTGGGCAAGCATAATTATATCTTATTTTTTATAAGCTACTCAGAAGCAACTGTGGAGAACTGGAAAAGATGAATGGGTTGCAGTATACAAGAGGCTCAAATAACAAACCCTACATTTGAAAAAGAAAATATTTTATAAATGTTTTAATAGTTACAGGGAAAGCATTCCTAAGAGATTGCAATCAGTTAAATGTTTTTCAATGCTTCTGTAAAATCAAGAGATAAATCTTTTTTTCTCTTTCTCTTGAGATTCTCATTTTTTTTTTAAATAGCAACTGAAGTCATAAGTTCTCTGAACTAGATATGAAGTGATTTGCAGAATGTGGGATTGATCTCTGATACATGGCATTTGTAAAATGTTGCCTAGAAATAAAAAGAACACAAAAACAGATTGAGTATTCCAGCCAAAATGGTCTATAGTTACTTCACAACAGGATTGTTGTTGGGAACAAGCAAAGGGTTGCCTACTTAATTATATGTTGAAACGTCAAAATCAGTCATAATTCAGAGCTGCTGGAAAAGATGAGTGATAAAAACTTGCTTTTTTTTTTCACTGAAGTGCTGAGCTGTGATAGCAACTGACTCAGGTCTCATGTTATCTTTATTTCTCCTCTTTGCTTTGCTCTCATTCCACTTTCTTTGCATCAATAACTAGATTAACAAACCAAAGCTGTATCTTGTGAAAAACTCTTGGGCATAAAGGTGGGTGGCACAATTGTGTTACATCTGTGTATCACTGGCACTTTGGCACTGAAGTTACTTGTAAGAATTTGCACCAAGACACGCAAGTTTTGTATTCTGCTCCCCTGTGATCCTCCTCATTGCGGCCTCATGTTATCATCCAGGAAGCAGGATTGGATTTGAACAATAGTAGCAGCAGCTCCAGTCCCATCACAGCTGCTTTCTTTTCCCCCCAAGATGGATCACTTTTAACATCTTCAGTTTCTTCTGAAAGACTATGAAGAATATGCTTTTTTGCATACTATGGCACTTGAAAGAGCATAATTGAACTAAAGTCTTCTCTGAAGAATTTGAATTCGAAGAATAAGGGTTTTTTGTTTTTACATCGCAACTTTAATGGAATATTTTAAAGAATTTTGTTAGTCTTAGGAGGTCAAGATCTGACTGGAAACCTGAAAATCTATTTAGTTGTTTAACATGACACTCATATATATAAAATCTTTACCACTTTAGGCTTACTTATTTCATTAACTTTTAAAGTGAACATTTTGCAGTTTAGAATTTCTCATGGTCATGGGGCTATTTTGGCCATCTCCAGCTCAAAATCTACTACGTGCTGATTTTTTTTTTCCCCTAGAAGAATAGATATATTTTTCCTGTTTAAGCTTAAAATAATTTTACCATTGTTTTATGAATGTGTTTACTGTTTCATTTGCTTGTATATATTGAAACATGGTATTTCCTACTGTTACAGAATGAATCCAGAGAGCATATCGTTGCCTTCAACATGTTAAATTACAGAGCATGCAAAAATCTGTGGAAATCTTGTGTAGAGCATCACACATTTTTTCAGGCAAAGAAGTCACTACCTCATGAAAAAAAGATATTATCACATTATTGGACCCTGGGTTCTAGAAATCCAACAAAGTAAGTATTGTGTGAAAGCATATTTTGCCCTGTATTGGGAATGGGAGGATTTGTCTAAGTGGCAGAGCTCAGTCTGTGTAGAGCCAATAGCTCTGTCCCAGTCTATATATGAACCATTTGACAAGTTTAATGGCTGTGGTTTCAGTTTCTGCAACATGGTATCATTACAGTAGAACTCCTCTTATAATTTCCTAAAAAGGTGTTCGAATATGTGTTTTACTGGTATTTTTCAACTTTCTGGTTCAGTTTGTGGTATAAAAACACAAGAAAGTAAAAATGTCATACCTAATGATCTAGTAAGAGAATTTGCTGAACAGATTTGTTTTGAAATGTTTAGCCCTTAGTGTCATGTACACATTCTGTTTAATATGTTAGGGAAATTTTTGGAGTGTATTGTACCAACCACTTATTACTGACACAAAGATGAAAAGCTTTGTCCCATTCAGGTATCCTAGATACTCCTTTTGGGACACTTCTAATCCTTCATTTGTCTTGTTAGGTTCTTCTAGTCATGGAGTTGGTAGTTTCATAATGTTACCTAAGACCTAGTGAGGAAGGTGGGATTATTCCTTCCCATATGCAGTAACTGGGCCCTGTTTCATTAAAGTTAAGCTACCAGTTTATTGTCTAGTTGCTGGACATGGTAATGTCCTCCATTTCTTTGCAATTGACCTTTGTTTTTACCATTCTGTGTGATTTTTTTGAAGTGGGAGGTTTTATGGAACTAGTTCTGCTCTTTTATTTTAGAGGCTTTTAGACATTTTGATAAGTCTAAGACATATTGATAAGTATCAGTCCCAGTGACTTATTTCATTAGGTTGATTTGTTCTGTTCTTTCACTTATCTCAATTCAGCTACAAATGTGTCATATACTGTGTCTTCATTGTGTAATCAATATCTGGTCCCC
>VXAY01005287.1:516527-563813 GCA_013399855.1 Oxyruncus cristatus | reverse complement strand
CTGTGATGACAAATAAAGTCTTATGTCATTATCTTCTCTGAATGTTAGATTCTGGAGTGCTCTTTGGTCCTTTGATCATCTGTATTCTCTGTAGACTCTCTAGAAATCTTCTTGTTCTGATGATTTTTGGAAAGTATTCATTTTATTGTTTTCTTTTTGGTTTTGTTTAGTGTGTGTTTGTGTGGGGTTTTTTGCGGTGTGTTCCCTTAACAGTTTAACTTCACATTTCATTTGTCAGAGTGATTCTCTCTTTTCTATTTGGATAAGCTTCAGTTTTTGAATGGTGTCATACTTAAATAGTCTCTTAGACTTCGGTGGCTCTCTGGCTTTTCATACTCTCATGACTCTTTAAATACTGCAGAAATTCATACAGAGTGGACTTGTATTGCTTGTAAATGAAGTAGTTAACCCATGAGGGCTGTCCAACTGTAGGAAGTCTGATAAAATGTTACAATTTTTTTTTGCTGGAGTGGAATTCCATGTTTTCACCTAGTACTAGATCATAGCTAGATGGTCTGGTTTCTAGATAATAGAAAAGAAGTAGTTGTATGAAAAGTATTCTAATTTTCTATTGTTTTACAGATCCATGCTTTTAGAATTAGCTCCTTTATGGAGTGATATGAACTTGTTCTTCCTATAGTGGAAGTGTTGAGGAGTTGACTCTCAAAGTTTGTAGGATCGTCAGGTCCTAGAGTCCTTTATTTCTCTCAAATTTGCAAAGAGATTCAAAATCCCAGTGCTCCTATATGCATAAATACACACAGACATGGCACTGCATTTGTAATGTTAAGAAAGAAAGCAGCATGACTTCCAAAGGGTCCCAGTTTAGTATCATTCCAATTTTTACCAGACATTTTATTTTTTAAAATCTGCTGTTACAGTTTCTTAATAGCCTGTAGCATGCAGGATAGTTCTCATTGTTGATCTGAGTTACTAAGACAGAATTCTGTTCAAGTAATTTCATGTTCCAAGGCCCTGTGTCTGCTGAATTGCCTACTTAGATTCTTAAGGAATCTCTAGGGTGAGAATTAGTCTTTGTGATCTCTTCCATCAGCTTAATGATATCCTCTGTACTAATGCATTCTTTGGCCCTATTTATACCAGCAACACATGTGAAGTTTAGGATCCACATGAGGGAGAACTGACTCAGCAACCACTGCTATGAAAGATGGCTAAAGTACATAAAAAGCAACCGTAATTTTGAAAGGCTTAGAAGAATTCCTATGAACTTGGTCATTGTCACTCAGCAAAATTAATTTCTCAAAATATTTAAGAAAAGGGATGAACAAGTAACTTTTGAAGTCATATGTCACATACTGAAAATTTTTACTTTCCTTCTTCTTTGTGATTGTGGAATGTTGTAAGAGACAGCATGAGTTGCCATGTTGCTTTTCAAGGATGGCTCTGAGCTTCTGTGGAAGCTACACAACCAAAAAAGAGATTCTGCATCCTCCCTTATGGAAGGGATCAAATTTTTGCATTGTACAAATCAAACACAAACAAACAAACAAAAACCCAAAACCAAACACTCACACAAAAACCCCAACAACCACATCGTACAACCCTGGAGGTTTTAAGATTGAATTGTGTTCAGTAATTCTTTCAATGCAACTTCTGTCAGCTTCAAAGGTGGGTACATTCAGGTTTTACCATCTTAAGTATCACAAGTTTTCCTACGGAATTTGTGGCTTTCTTATACTGTGTTATTCTACCTTATGTGAGGCAGATAGCCTAGCATTTATTGCAGCAGTTCAAATAATTGAACTCTTGCAATACTTGAGTACAATCTCTTATTTGCAAATCTCTGTGCCATTCTAGATTCTTCTAGCTTAAGGTACAAGTGGAATTCCATTTAAATTAGGCTTCTGAGTTGTATAAATTACCTGAAAGCTTTATTCTAGGAGCAGACTGAATCACATCTCCCAGGTTCTGAGAGGTTAGTTCATTCAATGCTTCTGGACTGAATGCTGAATAACCTCGCCTAGGCACATTCTCATTCCTTGCTGAGAAGCTAAAAATGTATCTATTTTTTTCACCGAGGATAGCCTCAGTAATAAATGGGAGAAAGGAACTGTCAGTTCAAGATATTACAGCCCATTCCAGAAAATCTTCGGCAGCCTCCCAGAATGTTTGCTGAGAAATCCTGGTATTTGGCATCTGAAGGGCAGCTACTTGGAGTTCAGGAGATTATTTATCTTACGTGTCTTAACTGAAATATCTAGAGAACATACTGTATAAGTGATTTTGTGGTCAGGGTTAGGGGTTTGGGATTAGAGTTAGGGTTTAGGGCTCTGGCTCCCATCACATGAGTAATGTTGCACTTCAAAAGTCAACTGCATTGGAAAATGCATAAACAGACACTTGTGAAAAAGAAAAGCTGATTAATGTGGAATTCTTCAAAACACATTTTTCATAATGCATTCTCTTTTTCCAATCTCCATCTCTGCTCCAACCATGTAAGCTTTCCTTGAAAGAACTCTTTGTTTCTCTAGAAGACCAGAGTAGCTGGTGCCTTGTCACTGGTATTTGAAAGAATTAGAAAAATAAAATGGATAATACAGGCAAAAGCTTCTCCTGAGTTCATGGACTTTTTTTACTAAGCAAAAAACACAGTTTTTGATATGCAGACAGTTCATATTAGTTTTCCCTCTTTTGTTTTTTTTTTATACTGGAAGAAGCTTTAAAAGTACATTTAGAAGATGAAGGAATTGATTTCCTTTAAAACCATGAACAAGATATGTGAAATACTTCAGTGTATATATAAAAAAAGTTTTGTGTTGCATTTTCTTTTACTTTTATAAACAAAAAGCAATAAAATGTAAAGTCTTCCAGTTGATATTAGGTTAAGGTTTGATATTAGTGTGAGCTTTATCCATGGCATAAACAACATTTTCCTTTTAATGTCATGTAAAATTGAGATTTTTGAGCTCTATAGTAGAGTACTCACATACTCTCTGCTGTCCCAGCTGATCATTATGTGCAGCTCAGGACATAATGAGCCAAAGGTGGTTTCTTTGTAACTCATAAATTGCTTCTTTTCCATGAGAAATCCTAGGCTGTAAACTCAAGGATGAGCAGCTTATCTCCCTGCTCTTGGGGAATGCTCTGTAAAAAGAAGCATAAAAGTTAGTTTATCTCAGTTTCGGTCCACTTAAAAATTTTCCTTGTGCCATAGAATTTAACTAGTAATATATTTTTATTGCTTTCCTAGCTGAGGTTCTGGTTCTGATGCAACCTTTATCTTGTCAGATTCTTGTCCCAAGAAGCAGTCCAGACCTGGAGATCCTATTTGCATGTCAAATCTTTTTCTAGTTGCTTATTCTATAAGGAATACATCACTCAAATGTGGCTTCCTTTCAGAAACAGAGTGTTGTCTGGTGTAGCTCTTACTTGATGAGGCAGCAGGTAGATGTGTAAAGTTGTCCTGTGCGCAGTGCAGCTATTGGTGAATTTTTATCCCTTTATGCATATTAACAGGGAATCTCCAGAATATTTTACCTACATTTGAACTGTGTTTTGCCAGGCACTTGGTTCAGTGCCAGTAGGACGTACCGTCTTTCCTGTTTTCCCTTCCTTCTTAGACCCAATTGGTTTAAAAATCATTCTCAGAAAAAGTTATTTTTACTCAGGCTTGTGATTAGCAATGTAGCAGGGATTAACAGTCAGTTTTATTGGCACAAGGGAGGGACAGCAGATGCCTCTGGGAGAATGTAAATGCATAAGTAAGGAGGGATAAGCACGGGGCACTCTTTAAAACATATGAATTAAAAAGTTGACTTTCATAAGTGTACTTTATTTCATTTAAGTTCTCTATGCAAAATAATTCACATATAGTTGTTTTATTTCTTTTCAGGTCTGTAAACAACCAGTACTGCAGAAAAGTGATAGGAGGGATGGTTTGGAACCCATCTATGAGACGGTCCTTATCTGTTGAGCATTTAGAGACCAAAAGCCTTCCTTCTCGATCACCTCCTGTTACCCCTAATTGGTAAATCCAGTTTTAGCTTTCCCAATACCTCCTAACCTCCTACCGTTTCTAATTGTATGCACTGTAGCAGAATAATTATGTAGTGTGTGCATATATATTTAAACATTGTTATTCTGAGAACAGATATGATGATAGAAGAGTGGGTGTCACTTACCTTAACTTCAGCAAGGCTTTTGATACTGTGTGCCAAAATCTTATGTCCAAGTTAAGACATTATTTTCTGGATGGGTGGGACAGCAGGGTGGTTTGAAAGAAAACATTAGAATGGTTGGATGACTGAACTCAGAGGGGAGTTGTTAAGGATCATATGCTACCTAGAGGACAATAACAAGTAGATGACTGTAGGAGTCTGTCTTTGGACCTGTCCTGCTTAACATCTTTATGACCTGGAGGAGGCAATGGAGTACTTGACCATAAAGTTTGCAGATGACACCAAACTGGGGAGATGAACCAATAAGCCTCATGACAGGGCTGCTCTCTAAAGGGACCTTGAAAATCTGGAGAAATGGGCCAATAGGAAATGTGTGAAATTCAATAGAGACAAACTCAAAGTCCTGGGAAGGAAGAACCCAGTGCAACAGTATTGTCTGCAGTGCAATACTCTGAAAAGGGCCTGATATTCTTCATAGGTAGACGTGGTACACAAGCTGTCTGGTGTGCCCTGACGGCAAAGAAGTCCACTTTAACCTGGGAGCATTAATAGAATTGTAAATGCTGGATCAGTGGAAGTGACAGCCCCCTTTTGCTCAGCACTTATTAGAACTTATTAGAATGCTGCAGCCCTTTAGTGTCTGCTCATACAAGAAGCTGACAATCTGGAGCAAGCTCAGCAAAGAAGCCACCAAGGTAATCAGGAGGCTGCAGCACTTACTCGTGAGGAGAGGCTGAGACAATTGCACTTTTTCAACCTGGAGAAGCAAGGGTTTCCTAGATGCCTAATAACAGCCTGTCATTACTACAAGAAAAGCTAGGATGGGGCCAGGATGGGGCCCAGGTTCTTCAGTATTGCATGGTGGGAGGATGAGGCAACGAATAAGTGTATGTTGAAACAAGTGAGGTTCTGTCTGGATATAATGCAAAAACTGCTTTGTCACATGGACAGTCATTGCTTGGAGAAGCTGTGTGGTCTCCATCATTCAGATTTTTTTGAGATATGACTGGATAAAGCCTCAAGCAGCCGCCTCTGGCCTTAGTTGACCCTGCTCTGAGCAGAAGATTGGACTAGATGACCCCCATAAGTCCCTTCTGACCTGAATTATCCTATGATTGGTTGCATTTTATGGGGGAGAAACTCCAAATCAGTTCTATGTACTGAACCTAGCAGTGTATCATCGCCTAGTATAACGTATGTACAAAATGCTTAAAAATTTATTATTTCAAGTGAGGCTTATAGGCCTATCATAAAGATTCAGGTCATAACTGCAATAGGATAGAAATTTTACTTCTATAAAGTTTTGTGAAATATTCTAATCTTGCCACTTGTGTTTGTATTCTGTATTTTTAAGGCGGAGTCCTAGACTACGTCATGAAATTCGTAAGCCACGACACTCATCTGTAGATAACCTTACAAATGAGATTAGTTATATCACTGAAACAGAGGATGTTTTTTATACATACAAGGGCTCTCCAACATCAAAGGACAGTGATTCGGAGTTCTCTCAGAACCGCAGTCCACAGAGGAGGTAAGGACTTCTGCAAACAATCCATTGCCTGTTTTGATTTTTCTAAAAGCACGAAACAAAAAAATTGAAGAGTTTTAGTGTAAAACAATCACGGTCAGTTGTAATATTAAGATGGATTCAATCAGTTTTCTGTTTGCATGAGCTTTATTTTGAACAGTTGCTATACTGTAAATGCCATGACACAAAATGACAAGTTAAAAACAAACCAACCCTTCATCCCTAAACAATATTCAGTAGTTGAGTTCTAAGTAAAATTAGAGAAGCAATTAAGGCATGCCTGTTCATATCTGTGATACTCTGTTTCCTAGTAGCTTTTGCAATGCTTTTCTACCTGACATAAACTCTTCTTTTTTTGTGGAGGGAAAAACTGAAATCTTGTAAGAGTTCACTCATATTCCACACCATCAGCTGAGCATTGTCAGTTGAAAGAGGTATTGCATTTGAGTAAACACAAGAGCGTAATGATGCTAGTGGTCATCAATCTTTTTCTTCCTCAGAGGAACTGTCGATGGCTCATCTAAAGGCAGTCTCTTCTTTTTGCATTGAGTTATTTTGGCTGTATTCCTTGAGGACCAACTTTGTTCTCCTCTACGGTGGTCTTGTAGCCACTGCTAGGTTTGCTTCCAGAGCTTGAAGCACCTATCTCTGTGCTCATGTATTACATTTTATGTGTTGTTTCCCCTCGTTTCTTAATGAGTATCATGAGATTATCACAATATTATCTTCAGAAATAATGTACAAAGACATTTTCAGCCCCCGAAAGAAAACAGCTACCTTAAAACTTTGAGCTGGGGAGAACGTTATGTATTAAAATGCAGGTTCGTTTGTACCGTTACAAAAGGAAAATGGTTTCTAGTGATGCCTAGTAACTTTAAGGCAAGGTATATTTTGAGAAGTAATGTCCTAATGGAAGGTGGTAGGACTCACCTGCCTCTGTGACAGTATGCAGCTGGTAACCATAGTTTTAAATTCTGTAATAATATTGTTAGTACATTACAGGAGAGAGTTTTCTATGAAAGAAAGGAAAAATTGACATGGAATGCGTATTTGGAGTTCGTCACTGTGGTGTTTTAAATTGTTTTCTATTTTTCTGAATGGAAGCCAGCTGAACCTTAATACTACTTATTAGTACTGATGACATTAGTAGCCATGATAGTACATAAGTGATGCCTCCAGATGTTGCGAATAGTCATAGATAGGAAACCATGTATTGCCTGTGCTTTAACGTATGCAGATGATACACTTTAAGAAGTATTTTCTGAGTAAAAATACTGAGAGGCAGGCATAAGAAGAGATGATAATGGTAGAAGCTGTAGACAGAAAAGTAAGTTACCATGCTGCGTTCTGTGACTAGCAGATTGTGACCTGCCAGATGGATTTTTTTGTTTGTTTTTCTTTTCTTCCCCTGTAGTTTTTCCCTTTCCTTCCTGGTTCAGTTATCCTATACCTACTGAGTATGGATTGGGAAAGCCTGCCTTTATGATCTTTCTCAGACAGTGAAAATAGGATGTCTTAAATTTGAAAACAAAACATTCTTTTTTTTTCTGAGCCCTAAATGCCTGTGCTGTGTCTGAATATCACTCACTGTGGAGATAATTACTGTTGCTACCTCATACAAAACCAAATTTTCTATGCATCTTATCCCAAACATGTTCTTGATTTCATGGGTATGTTTATAATGCTTGATACTCTACTGGTAAATGAAAAAATGCTTGCATAAATCTGATTAATTTAAATTCAAGTTGTGTGTTTTGTAAGAAGAATGTAATGCAAGGAATGAATGATTCTTTGCTGTATTGACTGCTAGACTTTTATGAAGTAAAATAGTCACGAATTATTTCCTTTTTAACAACTGAGGTAAAATACAAAATAACTGTAGAAAAAAAAAGTTTTTTCTCTACACTGAAGTTTTCACCTGCTTATGTTAGTTCACCTTCCATTTTTTTTTCCTTTTGCATTCTTACAGTAGTTTTTTCTTGCTTCATTCCCTTTGTTGAAAAATGTAAAGTAAAGTAAGTATGTATGCGTAATCAAATTTTTCTTGGCCTGAATGCATTATTGATAGAAAGAATCTTACCCTGTCACATAAGTTAGTTTTTTAAGAAAAAAAGGTTTACCTTATATACCTTTAGTATTAAATATGGACACTAGCTTTGGACTTTTGCCACACATTGTGAATATTTAGTCATTAACTATAAAACACCTTCCAGTGTACTGATAAATCTTGTAAAGTCAACCTACCCATTTTTACCGTGCTGGTCTTCAGTAGATTTGAATTCATATAATGGAAACATGCTATGGAAAAAAACCAGATTTGTAATTTCAGTATTTCTCTTTTATTAGAGGAGTGCAAAGAGTAGCTTCTCATAGTCCTGCTAATACACATTGTCTATTTTTTTAGGCAGAGGGCTCTTTTTTTTTTACTGCAGAGCTCACTGTCTGAGACTGTTGATAAAGGTGTTAGATAATGCTAATTATAACTACTGGATGGCTTTGGTCTGAGAAAAAAATCTGAAACATTTTTGGAGAGCTGCTAGCAAACAACTGTAAATGCTGATATTTAATCACTGAATGGTTATGTCTGGGACCTCAAATCTTAATAGTAATAATAATCATCATGCAACAACTTGATTTCTGTAAAGTAGACATCAATTTCATATACTATTTCTGAAGCTCAAGACTTTGCAAGCTGCAGTTAGCCTAGAGTATGGCTCTTCACTTATTTTTCCAGTTGCCATCAGCACTTCAGGGGTGGTGGATAGTTTTTACCCTTTTTCACCTTTTTTTCAAAATACGCGGTCCAAGATACATCTACTTTTAAAGTGATCTGCTGTGATGTGGTGCTTTTTCAGGTAAATTGTAGATAAACTCGTTTAACAAGACTTGCTGCCTACCTAATGCTACCAAGGCACATTTGGAACCTTAGTGGGTATCAGAAATGTAGAAGTCACCACTGCTGGCAAAGTACATACACCTGAATTTATTTCCCTATACATCTTTTTTCTCTCCTGATAATACCAAGTATATTTATTTTCTCCATAATCGGTTTTCTTCCTTGCTCTGTTTACTCACTTACAGGAATCAATCAAGTTTTATTTTCTTTCTATAAAACAGTACACAATTTAGAAAACAAATTATCTGGAACAACTCTTAGTTTAGAGAGCATAAAACATAGCAGTTGTCAGTATTTCTTCTTCAATTTCTTTAAATAGATTGTACTGTATAAACATGTCAACATCTAGAACTGTGTTTGCTGTTAAATATTTTAAATGAACATGCTGGAGATGAGGGTCAAGAATTTTTGGTCACTTATTGTATTTCTCTGAAGGACACGATGATTTATTTTTTTAAATGTGCTTTGTGTGAACGTTCTGCCTTGTAACTGAAATTTGAGGTATATACTACAGTCTCTGACTGGAAAAAAAGAAAATTGGAAAATAGAGCAAACCATGTGCACAGGTGAACTACAGAAAGCCAGGGCAAGCTTGTGAGCATTGTGTTATGTGTAGGTAGGTTGCCTCTGCTACCCAAATTATATAAGGAACTTTCACATTCAAGAAAAATTTGAGGCTCAGACATACTGAAAAGATGCAACTTTTCTCTCTGATTAGTGTCTGCAGAAAAGTTGGAACTGTCTGTTACATATGTAGTACAGACAAAAAGTTGCTCTAATTCCAAATTAACATGTATTATAGAACTTTATTCACAAGGCATGAATAGGTTTGCCTATTTAAGCCAACTATCTCAAGTCACAGCTGCTTACAACACTTGTCAGAGAAGACAGTGCTGAAGAGGACTTCAAGAGGACTTTTGTTTAGCCCAGGGTTCCCCAGTGTTTGTGAAGAAAGCATCCCCTGTCAGTAGTTCTTCCTCTTTGTTGCCCTGCTGCTGTGCATCTCAGCTGACTGCGACTGAAAAATTAACGCTAACATAGACGTGGAGCCTACACTTAGCCTTCTGAAGTCTCATAGGCTTTCTCTGTTATGTAACACTTTCTTATGGCTGTGCCTCACCAGTTCAAAACAGGTAATCCAGTCTGTCTACTGACTGTATGTTGTACTCACTCTGTCACTGTGCCTACCATGTGCATATGCACATGGTACTGTTAGTTTGTTTTTAAAAATTATTTCAAGAATAGCACTGAGATAAAACATACCAAGTAATGAGTGCGTTTGTTTCATAACAAGTTTTCCAGTTAAAATTTGCTTTCTCTAGTCTTGATGCAGCTTCCCTGAAGATGTTTTCTTTGAGAGGTTTGCATTTGCTTAATTGAAGCACTGATGCTACTGACTTTTTTCATTTCTTATTTTAAGCAAAGTAGAAAACATCTCTCTTGACTGCGAGGTTGCATGACTTCAGATGTCCTTAAACAGTGAGATATGTATTAGGGCAGAGCTGTGAATACAAATTGGCTTTCCTTTAAGATATGAGGTTTTATTATTTCTAAAGTTAGCTCTATGAAAAAACTACTTCAATTTGGGGAGTTTTTTCAAAGTTGTGTCATACCAGCAGGCTACCTGGCATCAACCCATCCTGACCCTCTGCTATCCTTATAAATAGCCTCAACAGAGCTCTTGGAAGAGGTTGCCTTTGAGAAAAATGTTTCTCTTTCAGTGTAGCAGGTTTAAGCCACAGCTGGTTATTTTTAAAGGCAGGATGATGGACTTGTGCAGGGAATTGTTTTTGATTGCAGTTCTTCATTTTTTTTACCCTGGTACAGTAGCTGAAGATTACCACTGTTGCACTCTGTCTTGATAAGGGTACAATTACAGTTTTCAAATTTAGAACGAGGAAAGACTCATAGATGTAGAGAAACAAATCATCCTTACTGATCTGCCTTTCCTGACACTACTGTGATCTCTATGTTCCTGTGTCATTTAAGGGGAAAAGGTACAGTGAAAATAAAGTAGTTGTGTTGAAGTATGTGATATTGTTCCAATACCAAGTTGGGAAATTCCAAAATATCTTTGATTTAAGTGGTAACCTTCAGATCTTCAGATCTAAGTTGGCTTTAACTGGTGAGTAGCCTAGTTATGTTTTGGCATCATGTGCTCTGACATGCTTGACCTTTTATCAGATATTAGATTTTGTCTAAAAGACTGCACTGTTCATCTCCAGTTCAAGGTCTGGTTCTTGGTATTGATAGCTTTTTAAAAAAATTAAATGCTTGTCATGCCCAATAGTACATGTGTAGGATTCTTCATAGATGAACCGTTAGAAGAACAGAAAAAGAATAAACTTGAAGGAAACTAGCTTGCCCTTTACCCTCAAGTAAATAACTGGTAATTTAAATTACTAAAATGATTTTGCTTGTTTCCTTATGTTAAAATTTTTGTTGTAAATTAAAAGTCTGTAGATTAAAATGTTTCAATAATACACTTTTTTAACACTTGGTGAACTTAAAATACCAAGGTCTGCCATGAAAACATAAAGACATAAAAACCCCAGTATTTAAGGACCTTCAAACTTTATTTTTGCCTTGCTCCTGTTGTTCCTTTCCTTTTTTCTCAAGCATCTTCTGGTGCCTGAGGTGTGATACAGATATTCGCCCTTCACCATGCAATGAGAAATGAAAGGAATGAATGACAAGAAATGAAAACTGAAAACTACCATGTTGCTTAATGCTCTTAATCATCAAGAGCCCAGCTGTGGGAAGCTGCACAGTTTTCCACCATTCAATATGAAAAGAGAGGAATATGCTCCACTCTTCCCTGTTCATGGATTTGAGGTTTTAATCTGTCTTTGTGGGAAGACCACATGTGTTTGCCAACACCCACACTTGTCCCCTAACTGAATGTTGTGTGATTAAAGTAAGCTGGGGTTTCTTTTGGACAAGAAGGTGTTACATGTGAAGAGTTGCTCAAAAAAAACCAGTTTTTTTGGCATGTTACCTGTGTGGGAGCTGTTTCTCCTTTTTATGAGGAGAAGAGCTTATTTTTGAGCTTGTAAATTTGAGATTAATGACTTTTTAAAATCTTTTTTCTACTAAAGATAAAACAGTTTGGACTGTTAATATAGGTTTTGATTGCCCTCTTAATGTATTTTTTCATGTTTTCATGCACACTTTTCTGGATGGGAAGGGTACTTTTCAGAAAGAATATATAAATTTGTAATGGTTTAACTCCAACCAGCAACCAAGGACACTGCAGCCACTCACTCATTCCCCCACCAATGGAATCAGGGAGAGAGTTGGAATCATAAAAGGTAGAAAACTCCTGGGCTGAGATGAAGATGGTTTAGTGGGGAAAGCAAAAGCCATGCACACAATCAAAGTAACACAAGGAATTAATTCGCTGCTTCCCATGGGCAGGCAGGTGTTCAGCCATCTCCAGGAGAATAGGACCTCATCATATGTAACAGTGATTTGGGAAGGCAAACACCATAACTCCAAACGTCCCTCATTTCTTCCTTCTTCCTCCTTTATATACTAAGCATGATGCCATATGGTCTTGAATATCCCTTTGGTCAGTTTGGGTCACCTGTCCTGGCTTCTCCTCTGTGCCTCCAAATTCCTCACCAGCATGGCAGTACAAAAAGCAGAAAAGGCCTTGGCTCTGTATGAAGACTGCACAGCAATAACAAAAACATCTCTATATTATCAATCCTGTGTTCAGCACAAATGTAAAACACAGCCCTACACTAGCCACTGTGAAGAAAATTACCTCAGCCAAAACCAGGTCAGCATTCAATGTGCTAAAGGAAAAAACTGGCTTATTGTCTTGGAAAAGTAACCTGATAAAGCTGTGTGGAGAGTCTTCCTACTTGAATTATATTCAGTTTCTCTTGTTCGGTCTGTAATTAAATAACCCAAACACTTCTGTTTGGTTTGAAACAGCAGATTGCATAGGACCAAGTGGTTTAGTACTTTTTTAGAGTAGATTCAGTTGTCTAACAAAAAAAGATTAGCTGTGAAATTTTCTATTTGACCAAAAAGATTATTGTAAAACACATTTTTAACTGATAAGGTATAGTAACAGTCACCAAGAAAAACTTCTTGACATGTGAAGCATTATAGATCATATCTTTAGAGTCATACCTAGATTGGTGAGATAAATTTGGTGAGTTATTCGCAGGTGTGAGTGTATGGTTCATGAAGAAAACCAGAAGGCTGGTGTAGTTGAGGAGGGGTCAGTTGCATTGTTGCCTTACTCTGCCAGAAGAAGGTTATCAGGAATATAGTGCAAACTCTTCTTGGAGAAGCAGAGCAAAAACATGAGGCATTGGATGCAAGTTATAGCTAGTGAAATGCTGAAAAGACAATAGGAAAAAAAAAATCACATTGAGATTGTTTAAGCCCTTGTTCATATCAACAGAATATGTTCCATCCTTGGAGGACCTCCAAAGATAACATGACAAGGACCTGAACACCCTCATGTAACTTTGATGGCTGTTCTTTGAACAAGAGTTTAAGTGACCTGTCAGGATCCCTTCCAACCTAAATTACTTTAAGTCTACAATTCTACTTTTTATAAATGCAGTGTATTCCTTCATAAACTTTTGTCTTAAATGGTTGTAAAGCTATAAACCTCTTTTAACTTACATTGTAAAACTGTCTTTTGCTAGTGATATAGATGGCATAATGTGTACAGCTCCAGAGTTGGAGGGGAAGGAAATGGAATGATGAACTAGTATACAAAAAGGAAATTCACTTGCACTGTGCTATGAATTTCTGGAAGTGCACATACGTTCCTGATGTGAGTGTGATGCATCATCTGGTGAAGGTATTGCACTGAAAATAGATTTCCTGAACGGATACTGCATTTGTTCAATTCTTTTAGCTTGCCATTTTGATAGACAATAAACTATAGCTGCATAGTGAGCTTTGGTGAATGTACTACAGGAACACATCATTATTTTAACTAAAATACGATTTCTTTTGTGAGCAAAACCTTTAGAACTTTACTGTTGATAAAAATACTCTTCAGATTTATCCAGCCATGTCCCAGTAACTACTTTCTTGGTATAAAATTGCAAAAAATTAATAGTATCCCACATTTTAAACTGTTATTTATCCTTAGTTCTTAATCATATACAGATTTGATAATTTCTTTGTTCTTAGAAAATCTGTTGCACTTCACAAAAGTTTGTTGTCCTTGTTTGTGTACTCCAGCCTTTCTTTAGGAATGTATCCTAAAACTAGATGATGGATCTGAGAATATTTTAATTAGTTTTAAAATAGGGTTTTAAGGCTACTGTTAATAGACTAAGTTTTATGTGCTTTTCCACTCAAATATACAAGAAAATTGCACGTGGGTATATTTTGGTTAGATGTAAACTTCTCTTTTTAAATATATATCCTTATTCAAATAGACTACATTTTCCATGCCAGTTCAAAAAGCTACATTTTGTATCCAGATGAAAAGTTTTGAAGTTGAATTGCATATCTGTGATGAGGCAAATGTTGCAGCAATCCAAGCAGTTACCATGTATCAGAATACATCGAGCTCTCATAGCAAGTCAGTAAATTGGAATAAGGTGAATGGTGGAAATGCAGAGTAACAAAGTATCCCTTTAATGGTGATAGCAGGAGTTTACAAATGTGAATGTTTGGAACTTTAGAAAATCATGAAAAACTTGTATATGCCATGAAGTCCTCAAGTTTTTCTGTAATGGTACTCTTAGGTATGGAGCACAAAGAAATTGTGTCACCTTCATATACAGTCAGTCTTTCATGGAAATGCTGAATATTCTGTGTATAAACTTCTCTAAAAGACAGGAGAAAGGTGTTGCTGAAAATATCTTCCACTTACTTTGCTTATGAATAATAATCCCGGGTTTAATGGTAAGTCCTCCAAAAGTGATAATTGAAGTGCTGCCACACTCAGTGTCCCCAGCCCTCCAGGTGTTACAATAAAAGAAGCTTTAAGAACTTCAAGAACAGCACAAGGGCAAAACCTACAGATGTTTCCTTCAGTTGTTTGTAAAAGGGGAGTTTTGCTACAGTGCTATTGTTTCAGTTGTCCCTTTTCTCTTGGGGCTTTATTCTGCTGTAGTTTATCATCCTCAGTTCTCAGAATAGCAGAATTCCCTGGTAGGTCACACAAAAATGGGGAGGAGGGATCTTTCCTTAAGACCTTTCCTTTCTATCCTTCTGACAGAAGAGGAGAGTTAGCCTTCTCAGGGTAAAAATTTTAGTACAAAGGTCATTATCAACTGAGCAATCCATAGTGAGTGCAAGATTGAAATGACATCGTTTTAGATATCTGATGAAGTGAGAGAGAAATTACCTGCGATTTTGAAGTGTTTGCTTGTTAGCTGCACCAATGGAAAGCTTGATCTCCTTGCAAGGAAGGGCTCTCTTTCTCGATGAAAAAGTTGAATGGCTGGTGTGGTGAGTGTTATACTTCACTGATTTAAAATGCAGTCCTTGTCATATGTTCTGAAATGAGGAATATAGGTCAGTAAAATGTGTAATACTGTGTAGCCAGAAAATATCATCTAGGTATTTGTGTTTAAGGTATTTTATCATATTGGTGAGTAATTACGTGCTAGAAATACTAATTAACTGTGTCGTGGTGCAAAATTCTGCAGCTCTGGCATGCTGACCTGCTAAGGACTATAGGAAGACTCAGCTGCACTGTCTGTGATAAATTCTTCTAGACTTTGAATTTGGTCACTTTCTCAGTCAAATATTTGGTTACGTTTCTTCCCATTTCAAAAGGTTGCAGAATTTTCAGTAACTCATTTAGAGCTAATATGTTTGAATTTAAGTGTAATGATTTAACAGATAAATCTTCATCAAATAGTACTAAGAAATTATATCTCACATGTAAGTCCCCAAAGCTATTACTGAGATAATGAAAAATTTACTCTACACTTATACATGGTTTAATAATGGAAGCCAAAGTTGGTTGTTTTTTTTTCTCAAATTGCCTCTTTCTATTGGGAAGAAAGAGGGGAGATAAAAAGGACATTGCATATATTTGCATCACAATTTTATGTGTATAAATTTTTGATGAAGGCTCTTTAAAGAGTTAACTTATGGCAACTTGAATTCTGCAGAGAATTTGGTATTAGAGCTGTAGCTCTACTGTGGCGAAATGTAGAAAAGCTGTACAGTTTCATTGTTCTTTGCCTCACAAAAAAAAATCTGTTAGCTTAAATGAAAATAAAAACAATGTTTCTTTATTTTTAACATAACTTCCTAAGGAAAGAAGCCTTATGTCATAGCACTGCCTGTCTGCCTCTGTTCCCACCTCAGAACATTTGGACAGTGCAGTCAAATGTAATGTAGGAGCTGAGTTTTCAAAGATGCAAAGTTTTCTGCAAGATTAGTGAAGGTCAGTGACTAGACAGGGGAAAAGAGAAACCCCAAAACCTTAAGCTGATATTCTCCTCTCAGTACAAGTTCAGTGATTGTCCCATGTAGATGTGGGCTGGTCAGGGAACCAAGTGAGGACACATTCCCATAGGATCTGCTTATACTTAGGGGGTAAAAATTCTCTATCAATTGTGGACAAAGAGAACCAGAGGTATTTGTGGGAAAGTGTGGGTGGATATCAGTGGAGTCAGAAGTTGTGTATACTTGCAGTAAAAAAGGGAAGTTAAATTTTTAAAAAATATTAAAAGTACACAGAACCCAAACCTCCACAAAGTCTGTGGAGATCAAGTTTCACCACTTCTGCCTCTCAAGGAAGAATTTCTTCCTATTGTCAAATTACCTATAAGGAAACCTAACTAGACTGATACTGCTGCTATTTTACCTACAGTTTTGATGAATGACAGTACATAATTCTTAGTATGGAGGATGTTTTAGAAAACAATAATTGAAATTTCAACTGTATACTGTGAATTGCCTCCTATTACTTGACAATTCAGCAATTCCACATTCAAACTGAACTACTTCACATTCGTGTATTTCCAGCATGGACTTACACCACTCCAGGCTTTTTGGTCACTGCTTAATTGAATTTGTGAAGTTATCCTATCTGCCTTAAACTTACTTTGCTTTGCAAGCACCTTTTTAGTAAATTTTACTTTAAAATTTGGTTTAGTATTACAGCTGTTGTTTTAACTGATGTAGTATCATTTAGCTCACTGTTTTAGGTGATTTCTAAAAAAAACATGATTGAATGCATTGGAAAAATGCTATGTACTGCAAATTTTGATTTCCATTCTAGATTGTCCTCATTGGTGTAACCACTTCTGCTTTTGTTATGCTTTGTCTTAAAGTTCTCTGTCAACACTTGCTCTGCTCTCACATCATGAGAACGAGCATTAGAAATCTCATGCTTCTGAAGTCACCTATGTTCTTTTCTGGTTACCT
Organism: Oxyruncus cristatus; assembly: GCA_013399855.1. Taxonomy (NCBI): domain Eukaryota; kingdom Metazoa; phylum Chordata; class Aves; order Passeriformes; family Cotingidae; genus Oxyruncus; species Oxyruncus cristatus. Next base: position 546,877 of record VXAY01005287.1, on the reverse strand, counting down.
AAATGTAAAGAACTTTCCATGTTTTGGCATTTTACAAAATACGGTCAGTGACGTCTGTAGTCATTGTGATCTACATCTAAAACTTTCTGAAATGATGTGGTGTGTCTGGCTAAATAATTGCCCCTGTAAACTACTACGTCGTTCAAGCTGTGGAAGCAGATGTGTGTTGCCTGTAGTTGGGCTTGAGCCAGAAGCACGAGTGAGTGGTTAGAACTGCCCTGGGGTTTATGTTGAGTGTTTCATAAATACCATAGTTATCTGATTCAGACTTTCAGCATGGGGATAAGTATTCTTTAATTTATTATGAGTATAACTTTTGGCTTTTGTGCAGGCCTTTTTTTTTTAATTGAACTTTAGTTCTTGTTTTCTTGAAGATTTAACTTGTGGTCATTTAATGTTGGTTTTGTGTTGTTTTTAACAGGTCATCTGAACAAGAGTCACCAAAGTGAGTTTTCTTTAAACTTTCTACTATAGAATCTCTAACTTTAGGATAAATAGTGAAATACGTAACTTCAACTGATTTTTCAAGGTAGTGATCTTGTATGGTTAAAATCACAAATAAACGTATAAACCAATGAAGATTGTAAAGATTTGTGGAAAAAAATATGTTTTGGGGTTAGGATGTGGAAAGTCTTAAGTTCTGATAGATCCCTAATCACTGTTACTGAAAAAGGTGGTTAAAAACTGTTGCAAAAACCCACTGGTAATTTTATCTAGTGACTTTTTATATAGTGCCAAATTACATTAACTGAAATATATGTTCTCATATTTTTCTGATGTTAATTTTTTTTCTACACTGAAAAATCATTATGATCTGTAATTTCAACTTGTAAGTGAAATGGTTTTTTAAAATTACTATGTTCTGGAAAACTTATTAGGATGTATTTACATATATAATGTTCCTCCTTGCTTAACATTGACCTCATAGGAATCATAAAAAGTCCTGGGAGCTATCAGAGAAAAACATCATTTTGACAGTATGATTCCTTTAAGTGTCATTATAGTTTACTACTTCAAAGTATTCTGAAATTATGAAGAGCACCAAAAAAATAAGATTTCTCAAACAGTGAAAACAAATTTTCTGTAGTAACTGAAAATTCTGCAAATGTTGCACAAAACACCTCATTCCCATTGCCAAGTACACACAATCAGAAGCACCATGGCAAGAATATGTTTGCTTGATGGCATCTTTCAGAACGTTTACATTCATCGCAATCAGATTTTCATAAGCTGAAAAATAAGTGTTTGCATTATCAAAGTTCACTGCAATGCAAGTCGTGTATGTTAAAAGCCTAAGCTACTTTCCTCTGTAGTGTAGTATTACTTCTTTATTGACAGCTAGCAGTGGCTGCTGGAAATGGTTGAAAAAAGCTCATGAATATAGACTTGTACCAAAAAAAAAAGTAAATGTTTGAATTTACAAATTTGAATGCCAGGGTTTACTTGCATATGCTTCTGCTACTTTAACACTGTCGGAATTTAATGGTCCTATACCTAAGCTTTCCCCAGGACAGATATTTTCAGGTTAGATAGGATTTATCAAGAAGGAGCAGTTAGTCCGTATGAGCTTGGTCCAAGTAAAGAAGGGGTTTGGTTGTATCCGTGGTCTGCATTTTATGCTTTGCATAAGAGAGAATGTAGCCAAATGAATATTCGAAAGGTCCTGGAGCACCATCAGGCAACTTGGCCAATTCTCAGACTTGAGGGTTTTAATTAGTGACTTTAGTTATCCTTGAATGTTAGGGTTCTTGAATGTCAGATCTGCACCCTAATTTAATTCTGGGTCCTTCTACGTGGTTGTAACTACCTCAATAACACGATATGTTAAATGTAATTAAATCTTTCATTCATTTCATTTGTCACTTCGCTTCCTATTTCTCTGACAATTTACCACAGCTTTTCTGCAAATTGCCCTCTCCCACAGGGATGAGGTTGACATGGCACTCATAAGAGGGAGGAATTGCAAAAAAAAAAAAAATTGCTTTGCAGGAATGAGAGTAGGATCACAGCAAAAGATTTTTCATAGGTAGAAGTGGCAACTGTGGGGCCTTCCGCTTGCAGTTCAGCTCTCTTCATGTATTAACTGTGATTTCCTATACCACTGCAACAGTGCCTTTCACTGCTAACATCCAAATATTTTGCTAAAAGTGGTTTTGCTACTCTAGATTTGCTTTGTCCATTCTTCTGGATGTCCACTGATCAAATGATAGGCTTAAATCACACTTCAGTCCTGTTTCCCTGCACCTCAAGAAGTGGTGTTAAATCTAAGTATACAATTTTCTTGTTTTTTTAACTGGGCAGTACATTTGTATGTTTTACTATTTAATTTAAAAATCTGGAATAACAATACCTTTTGTAATATTTATCCTTTTTAAATAAAGGAATGTATTGGATAACAGTCCAACGCACAGTTCTCTGACCCGTGTCTCACCTAAAGCCTTGGCTCAGTCTCCCAATGGAGTTGGCAACATTTCTGGCCCTTACCCTTTGGAAGGGGTGGATAAACAGTTCTTAGAAACATATGACAACGTTACAAGAAGTAGCTCAGCAGAAGATTCCAGTCAGTACTACTGCGAAAAGGTATGTTCAATTGTGTGCTTTAAAGTTAAAACTAGTAGTGAACGTAACCTTGAGTTGTAATTTAAGAATGAACAAAAGTTGTGGTTTATATATCAGGATGAGCATATCTTGTGCACTAATAAGAATAGATCTTGTCTTACTACTCAAATTTATTCAAGGTTATGTATACAGTATGATAGCAAAGCTTGCCAACTTCATTGATTTCCAAAGTGTCCAGTGGTCTAGAAGCATCTGCAGGGAAAGTTCCTAGTGGAATAGGAATACTTACCTGATTAAATCTTATTTCCTCTAAAGAGAAAGATCAGAAAACTCAAGTTACTGTATGTCTGGATAGCAGGAACAACTCTGCTTTATCCCAGGCATGTCTTAAGGATGGCTAAAGGTCATTTGAATTCTGAACTGACTGGAAAGCAGCTGCTCCCAACTAATGTTATGGTAGTGGATCACTTTTCCTCTGTCTCCAGTCTGTTTCAGAGGTGTTCAGGAGAACTTCTTAACCTACCTGTCCATTAGCTGCTGACACCTTTTAATCCATCTGCTTTGTGGACCTGTTTCAGAAAATAAAAATGCACCCATTTAAAGGAGAAAAATCAGGGGAAAAGTAGTTACTTTATAGTTCTTAGAGTAGAATCAATTCTACTCATGTGTTGCACCTGACATTTTGGTGACAACAGATTGAAAATGTGATAGCTGTCTTGACTGATAACTCCTAAGGTGAGACTAGCAGTTTTAATACAGAGCAACCAGAGAATGTTTGCTGTGATGTATTTTGCTATTTTTACAATTTAAAAGATTACTACCATAGATATATTCTACAACCATATCCTCTTCCTATTTTAAAGTTAGAGTATTTTTGTTCAGCACATCTAAATTTGGATGCACTATTCCCTATTTTGCTGCTATTTTCTTTTAAAAATTAGAAAATCTGTGGGTTTTTTTCTATATATTGCAGAATGACCTAATTGAAGGAGATTTACTTTTGGTGCGGATCACACCAGATGAAGATGGGAAGTTTGGATTTAATCTAAAGGTAAACAAGCGATCTTTTAGATAATTTTAAATACTTTTCAAATATAATGTTTTGAGTTAACTCTTTTATTTTTTAATGTAATGATTTAGAGAAAACAGTATATTCTGTAGGAATTTCTCATGTCTTTAGAAGTGACAGCCTAATCCTTAAATGCTAAAGCAACACTTACAAAAATAAGCCACTATTAGTTCTCTGATTTTTCAGTTGCATATACTATAGGCATGGCACATTTCCAAAGCAGACTGCCTATTTGGCTGCTTAAATATGAACTTCAAAGCTTAATTTAAAGCATCAACATTTGAAAAATTGGACCTCAGTATTGTAAAACAATTTAAATAGTTTATGCCATTCAATTTCATATATCCACTGTAAATCATATTGGAAAGTTGAAAATTAATTTCTGAAGAAAATGAAAATTCCTATTAATAACTGACTATTGTAAATGATTTACATTCCCTCAGTGAAATTCCATTTAAGCAGAGTAGTGTAAATTAGGAGGGCAGAATTTGATTTTTTTCATCTCCAGCATTTATTGTTGAGGCAGTGATCAAATGCCATGTGAAGAGAATAAGGGAGTACAGTTGTCTGGAACTTCAATCCTACCATGTTCCGTGCACGTTCATCACAACATCCAAGATGACTATCCACCTTGCTAATTCTAGTGTTGAATTAGGCTTGCTTGAAGGACAGGGTTAGAATAACCGTTGCATTTTGTCTGTTTGTTGCTTACTAAAATATATGGCCAAAGACACTGGATCTAGTCTACTGGAAATTGGTAAATATAGAGACACCACAACACACCTCTTAATGCCCCATTTAGTGATGAAAATTCAGTCCTACCAACCCTGCCTATGATGACACAGTATAAAATATATGTAGAAACAAAAGTAAGTGATTACTTGTTTTAAATGTTGCTTATGCTTAATGATATATTTATGGTTGTTATTTACTTGACATTCCCTTAGGGTGGAGTAGATCAAAAAATGCCACTAGTAGTATCAAGAATAACTCCAGGATCACCTGTAAGTAAATTCTTAAGGCTTTTACTCTTACTTTTATTACTCCCCCTCAGAGGTCTACGAATAGCAACTTGGACACACATGACCAGTGTGAGACAGCAGCTGAGCTGTTCTCTTCAGGAGTTGGTTTGACCAGTGGTTTCTTAAACCACAGATTAAAGGATCTGGAAGTGTTACCCAAACAAGATCCAAGTAGAAAGCGTATTTATGTCCTCTTGATATCTCGAAAAGTGCATCTGGAACTGGAAAATGCTTGATGAGGGGCAAGGACTTAAGATAGCAAACAGCATTCCCTGCAGCCTAGAAAAAACAGCTAGTTTGAGAGATCTGTAAGATTAGGAGCACTGAGAACAGGGAATTCCAGCAGAACTATGGGCTATCAAATTATGTTAGTGAAAGCCATGTTCTTCACGTTTAGTGAAGCAGTTCTTCATGCATAAGACAGTAGACTAGTGAAACTCCTCGACAAAGGATGCTGTGGTTAAAATAGTTTTGTGGGTGATCAGAAGAGGATAAATACTTGGGGGGGGAAAACTGCTGTTATTGACTAGGCAAACCACAATAGGCTGAGGAAATTCTCAGGGCTAAAAATATTTGTAGGTTGGGAAGACATCTGGCAGGGGAGAGGGAGCGGAGTATGTTTGCTCTGTTCCAATTTTGCCATAGATTTTTGCTTATGGAAATATTTATGGACTAAGGGAAATGTTTATAAGAATCAGTACAGTCATTGGATTCTCCTATTGAACTGTGAAACAATAGTAGTAACATAACATCTTTTTAACTTTTTTTCTAAATAATTAGTACATAAATTTGTGAGGACATTTGTTATCTCAAATTTTTTCACTCCCCTGTTTCTGAACTGTATGTCCAACTCTCAGAAAATAATTTTAGTGCAGACTTGATATTACTGACTTAATCCTAAAAATATGATATGGTCTTGTAGACTCTTTTTGAAATTTAATAAGGAGTCACAGGACTGATATCTAAATGTCATGATGCAAATCAAGCTAAAACAGATTGCTTGAGAGGTTGTTTTTGTCACTTTTATGATTTGTGGCTATACTTATACAGTGCATAACACTCCTTTATAAACTATAACAATTATTGGAATAAAAGATTAGTAAGAAATTATAACTTAAATCTACAAAGTGAAAATAAAACAGTCCTTAAAACATTTCATGGTCAACTTAGCAAACTTTTTAGGAGTGATTTGTGATACTGAAGTTATATAGGGCAAGCAGACTCATTCCACAGTCAGAGAATGAAAGATGCTTCTCCAGAGGTAGTCATTTCCTTTGGCAGATTCGGATTGTCTTCTGGAAAGTATTGATTTTTTTTTTTTCACTTGGATTGAAGAAGGAATGGACTTCTAACTTACACACTTCATTTAAGTGTCTGCCATTGGTGGCAGGTGACTAGTTAGACCTTTAGGCTAGTAAGCAAATAAGTGAGTAAACTACCAGGATCACAGAAAAAAAATTGAAAACAGTTGTCCAATATAATATACTCAATAACAGTGCTGTAGAAATCATTTCATGTTATCACTAGAAAAAAGAAAATACTTATTTTCAGAACAAAGCAGTATTAACATTGATTATATTGTTTACCATAAACGAAATTTCATCTGTTCTTTATTGTTTAAAGAAATGTAGCTGATATTTGAAAGTTCAAATTAAACAGTCTATGGTATTTGCAAATTAAACAGTCTATGGTATAAAATATGCATTTTTACATTATTTTAGCTCAGTGATGTCTTTCCTTCATTGCTACTATTTTAACTTGCTCTAGATTCACTCATTACCCTGAAAATTGCCCTCAGGGATGCTGTTTGGTAGTATTATTTGCTAAGATTATTTCTCAGGATTTTAGATCACTTTTTTCCATTTTTCTACAAAAAGATATGTATTTTTTGTAGAGGACAGGAAACAAATCTACTCACCAAAAATAAGGCAATATTTTCCTTCACACATCCTAAAGTTCTTTTGAAAACTCTCCTCTAATAAAGCAGCATTCTAGTATGCTGGGAAAATTGTAGGACAGAGCAGTCGGAATTGTTGTGAGAGCACATTATAGATAAGGAACAACCATTTATTGCAGCTGTTGGCTTTTTGTTTGTTTGTTTTAATTAAAACCATATACTGTTTTGCGGGGTTTTTTTCACAAATGGTATTTATGTCCTAAGGTGCTAAAGACATCATTATGGTTTTATTTAATAAAGCTTTCAACTGAAAAAGATTGCATGCTTCTTTAAGCAATAACAAGGTGATTAGCATAAAATGAAGCATCGGGTGTGTCAACAGGACAGGAAGCCTTTGACATAATTAATTGTGTAGAAAAACTTAGTATCTGAAAAATCTACAAATTGTGCTTGTGTAGAAGGAATTAATTCTCATTCAAGATATATTTTATATAGTCAGATGATTCACGTAAAAGAACTGAGGCATTAACATATCACATGATTAACAAAGTTTGTTTGAGCAAAGATATTAATCTCCATCTGTAATAAAGAGTAATAGTCAGCAGCCAGCCAAGAAATCTTAATTATAGACAAATATAGAAGATCATTCTCTCCATGTTCTTGTTGACTTCTTGACTCTACTAGACTGATGGATATAGTCTTTATACCTCCTATCTTTTCAAATATTTATATTTCAGAGAGATTAACTAATACCTCAGTAATATTTGAGAGTTATTAATGTGTCCAGTCATTCATAGTTACATTCTTCATTCTTCACATGTTAATGATGTTCTTGGGGAGCTGTGAATACCTAGTTAAAACAGTGTTGAAGAACACCATGGCTGTTCCTAATTCCCATTCTATTTCTGTTTGTTTGTTATGAATCATTGTCAATCTTCCCTGTCCTTCATTATTTTCTTTCCTTATTTCTATGGAAAAGGTTTGGGGAAGCTATTCCTTCTTTAAAGTTTTAAGCAACTTTTATGCTTGGGATTTTTTCCTCTTGTATACATCTTTCTTTTCTCTTGCTTCTTTCTCTTCTCCTTGGTCTGTTTTGTGGCACTAAGACAGTTCTTAAGTTTTCCTTCCTTTTACTTTATTCTCCAGCACAAGTGGCTTCCAATTTATTTTCTTCTTCACATCCTTGCCTCTAATTTTTTTTATTCTAGTTTTTTTGTTTTCTTTTTTTTGTGATTTTTTTTTTTTTATTATTATTATCACTTCTCCTTTCCATCTCTTCCTCATTTTTGGTTGGTAATATAGTACATCACTGACAAACTTATGTTAAGAGCCATCAGTGCAAGGCATAATTTAGATAGAATCTAATTTGAATGTCCTGTTCGCACCCTGGGGTTGATGATGTTTTTTTTCAGGGCTAATAATATTGGATGAATAAAGTTCAGGGAACCTGTACTGGCATTAAGGAAATACAAGGAAGAACTATGAATAGAGAATAGCAGTAAAGGTCTATGTCTCATTCATATGACAAATGAAATTGTTTATGTATCACTCTTGAGTCACTTGGCACTTCCTAGACAAAATAAAATTTGGATAGCAATGAAAATAAAATTGTTACAGTATTTAACACCTAAAGATTGTAGAATCCTGCACATTTGTATTAGAGAATCACAGAAGATGGGAGGGGACCTGGGAGGTCATCTTGTCCAAGCCTCTCTGCTTGAGAGTCATCTAGAGTCAGTTGCCCAGGACCTTATCCCAGATGGCTTTGAAATACTCCAAGGTGGGAGACTCCACAGTGTCTCTGGGCAACCTGCTCCAGTACTCAGTCACCCTCACAGTAAAAAAGTGTTTCCTCAGATGTAGCCTCCTGTGTTTCCTTTTGAGCCCACTGCCTCTGATCTTGTCACTGGGCACCACTGATAGCATGGCTTCTCTCTGCCTTCCCCTTCAAGTATTTATGTATATTGACAAGATCCCTTTTCTCTAGGCTAAACGCTCCCAGCTCTCTAGCCTTCCCTCATGTTAAAGATGTTCTAGTCCTTAATCATCTTAATAGCATCATCATATTATGACCGTAGCTTGAATTGCTTTTTGCTGAACTTCGACCTAAGCATACTAAGAAATGTGGCAGAAAAAAACCCAAACAAACCCTGGAGTTCAGCAGTTAATCTAAATTGCAGTATTGAAGACAATATATAATGTAAGTTTTCATTTTAGATGAGGAAAACCATGTTTTAGTGTTCCCTGCAGCACAGGTAGCAAAAGAATTTTTCACAAGTGCAGGAGACTTGAGCATCATAGTTTGAGTACTTGCCTGCATCTTCATGTTAAAACTTTCAGTAAATGAAGGGAGGAAGAATGTTCTCTATTTGTAGATATCGTTTCATATCCACCAAACAAGAATCTGCTAAATAACAGAAATATGAAATGTGTATGGATTTCTTTGAATTTTAAAAAGTACATGTCTAGGCAATGTCATGTTACTTAAATTATGTTCATGAAAATCATATTTGGACTTCTTGATATTCACTGTATCAAAACTGAAGTTGTTCTCTTATGTGCCCAAAACACTTTTCCCAGGAATTCAGTGGTTGTTGAGGCTTGGAGTCTGATCTTTGAGAACAATATGATGGTGGCTGTTTGATTTCCTTTATAGCTATCAATATGCTGTTTGAATTGTTTCTTATCTTCTTTGAGAGGCTTTGGAGCATGAAAGACACCTTTAGATCTGAATCCTTTGATAGAATTTCTGATAAGAAAGATGAAATCTTGTCAGGAGAACTGTGAAGACTTTGCTTACATGATGAACTTAATATCCTGATGTGTTCCTGCTTGCATAACTGGATGCAATGACATTAATGTGTTTCTTTGGTCTTGAAACAGGCTGATAAATGCATTCCAAAGCTGAATGAAGGTGATCAGATAGTATTAATTAATGGCCGAGATATCTCAGAGCACACGCATGACCAGGTGGTCATGTTCATAAAAGCCAGCAGAGAGTCTCACACAAGAGAGCTTGCACTTTTGGTCAGGCGGAAAGGTAACTGGGCTAATTTTATTCACTTCAAATGTTTTTGAGACTGTTGCTCTTATGCTTGGCGTTATATCCTCTTCTGTTTACTTAAATGTGTTCTCAGCGCACTTGGAGTAGGTCTGTGCTAAAATGTAAGTCTTTCCACATTCAAATTAGTAGTATACTAATTAAGTACTTTATAGTTTTTACCACCGCAATAAAGAATCTATCAAGTTAGAAATTCTTCTTATTTTTTAAGTCTTAAAATTTGTTAGAATAAATAGTCCCTTGAAAAAGTTTTTTTTGGTGGTTTGGGGTGCTGGTTTTTTTTGTAAATAAATCATAATTTCCCAAATCCCTAATTGCAGGTTTACAAATACTCATGGGCTGTTCCCCAGCGCAATTATACGATGAAACAAGTAGAATAAGCTGTTGCCCACTCAGTTGTACAACAGACATTTTGTGACAATGCTGAAAAAAAACTGTGCTGCCTGCTTGCTAAACTGCTGCCAGCAAAGAGGAGACATTCTTTGAAATATGCAGTCTTAAGCCTGTATATTTTAAACTCCTCCACCTTGGCTTTGCTTTCTGTATTTAAACACATGTAGATACCAAGAGCTTTCAGATACTGTGAAACTCTTAGTTTGTTATTTACTTTCCTTAAGACCTATGGTAAGACCTTAAAAACACGCTATTAAGGAAGGGATTTGCACAGAGTTTCTGATTACATTAAAAATCTGAAGGGATTATGCATCACTGGGAAACAGAAGGGAATGAAATTGCCTAAATGATATGTACTTCTGTAACAATGACTTTATTGAAAACGTCTTCTGTTTCTAGGAAGACAGATGGGCTCTTGATCTTGTTTTCCCTGTTGTAGGCATTTCCACTGGCTTTATGCAGCATTTAGTCTTCCCTTAAGTCTTCCAGTCCCCTTCCTACTTGCAGATAAGAGAAGTCTGCTTTTATCTAAAAAGATAAAAGGACCTGTGGTCCCATGCCAGTCATTTCTGTAGGCATGTGTATGAACAGCTTCCCATTCTCTGAAATCTTGCAGGTATGAAGTGTTCTGATATTGCAGAGAATAACCCCAGCTGAACATGTTTGGTGACACAATATGTTTCATAGAGACAGAACTGCTACGCAGATTGCTTCATTGATGTTTGTCATGTTTGTCAATATGTTATCAAGGAATGTCATAGAAAACAGACTACTAATTTTTTAAAAGTTTTTTTAGTTAATTCCTTCAATGTTAGTAAAAGAAATTGCAAAAGACAATTCAGTTGCTTCTCTAATGGCAAGGGAGTATTATATAAGAATGTTTGCATTTGTTTTGCTGTTGGAGGTCCAAATTTATACAGGTTTCTTGTAGAATTATTCCATTAATTATACTCTAAACTTTTTTAGGGAAAACTACTTTTTTTTTACCATGGTGGATACTGTGATTCATTAGTCTATTTAGCAGTTCATTTTGTAAGACAAGATTTCAAAAGCTCCTCGTGCTTGGAATTCAATTTCTTTGTCTTCATAGATAGGCACTTCGAGTTTCTCTTTCAGAAAGGTCATAAGGACGTTTTACTCCTAGTAATTTCTGCAGTAATATAGTACAAAAAGAAATGCAATTAAATGTGTTACTATTTACTTTCCTGATGCTTTGGAAATTTTGTTGTTCTTTCAAACTTGTACATTTTTATATCTGTTACAAACACACTAATGCTGCGTGCAATGGATTTTAATTTTCTACACACCTTTCAGTAGTTAAACAGTTTGTGGAATCCAAGTCAGAAGATGAAGCTGATTCCCACAATCTCCCGGAATCTATTCTTCCTGTCTGTTCTGAATATGGTGGTGATACACTGGAGGAGTCTATGGAACAGCTAAGAAGAGGGTTAGAAAGTGGGACTGTCCTTATTCAGTTTGAGGTAGGTGATACTCAGTTCTCACATGTCATTAATATAGACCAATAGCTGTAATCAGCAAGTAATGCAGGGGTTAATTAATCGCAAATCTCATTGTTCCTGGTCAGTCTCAAGAGAGCAACATTTTTACTTGCCCATCAGTTTCACCCTTCACCACTTACAACAAGGAAGAATGAGTTATCAGTCTTACATAAAATATCATCTGCTGAGAAAAATATATTTGAATTAACATGTTTCTAGCTCCAGTACCTAAAGCTCGCTAAATTAATATTTTTTCCTTAGTTATTTTATTCAGTAGAGTAGTGGGGTTTTCACGTTTCTTTTTCTATGTTCTCCAATGTATAAGCAAAGTATGTCATAGAAAAGTGACTAATGAAATGTTTTTTTAATTCATTATATTAATTCCTTCATTGTTAGTGCAAGAAATTACAAAAGATAATTCATCTGCTTCTCTAATGGCATGGGAGTATAGTGTATGTATGTTTGTGCTTGTTTTGTTGCAGTGGATTCAAATATTTATAGTAACTCTGGAGAAACCCTAGTTATTATGATTTATAAAATTGACATTGAGTTCAGGAGTAACCATTTCTGTCACTGAAAATTTGGTGAACAGCAATAAAATTTTCCCCCATTTTGATATTTTTTTCTTTCACTCTTTTTCAAATGCTGTAAACTTTAATGGTAGGAGCTGAAGACTTGTGATATTGATAATTGTATAACCACTTCGTTTTATGAAATTTGCTTTGTTTCCAAGATTTCTGAGAACTAAATTTCCCTTTTTCTTAAGAAATTGTAGACTATGATTCGTAGCTGCTTTCCAAAATCCACAGCACTGGATACAATCTATTAATTGCAGTGAGTGCTGACTATTGAAACAGTAGCTCAAAGGACGTGTACTTTCAGTACATTCTTAATTGTCAAATTTGTTGACTAAATTTGTGCACAATTTCTTGTAATAATCTTCATAGGATATTTGCTCCTTTATGACTTTTTTTTCATATCAGCATTTATAAAAGGATATTATAGAAAAAACTCAAAACCCTTTTGAAATATAATAAATGTAGGGGACAGCTTAGTGGCCTCGTTTTTGTGAGTTCATTGTTTCATAATCAGAGACAATTGCAGTGTCACCTCATCAGCCTTAGTGACTCTCAAACGCTCCATTCACCTTAGTAAAACAGTAAATAATTAACCAGTATACTATGAATAATCAAGTTTTTCCAGAATATCTTCCTCCATTTAATCAGAATTTAACAAGTCTGTCAATAGCAAATGATTATTTGCCAGGCAATAATAATGAAGCTTGAGAATGATTACTTGACTTTAAATTATTCTTCCTTGTTTTCCAAAATGAAGCAGAAATCGCAACTTGACTCTAGTAAAGTGAAGTGGAATTTGAGTTACAACTGGTAGAAGCTGTTCCATTATGTCTATTATCAAGTTTTCACAGGGCTTGTTTATACATATCTGAATGGAAGTAAGGTGCTCTGGTAACTTGCCTCATAAGCAAAACAGAAACCAGTCAGAATAAAAAAAACATTTAGCCTAAGGTATGGATCTGAATCCCACTGAAACCAGTTTGACTTAAGTACTTGCTCAAAGCTAAGCCAGATAAAGTTTGCAACAGAGCAGACGGCCCAAAAGAAACAGTGTCACAGGTTGAGATTATGGTACATTGAAGTGTTGTTTTTTTCAGGTACTTACAGGATTGAATAGTTATGTTTAATCCAGAGAATAAAAATTTGTCTGAAATTTTTGTATTACAGTTGATTCCATAAAATATCAGGCTGCAACTAATTTTTTTTTTCTTCTGATGTCTTTCATTGCTCATTTGTTTCACCCTCAACTACTATTTTCCCTCCAGTCCGTGGTTTTACCAGAAAAAGCAAACTTGCGGGCAAACATATATTTCAATGACTCTTACATTTCTTTTTTTTTTTTTGTCCTAGAAATTCTTCCAGATATCATGATGAGATAGCATTATTAGAAATTCTTGTCATGTTAAATGCAAAAATCTCTCAAATGAATTTTGCAGAAAGATATGAAAAATATTACAGAAAACAATGATTTTTTTTTTTTTAGTCTGTATGTTTTCATGTGAGTGTATTTAATGTGTGTATAGCATAATCACATCCCTCAAAATCGTATGTTTTTTTATACTTTTTTGCAGCAACTTTATAGAAAGAAACCAGGGTTGGCTGTTACGTGTGCAAAGGTACCTCAGAATATGGACAAGAATAGATACAAAGATGTTCTACCTTGTGAGTTTAAAGTACAGTTACTGCCTATTTTGCTTTATCCTTTATATGGCAGCTATTAAAACTGCTGTATGGAACTTATTGATTGAAAATTTCATTATATAGTTGAAGTCATATAATTGTTCGTTTTATGCTCTAAAATGTAATGTATTCTGATGTGTATTCTGCTGTTTGTGTCTCTGTATTTCCTAAGTTGTTTTTTAACTTAATAGAAGGGAAACATGCCCCTTAATTGCTAATTTTATTCCCTCTTTTTTTGTGTGTGCAGATGATGCCACAAGGATAATATTGCGAGGAGATGAAGATTACATTAATGCAAATTACGTGAATGTAAGTTGTAGGGACCTGCATTTAGTCGCTCTCTTTATTACTAACACAGATTGAATTTGGCTTTTTTAGGGAAAAAGGATATTTTCTTTTATATTTGGGGGATTTGCAAATGTAAAAGATGTAAAGTTATGTAACATAAAAGATGAAGTGTCTCTTGTGAAACAAGTGGCAGTCCTAGTACACAGTAGATACAACCATGTGGTTGGTATAAACTTCGATATGTGCGGAGTCTTTAACCAGTAAAAATTGTTTTACCTTTCCATAGGCTTCATATGCTGAGGTTGTATCCTTAAAATTAAACCCTTTTCCCTCTAGAGCCACTTATGGCCTACCAACTGTGCTATGAAGGATCCAGAAGATAAACCAGAGCCATAATGGCCATAATCAATCAAGTGTAGGCTGAGGGTCAGGGAAAGAGAGGGGAAAAGGTGTATATGTTTGTGTCAGATCCATAAGTTGAGCACCTAAATCAGAGTTGATTATTCACTTACTGTGTTTAGTACCAGACAATAAACAGCTTTTGCTAGTGTACCTTTGGTGTATATGCCCTGCCATACTTCCTTACTAAGTATTAAAGAAAATCTGGAAAACTTTGCAGTTTCAAATTTTCAAATACATTTTCACTAATAATCTTCTATTAATAGTTCAGCATGAAGGACTATAGAATCTATACTTTGCATCTGTTTTAAATTGTTAATTTAAAATTTTTTCACATAAAAAACTGTGTTCTTGGTTGACTCATTGCTTATTACTTGCTGCATTAATCTTCCCTCAAAACTTCCTCTTTGAATGAAATGCTGAGTTAAAATAGTACTTGAGCAATGAGAGCAAACTTTACATAGGACTTTTCTTTCACTTCATAGATGGAAATTCCTTCTGTGGGCATTGTGAACAGGTACATTGCTACTCAGGGGCCTCTTCCACACACATGTGCACACTTTTGGCAAGTAGTCTGGGATCACAAATTATCACTGATCATCATGTTAACAACTCTTACTGAACGAGGACGGGTAAGTGTCCAGGTTCTTTGTATACTGAAGAAATGTACTGTGCCTTTGAACTTTTTTTCCATTGTTATGATGAAATAACCCTCAAATAGGCTGAGTTATTCCATTTAATCATTTTTCTGAAGGCCAGGCTTTCTGAATTACTTAGGAACAGATAGTCTGCAACTTGCTTTTTGTTTTGCTGCTTTGTAAACAAACCAGCTGTCTGATAAACAGAAATCACTGCATTGACTCTGTTATGCTGATCAGACAGGTACTTCGTGTTGTCACTTTTCCCCCTGAGTACTGCTCTCCATGTGGCAGCTGCTCTCTGGGCCATTCAGCAGATGTCTGGAAGCATTGAGGAGGCTGAGCCAACCTTGTAGTCTGGCTTTAAAAAGGGGTCTGCCATTTTGCTATTTACTAGTAGTAGTCAGAGTTTAACCTGCTTATTTTTATTTACATTTTAGGTTCTTTCCTAGAATCTCTCTGATAATTCTTTTAATTATGTTTAAATATGTTCTGACACTCCATTACTTTCAGAATAGTACTGTGAAAATCTAGGGTTTTTTTGTACTTCGATTTAGCATATCCTTTGTAGTTTTAAGCATTAAGTGTTTTAGATTAAACGAAAGGTAGTTTGGAGTTTTAGAAGCTGGAAGCTGAACAGCTGGGTTTTTTAAGAGGTAGAGAAGGTAAAGAAGCTCTTGTATGCCTACACTGTAACCTTTATATATCCTATGTGATCTATCCTACACTATGAAATTTATCTGTCATCCCAGTCAAAACCCAGTGTTTTTAGAAAGCAAGGCAGTGAATATTGGAGGTCCTAAACAGCACGAAGATTGAGATGTAAGGAAGGGCAGTTAAGCAGCCATCAGATTTTAATCATGGTCAGGTTACATAGCTGTTCATGAAAACAGACATTGGACATCATCTGACACAAAAATGCTCCCTTCATCTTTTGACTGTATTGCAGTCAAAATAGCTTGCTGCTTTCATTTCCCTGTGTTGAGGAGAAACACATGTTAGTAATAGTCTGTAGTTTGCCCAGTCAGTTGGAAACTTCAAGGCAATTGTTGATAGCTTCTAATCATCCTGCTGGTACCTTTACACCCTAGACACTTTTTCCGAGGTTTGTTTAATTTCAGAAATTATTTACATTTGCCCAGTTTGTGGGTGAACTTTCAGGAATAGAAAAAAAATGTATATTCTTGTCAAGAGTATTCCCATTGGCAAATGCCAAAACTTTTTGCAGTCCCTGGAGGTTTTACACTCCAGCCTGTCTCTTTCCAGTGATCCTAAGATTTGTATTATAATTCTATTTTTTTCTTCACAGTAATGTTAATTTTTTAGAAATGGATACATTATTTTGGCTTAAATTTGAAAAGGAAAGTATTTCAGGTAAACTACCACAGTAAAAACTTCAGGCATAATGGTTATAATTTGGATTTCAAGCCACTAAAAATTGAGTTCTATTAAAGATAGAATCAAGAAATTTTAACACTTCAAAATTTCCAGCTCTTGCTAGTCTGTGTCAGTTTAAAAGTTACAGACAAAACCAGCTTTGAGCTTTGCACAGTTACAGTCACATCATTTAAGTTTTGATTGTTTCTGTAGGTGGAGATTCCACAACCTCATAGCGTTTCTTGTTTCTGTGCTTGACCATCCTCATGGAAATTTTTTGCCAACATCTAATCAGAATTTCCCTTGTTGCATCTTTTTTCAGTTGCCTCTTGTCCTTTTGTTGTTCACTTTCAAGAAGAATGTGGCTCTGCCTTTGCTATAACCTGTTATTAGATTACTAAAGATAGTTATAAATTTACCCTCTACACTTCTCTTCTTATGATGGAATAAATCCATCTTTCTCCTCCTACCTAATGCCTTGAGAAGTCATTTTAGCAATTGCAGATGAGCACCAGACAAAGCATCATGTATCCAAATACCTGAATATTTATTACAAATAAAACAGATATTTATGGAGACTTTAGCCTACTTTGCCCTGTTATTTTTCAATTTGGATGCAAAAATCTCGCCAGCAAACCAGAACAGATTTTATACTGCTCCTTGAGTTCTCCGAACCACGGCATAAGATGGAATGCTGGAAACAGAAGTGCTTGTATACAGTCTTTACGTGTGCTTAATTTTCCTTACAGACCAAATGTCATCAGTATTGGCCTGATCCACCAGATGTAATGGAATATGGCAGCTTTCGAGTCAGATGCCACTCTGAAGACTGTACGATTGCTTACGTTGTTAGAGAAATGGTGATTACAAATGTTGAGGTAAATGTCCCTTACCTTTAATTATCTCCAAGCTCGCTGAAGGAATATAGGTATAGATAGGTAGATAAGGACTCGGTGTTTGATAACATGTATCTCTGTGTGAATACACATGTGTGTGTATATACACACATTTTTTAAAAAAGAATGTGTATATTATATGAATCAAGATAGTATGATTATTTCTTTAGAGCTTCTTCAAAAACATTCTTTTCGAAATTCTATAATACATGATGCTGTACAGATACTGTAACAAGCTTCATAAAGAAGTTTAGTACTTTTCTTTAAACAGTTTTGCTATCACTGAATTCACAAGTAATTCGATTTATAATGTGAAGTTTTTTCTGTGCTCTTTCAGGGATGAAATATGGGTCACTTGGTTCATGGCACAGGCAGCTAGAACGGCTAATTAACAGGTTAAGCATAATAATGTTGTTTTGAGAGAAGATGCAGAATCTCACCAGTTCCTTTCCATTATCTGAAGTCAAATTTTAAAAAAAGAAAAAAAATCCATATATATCTCAATTGAAATGTGCTCAATTTATGTAAGATACATATATCCCATAGCTCCTAATACTTTATGCTAATGTCAGAGTTAGAATGCAAAGAGAAGGTTAAATGCATGCATATCCTCTTATGTTGTGAAATGTGTGCTCAGGTCACGACCTGAGTTATAAGGGATGAAATTTGGCTTCTAAGTTGTCGTGGATTTCTTATGTTTCCTCTCTTCATCTCTTTTCCAAAATTCTATGGCCACAAGTATTTTCTAAAAATATGAAGCGTTTGTGCTTTCTTAAGATATGTGAGAAATGACCAAAGATTAATTTGCGGTTCCATTACTAGTAAGTCTTTTAAACTTCTGTATAGTTTAGTAGCTTTTACAGTTACCAGAATTGGTAGTAGTAAAAAAAAAAGAAATATCTGTTTTAAAGTATAGCATGTAATCAGTGTTCTTACAGGAAGATGACCAATCCTTTTGTAACTGAATCTGTCACTTGGCAGTGCATCCAAATTTGTTTTAATGTAATTAAGGTTTCCTTTGTAGTCATAAACAAGTGAGATGTCAGATGTCAGTACTTAAAGGTCTTTCAGTTGAGATAGGTTACAGTGTTTCAGTTTCTAGCTATGAGAAACCACATAGGGAGTAGCATGATATTTCTTTCTATATTTTGACCAATTAATCTCTAAGCTATAAACTTGAATGTCAGCACAGAAGAAATTAAGCCTGTAAAAGTAGTACTGTAAGTAAATATGCAAAAACTTTTAGTCCCTGTCACTCAAATTTTTTAACCTTTCTAAGCCTCATGAAATAAAGAGAGGATTAATTTCCTGCCTTTTCAAGACCAAGATTGAAAGCTGTACTGTAGCAAAATGAAAGGAGACCAAAAGAAGCACTAAGTTTGGGAGTTTTTGAGGTTGGTTGGGGGCGGTTATTTTTTTTTTAAAAAAAGCTTCAGAACACTTTGGGAACCAGAACAAACAGACCAAAGGAAAGAAATTGTGTAGTGTGAGTGCAGAGTTCATCACACCGTGCACTGTTTTGTAAAACAAGATATTATTTTCATTCTAATCATTAAAAAAACAGCACGGGGAGCCTAAACCAAACTTTTTTTCAGTTTTCTTTAAGATAAATGCCTGCTAACATATAACTGCCCATTAAATCTCAACAATTACATTCAATTATGTTTTGAAGAAAACTTTTTTTGCTTCTTTCCCTTGTTTAAATAAGCATTTCTTCTTGATTTCAATTAAGCGTGAGTAGAACCCAGTCGTGGAACTTAACAAGGCTGTGGAGATAATACTTGTTGAACCACATAACTCACATTACTTTGAAGAAGAGTAATTTTTCAATTTTTATTGTTTATTTGTTTGGGTTTTTATTCTCCCACACTTTGTTAGTTGTTTCCACAACTTGTTTGTTGTTTTCAAACTGCCCTGTCATTCTTTCACCTGATAAATTTTACTAGGTAAAAAAGAGGCTGAAGAGCAGTGCTGCGGAAAGGAACCTGCGGGTCCTGGTGTATGGCAAGTTGAATATGAGTGAGCAGTGCCCTGGCAGCCAGGAGGGCCTACTGTGTCTGGGGGGGGGCATCAGGGAAAGGATCATCAGCCAGTTGAGGGAGGGTGTTGTCCTGCTCTGCTCTGCACTGGTGTGGCATCAGCTGGAGTTCTCTGTGCAGTTTTGGGCACCACGAGAGAAAAATGACATTAAACTACTAGAGAGCATTCAAGAAAGGGCCATAAGGATTGTGAAGGGTCTTGAGGGGAAGCCATATGAGGAGTGGCTGAGGTCACTTGGTCTGTTCAGCCTGGAGAGGCGGAGACTGAAGGGAGACCTCATTGCAGTCTTCAGCATCCTCAAGAGGGGAAGTGAAGGGGTAGATACCAATCTCTTCTCTGTGGTGACCAGTGACAGGACTCAAGGAAACAGCATGAAGCTGAGACAGGGGACGTTTAGGTTAGATATTAGAAAAAGGTTCTCCACCCAGAGGGTGATCAGGCACTGGAACAGGCTCCCGAGGGAAGTGGTCACAGCACCAAGCCTGTCTGAGTTCAAGAAGCATTTGGACAAAGCTCTCACGCACATGCTGTGATTCTTGGGATGTCACGCACAGGGCTGGGAGTTGGACTCAATGATCCTGATGGGTCCCTTCCAACTCAGTATATTCTATGATTCTATGAAATTATTCAAACAAAAAGAAAAAAATTCAAGATGTTTAAAAATTGATTGAATTTCATCTAATAAGGACAAGTTATATGATTGACATAATGAATGAGTGTGAGAGCCATGAGAGAGTACTTACATCTTATAAACAACCCAGGTCAAGTTAATTAAAACAATTCCTTGTGTTATAGTATGGATTTTTTTAACGTGATTGTGCAGGCAGTGACAATGCCAATAGAGGGATTTGGGGTGATAAGCTTCTTTGTCATTTAAAAACTATCACTTTCTATGGACATCATAATAATGGTGAGTATTATTTGAAGAGGAAGAAAAGAAATGGATGCAGCAATTCAAAGAAACTGATGATTAAGCATAAATTCATCTCACTAAGGAAGAAAGTTGTAGTTTGCTGAAGGGAGGAGGTAAAATTTTAAGATGAAGAATGACTGATAGCTTTCTGTTTATGCTTACCAGCATGTAGGCTTTCTAATGACTGTTAAATTGATAGTCAGTGAAACAAAGGCAGCAACATAAGTAGTGTACTGCTAGCACTTTCTGCTACCAACAACTGAAAATAGAATCTCTAATTTTTTATACATCTTAATTGTTTGGATTGAGGCTTTCCACGGCTTTGTCTTCTTTTCCAGATACATGTCAGTTTGTGGGGGGAAGAGTTGAGTTTGCTTATGTTAGGGGTTTTTAGATTAGTTCACTGAAACTTCTGCTTCTGCATTTAAACAAAACTTTGTATTTTTTTCTTTCCAAGAAAATCTGTATAAATTTCACCAATGTCTTGAACGAACCTGTTGCACTGTAGAGGTTTTGTAAGGTTTCTCTGAAAAGCATCTGCACTGGACATGTTCTGGTCCATCAAATACCTGTGGTAGAAGAAAGCAAGTCGATTTTGAATTATAAAGAGCCAAAGAACAAAATTAAGTTACAAGTGTTATGGCAAGTGTGTACAGAAGCATAATGATGTGTGAACAGTGGTCCAAAGAAATGCCAAATGCCACTTGCCAGATGATTTACTCTTCAGAAACTGGACTTTAACCCTGATAACTTGAAAGCTGAGTCTTAGTGATGTTTGTGAAGCTCACTGGCAAAGACCACACCTTTTCTTGCTTACAAGATAATAAGACCATTTCAAGGTTAATGTAGTTCTACATTTTGATTTTTTTTTTCTCATTATTGAAGTTTATATTATAACCTATACCAAAAAGGACATTAACTGAAATGGTGAAATGCAAAATCAATTGCTTCGATTTTAAGAAAAGTGAAAATTAAGGTTGACATTTCAAGCTTTAATTTCCTTCTTTCTATATGAGTATTATCATTCTAAGTTCTGTGTATGTTTTTCTGAAGAACATGCAATTCTTTTATTAATGAGAGAGAGCCTGTCATTTTAGGAGAATGAAACGAAGAAGTTTAGCTTTTGATGTAAGTATAATAAGCAAGGCTGCAACCTGCAGGTGGATGAAGAATGGATATTTTTGTGGCTGAAGGTTGTGACAGTATAACTGTATTACAAGTGTTACAGTACCTTTTGAATCACTACCTCTGACAGCCCTATGCTTTGTCAAAGGTTGTACTCCCAATGACAGACCTGTTAGAAAAGATCATGTGTCTTTATGCTGTGTTTCTGAGCAAAATCTAAGATGTTAGCTTAACCACAATGAAACTGCTTTTGCAGTTAGATGTCTTGAATTTGCCCAGGAGGGGTCCTTACAAGTACATAATTTTGTTGGGGTTTTTTGTTGACCAATTTTTCTGTAGTGACAAAAACCATAATAAGAAGGACAATAACAAACAACTTGGAATATATATAATGTCATAGACCTCTGTAGCTGCTTGCTAATTAAATGTGGATTAATGCCATGAAGCAACTAAATGTTGGCCAAATGGCTGATGAGAAACTGGGCAAATGACATAATCCTCAAGTGTCACTGGAGTCTGTTAAGTTGTTTGAAGTAATTTTTTTGAATCATAATTTTTTAACGGATTTGTGGAAATACCAAGTACATAAATTCTATTGAAATTAGTCCATTTAAATGCAAAAAAAATTAAATTATTTTGGAACAAGTGTATAAGGTTAGGTTAAGCAAAAATAGCAACCAAGCCATGAGCAACTCTTGCTTCTCACTTTCTGTAAGTTTAGACTCATAAAACTGGACTAACAGAGCCAGATTAGACAAATCATACATCTATCAGTCATTAAGATGCTACAAAAATGACTGTCACTGAAAAGCTCAGCGCAAAAAAAAAAAAAAAAAATTGTGGAAACGGCTTTAAAAGGGGTTTGATGAGCAGTGTGAGTGTAATGAGAAGCTACCTCTTCTTTTCCATTGCCAGGTTTGTACAAAGAAGGAGGGTCTGGCAGAAATAGTGCATTTAAAAATAAATATTGTTAGCAAAACATGTAGACTGTGGCTAACTATGGAACCAATAACTACAATTTAGCATTTCTTTTCATGTGTGCTAGATTTTAGTAAGTGTGATGGTCTTTTAATGTTAGAGTTATTTCCATGTAGGATGTTATTTGGCTGACATTCTCTGAATTTAGAAGCTGACTTTCCTTGTGAGTGTAAAGACTTGAAGATTTTATATTTAAAAAACCAAAAACACACAAAAAAAAGCCCACTAAAAATAGCTTTAAAAAAATCTGGACTTTGTCAGAGTATTGATTTGATATTTTCTGCATGAGACAGAAAAACTTCGACTTAGAAAAAGTTCCAACATATATAACTACTGTTTACAGTAGATTTAAATTACTAATAAAATATGAGGTGTTTTAAAATACTTGTGCATTTTGAAAAGCGAGTGACATAATGGTCAAATTTTAACAATTTGGGTCATCTCAGAAGAGCTCAACCAAAAGAATCAAAACTGATTGTAACAAACCACAAATAACTAGAAGGCTTCACTGCAGCTTGAGGCATGCCTGGAATAATTAACAAACACCTCTGTTGGTCTCTATGGATGATTAGGGCATGCAATAGAAAATGAAGATGATTGCACCAAAAGCAGTGGCTCTGGGGACCAAGTGCATGTTCTCAGAGTATATTCTCACTCTGAATAAGTCTTATATAACATGCTTGTTTTACTTAATGTCTGTGAACAATTTAAATAAATGGAACTCACTATATTTGAGTCTGTAATGATAAGTAGAAATTAAGTTACCTTTTTCCTTTTTTTCTGAGCTTGTAAAATGACTTTCTGATGCTACAGATCATTATTAGTGGTTCTCAGGTGTGCAACTGGCATTTATCCATGTTGTATGGCTTTAAGTTCTTGAAGCTCATGGAAGGCAACTGGATATTCACTCTTGGATAGTTTTAGAATGAATCAGGGATGCTGTACTTCAAATGTCTCTGATTTAAGAGAATCATCTCAAACAGTTGTGTAATTCCTGCATTATCTCATTTCCCTTTAGAAGAGGTTCTGATTAAACATTCACAGATTTCCAAAGGAGAACTTTTTACTTATATTTTCTTGACATGTTTATGTATTTTTTTTAATCTTGGCATTTCAGAAAAATGTGAATTGTAATCATTTGATCAAGGTCAACTGCTTCTACTCAGCAAAGCTGAGTAGCAAAAGGCCATGCTTTGTCCTGCAGAGGTCCTGGTCATTGTGGATCTTTTCATGACCTGGATGATAGATCGCAATGCAATTCATATTACAGGGAATTGATCATTAATGTTAGATTACGTTGTCCCCTGGGGCCTTATGCTGTACCTTTTAATTGTGATTGCTCAGGCTGTGCCTTCAAGGGGCAAAGCTGTGTCATCTATCTTTTTGTCCCTGGAGGAAATTGTCAGTTTCTGTAATTGCTTTGACTGGAATTCCATTTCCTAAGGCTCTACTTAATGCATAGGCAGCAGTTATTCCATCTTTTGTGCCCTACTAGCCTGCTCCCTGGTAGTGGAACCACTTCCTCAAGCAGAAGAGGAAAGCAAGCAGTTGAAGACATTCTATATTTCAATAGCTGTGTGCTTAAGAGAAAAAGAAAGAAACCCTTTAAAGTCACTGGCCTCACAAAAACCTTCTTGTGTTGACCCCTAGGGAGAGGCCAGCTTTTATAGGCTGATCTAGTGATAAAGGAGAGTTTTATTTCAGTAGGGTGTCAAATGTTAAGTGTGGTAATGGACATAAATAAAATGCAGGTCTAACTAGTGCAAAATGTGTGGAAGAAATAAAGGAACATGAAGGCTTGTCTTAGTTTGTATAGAGCAAGATCCTCATTGCATGATGCAGCAGAGCTCAGGAGCATCTTAGGATTTTTCCTTCCTACTCTAAGTATTAGTTACATCTGTAATGTATCAGTTGAGCCCAATCTGCATGCAAAGATGATTGAGTGGTTTCATAATCAAAGTTAACAAAAAGGTAAACTGAAAAAACTTCTGTAAAATCGTTTTTATTTTGAGGTATAATTGAACCAAAAAAGAACTCTTCATGCAACAGAATCTTTTAACTAATTATATTGCTTCC
This sequence comes from Oxyruncus cristatus, assembly GCA_013399855.1. NCBI lineage: Eukaryota > Metazoa > Chordata > Aves > Passeriformes > Cotingidae > Oxyruncus > Oxyruncus cristatus. The sequence goes on along the minus strand of VXAY01005287.1, from coordinate 522,389 downwards.
ATACAGAAAAGTGTCCTTTTGTGGATCATACAGAAGTCATTCCTAGGTGTAAAATGAGCATGTATGAATGATATATGTTTTCTGACAGAAACCAGATTTAGCAAATGTTGCAGTCAACTTTATTATAGCTGAATCTGTAAGTATGCACAGACATAATTACAACAGATTGTGTAGCCCTAAGCCTCTGTTACTTTGATATTCATCTCAATAGTTCTTCTGCTGTTTTCTGTTGTTTCTTTCTACCTGTTCTAAACTATTATATTGTACTATTATGCTTATGCCTTGTATCATTTTACCTCAGGTAACTCAATGATTTCAAAGTATAATAGGTCAATAATCAATAAATCAAAAAAAATTAAAATCTGTTTAGATCATGGAAGTTAAGCTTGATATCTCATTTATTTAAAAAAATATTATGCCTCATGTATGCTTTCTAAGGATTATGTCTTCATACTTTACACTGAGTTTAAAAATTACAAATATTTTCTACATATACCTCTTATTGCATCTGCAGAATACCCTGATTGTGAAAAATGTGACTTTTCTCTAGTAAACACGAATACAGCAGACCTAACATTGGATGTTTTCTGAAAACTTCTTTTTTATTTTAGACAGAACAACAACACACCGTCACCCATCTCCAGTATGTAGCTTGGCCTGATCATGGCGTTCCTGATGACTCCATGGACTTCTTGGAGTTTGTGACCTGCATGAGGCCAAAGAGAGTAAAGAATGAGCCAGTTCTTGTTCACTGCAGGTACTTGTGTTTTAAAATGCTGATTATAGATGTGCTTCAGCCTTAGAATAAGCATTGCATGTGAAAAGTCTGTCTGCAAGACAGGAGATTCCTTGAATTAGGTGAAAATCTTAAATTGTGCGATACAAGTGTTCACTGCTGAAGACAGAAACTGATGTTATATGTAAACGGTGAGTTTCCTTTGTCTCCCTTTCTCTTGCAACCTTTTAGTGAAATGGTTTAGTCATGTAATTATCACAGAGCTGATAATCTGCAGTGTAATTTGTTCTCCGTTTTTTATCCTCTACCACTGTCATAACCTCATTTTGAACAGTACTGCAAAGGCTTTTTTGCTGCTGTTCAAGTGCTTGTCATAAAAGCAATCAATTAGATCTTAGCTTTTTTTAAAGTCAAAAATACCATACCAATACGTTTAAATTTTTAAGCAGTTATAATTTTTTAAAAATGCATTTAAAGTGAGGTTTTAGTTTTATTTATATTAAAAATATTTTCTCTTTAGTAATTGCCAGAAAATATTACTAAATTTCCTGTAAAAATAAACTTTGCGGTCTGTTCAAATTGTACTAAGGTCTTTCTGTAATTCCTGAGGTTGATTAGCATCCTAGTATTAGACTGTGATATGAATCTGGTGCATTGCAAAAACCCAGTTTCATAGACTATTTTCCTGTTACATTTCACAGCGCAGGAATCGGTCGCACTGGTGTATTGGTCACTATGGAAACAGCCATGTGCTTAATTGAAAGGAACCAACCTGTTTATCCTCTGGATATTGTAAGAAAAATGCGAGACCAACGAGCTATGATGGTGCAAACATCAGTAAGTGGTGGAAATGAAGCCTTTTTTTCTGTATATGTACTGCATTTGTCAAGTCTTAAAACAGATCCAAAAATTTTTTAGATAGAGGAGTCTAGTTGTATGAGTCTTCAGTTGCCATTATATTTCAAGCTTCATAAATTCAGCACGAGGTAGCATGGTGTCAAAGGCTGCCTTGCTAGTGAGGGATGTATTTAACTTTTTTGTAAATATTTCTTACCTTGCCATGAAAGGGTAATTGATTTCTATACATTGCAAGTAGTTAAAACGCCCAAAGTCAGACTTGCACTATTGTCTGTTCCCAGTTCTTTGTCTAAATTCTCTGCAAGAAGCTCAAATGAATTTTTACTTTTCATTCTAGTACTAAGCATTATAGAAAATTATTAAATTGAAGGTAAAACTAAAGTGTTTGTGGCATGGTGTGCTGCTTTGAAGTAAACCCGTGGGAAAAATGAACCCAACTCAGGAGAGATTAAGTAAGTCAGAGTTACGATTTACTAAAAAAGATTACAATATAAACAATGATACAGAGAAAAACTGCTTTTCACCCTCAACAAACAGATATATAACCCAGCACCCTGGGACAAGAACAGAGTTGTGTTCCTTAGCCCCTGTACTGAGCACCATGTGGCCCCCTGGGTGCAAAGTAAAAGGAAAGGAAAACCTGTCGATCTGCGCAATGGTTGCAGTCCTGTTGAAGTAATGATCATAGTCTTATCGAGAGCGGCAGTCACAGTCCTGTTGGGGTTCTGGTACCACTCATCAGATCCAGAGGAGAACCAGAAGTCCCAGAACCCCAAGATTATATATGCTCAGGTTCAGGTGGCAATGTCCAGTACCTCCCCCAGGGCAGGGAGTTTCACGATGGGTGATTAAACTCTGAGTCATGGGGTATTTTTGGAGTCTTTGATGGTGTAGGTCATTGCCTATTATGCCAGTCCAGTACGGCCCATTGGCAGAGATGACCCCTCAGGCTGGGTGTGAAGGTGCTAATGCCTCCCCAGAGGGGAGTTGTTGCAGCTGTTACCGCAGTTATTAGTGTGAAGACAAAGAAAGACTCCTGGCAGGGTTTCTCTAATGCCCATCTTGTAGCCTGAGGTGTCAGGTATGCCCTGGGCAGCTGCTGCAAATGATCCAGCAGAAATGACGTAGAGGGTGTAGAATACACAGTTTTGATTATACCCACATAGTGATAAACTGGTCCCAGCCCCTGTAACTAGAACACATGGTTTGAAGAGAAGTGGCTTCTCAACAGGTCACTTTAGAGTAGAAATTCTGTAAGAACAATTTTTTATTTTTTTTTTTAATTTTGCCACTACTCAGTTTGGAAAAACAAAGGACAAAGTTAGGTAGTATCAGTAACTGAAATATGAAAGTAGACAGTGATATTAAGATGAAAGTGGTTCAAATACAACTTGAGATCATTAAGACAGTTTTGTGTCAGCTTCGGAAATGAATATATTTGAAGTTAGAGACCAAGGCTGAAGGATGAGAGACTGTTCTTTCTTGAGGAGAGGTTGGATGACAAGAATACTAAGTCTGGGTTGTCTTGGATGTCCTATGAGAAATGGAATTAAGGGGGTTTAGATCCACAAAGACAACTGTTAAATTGGGCATTTCTGTCTCTCATCTTCAAAAGCAAATGCCTTGGTTTCCATTTGATCAAGGAAAAGGTAAATTATGAAGAAAAATTCTGTTCATTAACAGGTTAATGACTGCAGGAGCTAGCATTGTGATTGCCTAGACGAAGAGAAAAAGGGGTGTAAAGGCATCAGGATTTGCAGTTGCCTGTGTAACATTAGAGTGCTCAGTGAGCAGAGTTTGTTTGTCCATGCTGCTGGGACTCTTTTCATTGTAGTATGAGTGCACTCTCTGGGAGAGTGTCAGGACTGTATGGTTGAGAAGGGAATTGTTTGAAGAGTCCCCTGCCTGTCCCTTTCAGAAGTGGAAGCTGAGATGATGACAAAGGTTGTCATCAAATGAAGTTTAAGGAGGCTGGATGTTGACTTCTGGAGTTGCACCTGTCTACGCTCTCCTTTTCTAAAACTATCGGAGCAAATTCAGGCTTAAAGAGTCTAGAGGTGGTGCTTCTTTTTGAAAAACAGATATGAGAACCTGAAGTAAACTTCAGCTTGTTAGAAGGCCGGGTCCATTTTGTTACAACGGAAATCAGGAAGAATTGTCCTTGCACTCCACACTTTGACATAACTGAAGAATACAAGAAATAGCAATGAATATACTGACAGTCAACCCCCTTGTGTGGAAAATGAATACCTGAAATAGGATTCTTTACCTTGCTTGTTGTGTGTTACACAGTTTGCTGTCAGCACAATCAGGAGAGGGATGATCTATAGCAGCAATACTGTGAAACTAAATTCACTTGTTATTTCTGAAGTAGGCAGATATTGTTGTGAAAAGCCAATGAGCAAAATAGGCATACTGTGCTGTAAATGAGACACAGAAGCAAGCACTCAGCTGTGAGAAAACAGACTACCAAAGCGCTACGTGTTAATATTTCGATCTGTCCTGGGTGCTCTGTGGCGTTCCCATGCTTGCATTCTAGCTAGCCCCACTCATATTTGCTCATATTTGATATTCAGCTTAGGGCTTCTGGGAGAAGACATTAGAAATGGTTCAGTTGTAATAAAGGCATTGTTCAGTTTTAATAGCCTTGCCTGAAGCATGTTCAGCTGCCCTGTTGGGATTGTGTGTATGCTCCATTCTAAGATGATACACTTTGTCAGATGCATGTTGTGAGTTAATGTCAGACAGGGCATATTCAGTAAGAATGGAGCCATCAGAGCTATTAACTGGTCAGTTTAGTGTATGTTTTTAGTTATGTGAAAGCTGTAGTTTCTCCAAGACCAGTACTTAGGTTACCAGGAACAGCAAAACAAAAGTTTCAACCAAAATGATAAAGCTACAACAAAATTGGTGTAACACTGTGGCCTTTCATTAAAAAAAAGAAAAATTAACCATTATGCTCCATTAAAAAGAAATTGGAGAAACTAAACAACACAGAAAACAAAGCTTTAGGATGTGCATAATAGAACTAGCTACCAGCTGACTGAGCAGTAAGAATACGTGCAACAGATAAGAGAAAACAAGTAGTCAGAGACTGAGTCAGAGTAAGCAATGCTGAAGTGCTCATTCTTTTATTTGTTCAGTAACTTGATCACACAAGTTAACAGAAGTATTGAACAGAGAGGTAAATACCACACCTGGCTTGTTCAAGCAGTAGAAATATGGAAATGACTATACCGATGAAAAGTCAAGGTAATTAAGAAATAAAGACAAAAGAAGAGAGTGAAATTGAAGGTGTGAGTAATTGACTGAAAGGTTAAAAGAAAAGGCAGGAAAATTGAGATGCAGAAAATTCATTTCCACCTCTCAGTTTCCCTTAAGTTTTCCTGTATCTAAGAGAAAATGTGTTACAGTTTATGGACAAGAATAACATTCCTAACTGCTGGTATTTACATGCAACCTAAGGTCCTCCACAGTCCAGATATTATCTTTGAGGCCTGCCCTTTGAAGATAGTGGAGAAATGTTTCCAGATGTTTCTGAAGGGTTGATGGGAGCTGACAATACAAGGGCAGCTGGGAGAACATTTCAAAAATGGAAAAAGGGATTTAAAAAATGTGAAGCTGTGCTTCTCTGAGTATGACATGGAACTTTGGAGGAAAGTGTTCATTTGGGGGTTTTGACAATGGTACTTTCAGAGAAGAGGGAAGGATGCTTTCATCTTTGCAAGTTCTTTTAAATTTCAATCATCTTGCATTCTCAGGATTGTGTTAGTCATATAAATTTTTTCAGTCTATGTGGATTTTTAGTCCTATTGATAATGTCGCCTTGTGTCACTTTTCAGAAAGAGGCTTGCAGGCTAATTGCTTTTAACAAGTAGTTACCTTACAAGGTCATGGAAGGAATAGTCTTTGTAGTAGTATAATGCAGAAAAGAAACAATAATTTGTGAAGACTTTATAAGATCTAATTGAGATCAAAATGTTGGGTGATAAAAGAATTAATGTGCTTGCTGCTCTTCAAAACTATTGAAAGGTTTTGATCCCCTTCATTTACAAAAGGAGATACGTGGTCTGATCAAAAACTGAAAATGAAGTGACTCTCTCTTCTGCAGTAGTGTGGTTTGGAAAAAAAGTAGTTTTTAGTTAGGTAGTTGCACCTATATATCCTAGAACTTTAAACATGGTTTTGGTCATGTAACTTAGATGTGCCCAGTAACATGTAAATGCAGGATTGGCAAGATCAGAATACTCATAGTAACCAGAAAACTG
>VXAY01005287.1:490234-516487 GCA_013399855.1 Oxyruncus cristatus | reverse complement strand
AAATGAGATATATAAAGAATGTAAATAACTAGCTAAACTAGCTATTATTTAACTAGTTAGCAAAATCATATAAATATATGTGGATTTTACAAATAAATCCTATTCCCTGAAAGTTAAGCATGAATGCTTTTCATACTGGGGGCTGTGTTTTCCTCGGTGTATGATTTTTAACACTTGTCCTTCCAGGAAGAGTGAATATTACCTTTGTTTACTGTGAACAGAGCCAGACGAGGAGGATTTTTGTCCTCCCATCTTTGTATCTCCTGTCCTGTCATTGTCCAGGAAAAAGGAAGCCATGGGACTGTTGATCCTATTCAATACTGTGGTCTGATGAGGAGTTTAACTAAACATTCATAAATGTTTTTCTGTTTTCTTTCTTATACAGAGTCAATACAAATTTGTTTGTGAAGCTATTCTTCGTGTTTACAAAGAAGGATTGGTTCGACCACTGGATTCCAGTTAGCACAGCAGCGAAGAATGAATTCTTTTTTCGCCTAGAAAAGACTGCTCTTTAAGTTAAGCAAGGGCTCGTTTCTCGAAGCAACTAGAATGGATGAGAAGCCCATGAAAAGACAGATGAGCACATTTGAACTCTGGCACTTTAAATTTCTCAAGAAGATTGCTAAATCATGTACAGTGTAACAAAGTCACATAGATAAATATATGACAGCAATTGTGTGTAATATGCTTTATTCACATAGACGACCATAAACAATCATGGAAACCTTAATACATACCTTTTACTGCCTTAAAATACTCTCCACTTCGGAAGTTACAAAATTCCTTGTATTTTATTTGAAATAGCAAAAAGAAAACTCATAGTATTGAAATGATTCAGCTTAAGAAGGTATTTTAATATATTTGTATTGTATGAAAGTTCATTGAAGGTGAATATTTGTAATTTCCTAATTGGGATACTAAATATTCATGGAAATGCAGCCTTGACTACTAAAAGGATGACAAAGAGCTTTAAAGGCTAAATGCATAACTACTGTACATTAAGAGCTGGAGAAATTTAATATTCATTTACCACAAATCTATTAGTGAGTTTGCCAGCTGTTATAATATGCTGCTTAGAAATCACATCTGCTGTATGTGATGTGAAAATAATGCTGCATTTAGGCATTTATGCAGATGGTACAGTCTACATCTTCTATCAATTTTAGTTGCAACTTGCCCTTTTAACAGTGACCTACTTCTTACAGTTTTAGTTATTGTACTTCTTTTCTTCTGTTTCTGCTGTCCATCTACTTTATACTTGTTTTTCAGTCATGTGGACTGAAAACATTGTAACTGAAAATGAGTTTTAATTCTCTGTCACGTTTGTTTCCATGTGTATTTATGAGTTCTCAGATGTAAATGTGGATTAATGTTGCACACAAGTACTAGACTTTTGACTTACTGTATATGCAAAGTAGTCTAATCCAATACTGGAAGAAAAAATTACTACTGAACCCATCAAATATGTTGCTGCTATTTCAAGGTGTGAAGCTTACAAGGGCACAGGTGTTGCTAGTGTTCAGACAGTGATAAAATGATGACTTGCTGCCCTCCAGCAAAAATGTTCTTATCCAGTGGAACACAGCTCCCTTTTGCAAGAGTTCTGCGGATTTACTGTGTTTCTTGCTTATACAGAAATGCAGCTAAATTCACATGAAGATTTATGTGGAAAGAGAGAATGAATTTGTATATCGATGAATAATTCACCCTAAGGTACACTGGTCTCTGTTTCATTTCAGATGGGAGAATTAGACTTTCTGAACAATATAACCACATTTGTATGATTTTAATTTATTTTGTGTGTGCTTTTTGATTACCCTGAGATAGTTCTTAATTTTTTAATAGTGTTTAAAAAATATTCTAAGGGACTGTTTAAAACTCTGTTATTTAAAAGATTAGTCCTAAGTAAGGAAAAATTTTTATGGGGCATATTAGCCAGGTGTTTATATATGTATAAAAGAGAAAATGAAATAATTTTAGAGAGAGATATATGCACACACATATTCAGATATATTTTAGAATTATGGTTTGTATTATGGATATTATCATTTATATCTGGAGTTTCATTATAGAAACTATCACCACTGTACAATATGCATCTCTCATGTTACCAAAGGTTATGGGTTCTTTTCCCTAGGAGATAACTAAAAGGTGAATATAGGATGTGCTAAATTGCTGATTCTTGTCTTCTGTAGGCTTGGACCTTTCTCCAAGATTTCATTGTTAGTCATAGCTAAAGAAGATACCTGGTTACTATTGATCAAAAGTTTTAATTGCAACACACAGGGTAATTGGCAACATGGAAACCTTCTTGGTTTTGTTAGGTTGAAGACTGAATAGATTTGTGCTCGTTCTTGTATACTGCATTCCAAATTTCACTTTGAATGAAGTTCTTGTAGTATTTTGGTTCATTGTCCTCTTGGTTGATTAGGCATAGATTGGAAGGCAAAAGACCGTACCTCTGGTTCACTTTATCTTGCTAAACTGCATCAGATCACTCAATCTATCTGTTTGACCAAATGTAAAATGATACTGGACATGCACATATAGCTCGGGAAGCTTCTTTGAAAAATGCATGGGGAAAAGTGTTGCACAAGTGCAGGCCGCTTGCTGCTGTTAGAATATTGAGCAGTGAGAAAACCTAGTGGATCTTTCCCAGGAAAGAAGTAGTGGGCAGTGAACAATGTATAGTCTCCTGGATGGTTAACAAAAGCCCCCTTTTTGTTATGTGTGTACCTGTCTGTTAAAACATTTTTTTTTTGTTTTGTTTTTTTCATGTTTTGTTGTGCCCAGGTCTCAGAGTCATACCTTGCAGTTGGCATGACTTGCATTTAATAGTTTGTCAAGAAGTGAAAAAGGCAAAAGAATAAATTGTAAAAAATACCTAGAGCATCTTGTCACATCCATTTCTTTCATGGAAGTACTTACAGTATATTTGTGTTCAAGGTTATTGCTATATTCCTATTGTTATTTGTGTTTCTTCATGTTGAATTTGTACTTACCAAAGCACTGTAAATTTTTTCCTTATTTAACTCCAGTCTCAAAATATATGGTATGGGCTTGACTTACGTTAGTATGCGTGTGTTTAAATGATTGTCATATTGTGACGACAAATGCTGCTTTTGTTGGGTTTTGTAATAGCATTGGTGAGTTCTTACTTGGATTTTAGTAACTTGTTTGAAATTGCTAGCCATGGAGAGTCTACTCAAAGCTATAAAAATAGTAATCTTTATAATATTTTTTTTAAAAAAAAACCTTAGAGGAAATATTAACTACACAAATATCTTGTATATTGTGTCCATCTTTATTTCAGTCTTGCTGGGTTTTGCACATGTACCTGTAGGGTCCATAGGGGAGAATGAAGGGGTTTTGTCTTCTCTCTGTAATGTGTAATGACTTTGCACTGAATGAAGTATGCCTTAGATCTGATCTTGCAATGGAAGCATAATTAAAAAAATATCATCTTAATGCCAGCTTTTGTTTCCACAAGAACTAAGAAATTAAAAGACTTATATTTGATTGATCATTCTGGGGATTTTTTGTAGGAGTTAAAACTCCAAACACAAAGTTTTTAACTGTCAAGCAATTGATAAATGGCAGAAAATGCTGTGAAGTCAAGATTCCATATAACCTACATAAACAGTTTAACCTTGATTTTGCCTGTGCTGGCATGATCATGACAATAAGTATTCAAAATGTCTAGTGTGGTGGCGGTTGAAGAGGGAGCAATAAACCTTCGAGGTTTTCATCACTGTGAAATACACTAACATTTATTCTACAAAATTAAACAAATTTTTAACTATGTGTCTTTATATTTGATACAGAAGTAACTTATCTGCCTATTTAGAGTGTTTTCAGAACTCTCACAGAGTTAACACTTCTGAGACAGAGGGACAGATCTTGCCATGTATTGAAAATTAATAAAAAAGAGTGCCCTAAACCATGAATGCCTTTTATGTAACCGGATGGATGAAATATGAATCATTAAAATACAAACCAACCTTGAATAGTGGTGGTGCTTTGCAGGGAAAAAAAATACTAATTTTGTAATCCCGCGGTTTGCTTCCAGTAATCCTGTTTTTTAGGTGTTGGTACTAAATTATGTGCAGTTAAAATATACCTAAATATTCAGCAATAACTCTTCATATACATTCAGTGTTTCTAACAGTTGGTTTTCCGTTTTCCCTTCTTTTTTCTGCTATGCAGTACTTGGTTAAATATATATGTATTTTTAAAAAATTGTTGTTCTGGATTATCTGATGAACTATGCATTGACTTTATTACAAGTTTAAGATGATACTGTTTTACAACAAAAGTTCTTCCCTGTAGATAGTATTCTTGTGTGTCAGACTAAATGCACAAATGGCCCCCGAATGAATATGTTGAAAATAGATGCACATGGTTAATATCCAATCAATTTAATTAAAACATTGTTATTTCACTGATAATGGCCTTACTTTTATATCCTGAAATATAGCATCTAAGTGCAAGTTTATTTTACTCCATCACATAAGGCCTTTCCAGAGAGAACACGTGTTGAGAAACGTTTGTATTTCAATTAGTAACCTGCAATCAGTCTACTTGCTTAAAAGCATTTATTAATTGAAGCTCTATGGAAGATAAAGTTGTGTCATGAAATACTTTGTTCAAAGGCAGTTGAAAGCCAAATGAATGATTAATTCATTATATAAAACATAATGTTTTGATTAAATGGATTCTCTTGCATTTAAGTTCTGACACTGATAGTGTTAAGCCATCTCAGATGACTGTCTGTTTTAACAATAGTATTAAATTAACAGTTTAAATATAGCAATCTAATGCAATATGGTTTAGTTATAGTGTACTTTAACATATTTAATGTTCCAGCTGTTCAGTAGCTGTGCAAGCTTCGAACAGTAGTATCCAGAATCAGTGAAACTTGCCATCCTAAAAAAAAAAAAAAAAGTAAGTTTCTCTGAATGAAAAGGAAGGAATAGCCCATATTATTTAACCATTTTTCAGCTTTGACTAACCCTGTGACAGTAGTGATCTTCCCACTCATATAAAGAGCAAATATTGAGGATCAGTAATATTATGGAAATATGGAAAAGACAAGTTGTGTGGACTGTTGATGTTGTTTAGTTTCGGCAGTAATTAAGAGTAATTATTGTCATCATTTTTTTTTTTTAAAGACGTTCATCTCAAGAGGTGACTGTGGGAATGGAGAGTAGAATGTGGGTTTATTGACTCTCCTAGTTCACTTGCAGCCTACTTGGATAAGAGTCTTAGATTGTGTGTTATTGTGGGCTTAGCTGCAAGTTTTGTATCTTTAATTAAATTTGTATTTAAAATATTAAAGCACTGATTTTAATAGATATTAGTGAAACACTTCAGTTTACTGTTAGCTGTTCAATTTCTGTTTACTTGGCTTTCATGGTTTTGTTTCTTGAAATGTCATTGTTTTACCTTATAAAAACACTTTGAGGTTTCCCACAACTGTAAAAATGGCTTTGTTCTAAATGGGCAAATTGATGTTACTGTTGTTTAAGATAGGATGCCAAAGGTGGAATGTGGTATTCAGACCAGCCTGAACTGAGTTCCTTTTTAAGAAATTTAAACAGTGCTGCCAACAGTGGTAGAAATCATAAAGATATATGAAAAAGCATGTAGGAAATTCTTTGTTCAGGGCAGATAAGACCTGAATTTTATTTAAAAATAAAAACAGACAAAAAAATTTGTGAAGATGAGCATGTTTTTAATAGCTAAGGTAGGGATGGGAAGTATTTTTTTCCTTTTGCAGAACACTTCTGTGATTTAAATGCATCAATTCTCTTTGAGCAACTTCTGTAAAGAGTCCTACTGTTGATAGGATTTAATTTTTGTCAAACTGACCTAGAAAATAATTTTAAGTGAAACATTTTCCTCATTTATTGGTTTGTACTTTTAAGTAACATTTAAAAAAGCAAAACCAAACCAAACAAAAAAAACCACCCCGAAATCTTTTCCCTTTAAAATTATTTTGGCTGTTTTCATTTGATGTCTTTTTCTGAGACATAAATGAAACCCAAATGTGGCTGTGTAACTAGTGAGGTTGCCCCACATGCTAGGAGGAAGGAGATGCTTTTCTAGATCTATTAAATCTCTTACCTAACATCAGTTACCAACTGAAACCAGTGTAGCATCATATTTCTATCAGACTTTTGCAGAATAAACATTCTGTAAATAGGAAGTCCTCGGAAGTTGCTCTCGCAAATATCAGTTGTCTTGCATCAAACTAGAACTTATGCTTAAAAAACAAACAAAACACACAGACAAAAAAAAACCAAAAAAACCAAAAAAAGTTAAAATCTGAGTCTTCAAGTAAAGAATGACTTTACCAAATTCTATATAAGGCATACCTTTCACAAGGAAAAAAAAAATTAGTAAAAAGGCTAGCTGCTAGAATTACCTTCTTTGCTGTGGGTGCATCGTAAGTAGTCATAAAGCAAACTAGTTCTCAGCTAGTATGCAATATGGCCACTAAAGCACAAAAATTGCATCATCAGCCTAACTGCCTGATTAATTTCTCAGCTTTCTTGCAAAGGGTTGGTTGCAATCCTGATTTGGGAGGAAGGAGAAAGGGCTGCTTTGCTTAGGGAAGAGACTGAAAGTCTGCTCAGTAAATCCAGTCTATATTGATCTTAGTGGGGTTGTAGTTTTATTATCTAACCTGTCTAGTTAAAAGTAAGATGAGGTGTATCTATATGAGTTTGCAGGAATATTGAGGCCCTCCATTCCAGAAAAAAAACTGTGAACTTCATTTGCTTCAGTTAAGCAGCAGGTTGGTGTGGTAGCAATTGAGATGCTCTTTATCTTGATTGCCCTTCCAATTCAGAGCTTTGCACACATGAATGAAAACTTGCCTTTTAACAGGAATTATATTACTATCTGTAGAAATTAGGTGGGGAATTATTATATACACTCAAATGTAAATTGATTTCTAATCCAGGTTTTAGCAAAATAAATGACAGGTACCAATGCTTATATTCCAGTGACCTGTGCAGTGAGCATTTTCACACTTCATTGTGTAACCTTAATAGAGGGATAAAAGGTAAATAATGGGGACATCCTATAATGGCTTTGAAAATCTGCCAGCTGTTCATTCTATCAAATGATGTATTGTGTAAAACTGACCTTGATTACGACTGATACATAAATGTGCTTAATAGTGTAGAATCAATTACAAAACAGTTGGGAAAGCCAAAGTTGTTTGGGTTTTTTTGCAAGTTTTGCAAAAGATTTAACATTCTAGTCACTAAGTTTGTACTTGCATATATGTTCTGTTAGCGTTTTTGTGAGAGATGTAGAAAACTCTTGGGTTTTTGGGTTTTTTTTTTGTTTTGTGGTTTTTTTTGGTTGGTTGGTTGGTTTTGGGCTTTTTGTTTTGGTTTTTTGGGCTTTTTGTTTTGGTTTTTTGGGCTTTTTGTTTTGGTTTTTTGGGCTTTTTGTTTTGGTTTTTTGGGCTTTTTGTTTTGGTTTTTTTTGTTGTTGTGGTTTTTGGGGGGGGTTGTTTGTTTTTTTGTTTGGGGGGTTTTGAGGGATTTTTTTTGTTTGTTTGGTTGGGGTTTTTTTTTAATTTTTCTTTTTTCTGTAGCACTCTATAGTTTCTTCTGAGATCCTAGGTCCCAGTGCATTAAAGGAATAAAAGAATGTATTTGGAAGGTAAGGAAAGAGATTATTTTGTATCCTCCGCTGTACTTTTCATTTAAATCATTTGAAATGTAAATTGATGTTGATATTACAAAGTTTAAATTATTGTTCAAAAGTGTAGACACTTCTTGAAATGAATGTATACTTTTTCTTTTTTATTTTTATAGGAATAAAGTGTTGGTTAATGTTTTCGGTATAGCTTTCTTGGGTTCTGGAACTGTTCTGAACAAAAATATAGCCACCATTTTATGCATATTGGTTATATGGCTAATGGTGAAATAAAGCATTTTTGGCTACATGGTTTTACTGTGGCTTATTCAAGAAGAAAATAAAAATTACATTAGAAAGTAACAGACCTTTTTAATTGAAAAGAAACCAAGCAAGTCACAGATTCTTAGGAATATTTCACTTGCAATAAGTTTTATAAAAGGATGAGGATTGTCTTGATCAATTACACAAATAAACCTTTGCACTCATGTGCACATAAGGCTGATAACCACTTGTTTGAGTGCAGATTTTCTTTTTTGCTACTATCTATAAAACCTGCAGACTGTCCTTCCTTTTGGGATTTCATGTGTCTTCATGGTACTCCCCAGGCATGTGTGAGTGCTCATATCTTCTACACCGTCTGTTGCCCCATGGTGGTTGTCATGTTTTCGCAACAAATCAGAGCCCAGTAATGCTGTTCTTGGATTATTTCCGCTCACATGCTTATTAAAATGCAAGTTTATAAGTTTCAAAATAGAAAACACATTGAGTCCAACACTACCAGATGGATAGAGCATTGACCTTAAAATATATGTGGGATTTGGTTAAGAACAGGGATGGTTGTTAGCAAGCACTTTTTGCTGTTTACAAGGCGTGACTCTGCCTACTGATTAGTCTTTCTAAGCTTGAGGCCAATAACTCTTCATGATGAAGTTATTAATTCAATGAAATCTTCGTGAAAGAAAGTACAAGGCCAAAATGAACTATCTGGACATCTTGGACATGGGATATACATGCAGGCTGGAATTTCTCACGGGTGCATAGAAAGCTACAAAGATGAAGGTTTTTCTGGAAATCCATACCAAACAGTTTGTGGAAAGATATACTGGTATCTTCACAGCTTGAATGCAGGATAGGGTGCGGAAGAGCTTTTTGGAGGATTGCACAGCTGATTGCTACAGGGGAAATGAGGGCTTTAACTTGCCGAGGTGCTCCGCTCCTATGTACCAGGCAATCCTTTGAAATCCTTATGGTACTGGCAACCCCACAGAGGAATGAGGTGCTCCACCAGGGAGCCAGCAGTATGGAAGAAGTGCCTTTAAATAATTCATAAAACTCCTAACAAGCAGTTGCAGGCAAGAAAGCATCACTTTTAACAGTCTTGCTTGATTTTGTAACAACTGGGAATATAAATGTCAAACTGTCATTTCCCAGTATATTTATTATTTATATTTATTATTTCCATGTATAGCTTTTTCATGCCATAATTCAATGATATAAGCATTTACAAGCACTGGCTCTATTTAGCTTATCTTCCTTATAGTACTAAAAATATTTTAACTAAAACAATAAAAATTATCAAGCAACTTATTTTATCTTGATATGGGATTAAATTCCTTTTTTTCTCAGTCCTAGTATAATGTAATTAAACTGGTTTTCATGTATACAAGATAAATATGCAAAGGTAGCACATGCAAAAGCCAATCTGCTAAGAAAACTTGTTTCTTCATTTGAATGGCAAAATTCAAAGTTCACAATTCATAAAAAGAGCCCTGGGAGACTAACTGAAAGGTGTTTGGGGAGACTGGGATCACTGCTACTGATCTCTGGGTTCAAAGCCAGTTCAGATTCCTAGGTCCGTCTCCAGGGATGAGGGTCATCAGTATTTCACCAGGACAGGCTAAAAGGTCAGACTCCTCTGTACACTCACATGCAGACTCATTGTTCTGACACCGCTACTGAGGAGCTTGAAGACCTGCAACACTATTTTAAACAACAGGTATTTTGATTTACTTTTCTTTTTTCACTGAGTTTAGCACCCACCACAAAAGATGCAAGATTATCAATAACAGGAGCCTTTTAGTTCTTCCATGCATCAACTACAATTTAAAAAATAAATTATTTGGCATTGACAGGAAAAGGCTTCCTCAGCATTAACTCTGTCAAGCCCAGGGGTTAATTGCTCAAGGACAGGCAGGTTGCACTGGCACAAGTGATGGTGTGAACTGGGGTGTCAGATGGTAACAACAAGATGGAAGGGCGTGAGAAAAACCTCCCTGTATACTTTGATGTAGCCCACAGAGTACTGTGGGAATAGCAATACTGATTGCTAATGGGTTTGATCCTGCTTAAGTGTAACTTTGTCCTTCAGAGCTTTCTGTGTCAGCAAAAATGCCCTGAGCTTTTAGACCTGATAAATTCTCATTTAAATACTGAATGTTGCTTCTTTCAAAGTGATTTGTCCTTTTTGAGTATGTGGGTCCTAAGCTCTGGTGTGGGTAACTTTGTTCATGCATGTCCATACAAATGTCATGTAAATGTAGTGTTTAGTGCAAGCTCTTTGGCTTTGCATTCATTTTTATAGATTACAAGTTAGCATAAGCTCACTCGTTTCAGATGGGACCAACCTGCTTACATATAATATTTAGCCTATGAGGATGTAGTGATGCCAGCCTTCTGGCTACATGCTGAAGGCTGAAATGCCTTTTGTCTATGAAGATATATGTCAATGTATCCAGACAGGCTGCAAGTATAATTTTTTCTTCAGAAGAGTCAGGGCTATATTATTTTGTGCTGCTGGGGTTTGGTTTTGGTTTTTAGTTTAAGAAATGCTTTTACAAGAAAATCTGCTTGCTTTGCTTTAAATGTTCTTCAGATGAGGACACTTGCATTTTGAATACAGGATGTAATTTTGTCCTCTGTGAGAATGGCTTGCAGTAAATGTACTGAGCTATTGCACTTCTGCTACTTTAGTATCTGCCCTGCTGTATCAAATGAGATGTCAGGGCATGAGCAAATGTCTCAAGCTGTCTCAGGCACCCAGCTGGGAATGTGCCACCTCTGTAGGAACTCTTCCTTTATACAGTGAACAATTTCCCTACTTTTGTAAGTAAAGCAGGAACTGAGGAGAAGTCAAACTTCCAGCTTGAGGAAAGTTAAGACTGAAGAGAGCCTAGATGCTATGCAGAAAACCTACAGAACCAAAGTGTTACTAGACCTTCTGCAGAAGTCAGGATGATAACCATTTACAAGGAACAACTTCCTCTTCTTCCTTCTCCCCATTCCCCCTGGATTTTTACTAAGGAAAACAGTCCTGGTGGCAGGAGAGTGCCACAGCCAGTCTGAGCTCTCTTTGAAGTAGGAAGGTTTCTTCACTCTTACAAAGTTGTCTGTTCTTTCATGGCCTGATGCAGGTCATACTGTTATTTTCCTGTTTGACCTCTGTTACTCAGCTTTACCCTCTACATCTACTGCTCAGAACTGGCCTGGTTTAAAGCTCCTCAGTTGTGTAACTAAGAAACCCCATCTTGGCAACTGCTCTTACAGGAGTCTTAAAGATTTGTTTAAATGACATTACTTTCAAATATTGTATCCTTATCAAGTGGAGAGGAAGGGGGTGTATATAGAGAGATTTAGATGTGTATGCCTGCATATATATATATATAGATAGATGAAACAAAATATAGAGGTGAATAACAAAGGTAGTTCCAAAAACGGCAAAAAATGCACTAATTCAGTTTGACATCACAACCATAAACAGTATTAAAAAGGGGTGAATCTAAAATGAAGGTGGCAATACAAGTAATATAAATAATGTATAAATAAGGAGTGGGGGTTTTTAGCATGCTAAAGTAACCTTTGTACCAAAGTAAAAACCTGATTCAAGCTATTGAGAAAATCTGTATATAATCTGGGTTCTGTTATTTCTATGCATAGAAATGTAGATTCCTGTAATACATGCATAATTTACTTCTTCAATTAGCACTGAATATGGCTTGCTTTATTGCCATCTGTGTAAACTGTTTACTTTTTTGTCATTACAAGGTAATGTAGATTGCAGACTTTTTTTAAAGGTAATGTCTCAGAAAAGTGATTTCCTGGTATTTGAGGAAGTCTAGATGACAGAGAACAAGGAAAATAAAATACTTCATGTAGCAATGATTACATTCAGCATATATTCAAACAGATTGATTTACATTTCATGCCTTTTACCCCAATCAAACCAATTATTATTCAAGTTTATAATTTGATACAATCGGGGTACTTGATGCTGAGCAAATAACTATGAAATGCAAGCCCACTTCCAATGGGGTTTCAGGTTAGTTCAGAGGAGAGACGAAACAGTTTATGCACGCACAGTCAACCAATTGATGGTATGCAAGGGAACAGGTATGACATCCTCCTTTCAGTCAGGTTAAATATGGAAGAAAGAAACTCTGCTTTTCTTTAATAAGTGCTCAGTAACAGAAATGAGGCCACAAATAATTTCATCAGGTATTTGAAGAGCAGAAGTTGAGCCATGTGAACTGATGGAGTTACCGAAGCATCCAAGTGCAAAGGGAATGATATTGTATGGAGCCTGAATTATCCAAGCATAGTAAGCAAGAAAGCAGAAATTCACAGAAACTGGGAGTACAGCACTGGCAACATGCCTTGAGAGGAAGCCAACAGTGGAGAGCCCGTTCTGCAAAGAGAATTGAAACCCTGAAACAAGAAACTTGTTCTCACTGTTTCCTATTGCTTGAGAGAAATCGGACCTTGATGAAATTGTGCTAGTTGTTTAAAAAGTTCATACAAAAAAAGATCTTGGTAGCTTTCTTATATTCCCTGTCAGGGGCAGTGGGGAAAGCAGCAATAGCTGACATTCAGCAGAAGATAATGCTTTACAGTAGTGTGAGATGTAGTTATTTATAGTTTTGTCCAAAGGGGTAAGGATAGGTGCAGAGACTTGCAGCCAGGGAGCAAACCTGTCAGATCAGGGAAGTGAATTTTTGGGCTAAGCTGTGGTCCTCTGCCCTTGCCAGGGCTGATTATCAGTATGATTTACACATGTTCCATGGGATGCCCCATCTGTGGAAAAATACTCTGTGGAGTACTGTACTGGAGGAGTTTCATACTAAAAATGATTGCATCACTGGCTGTGGCTCATGGCAAAGAAGCAATAGGTTTGGGTAGCTGCACCAGGACTAAGCAGTTTACAAGGTGGTGAAACATTTGCTTCTCCCAGGATGAGTTTTCCCCACCCTTCTTGAGTGTGGCCAATTCAGGGTCCTCTCAAAGAGAAGGATTCATTTCAGCTGCATTCTGCTCCCCCTGTAGCAGTGATTGTCCCTTTCTTATCCTAGTTTGCTCTCCTCCATCACTCACAACACATGTGCCTCCCCTGCACACGCAGCATGCAGTGCTAAATTCTGGTCATGCTGAGTGGGTAGAAGTGGGTGAGTTGCTGTTGTGCTGGAACAGATGGTGTCTGCAATGCAGCCACCAGTTATGTGCATGTGTTGTAGGAGGTTGCTAAAGGAGAAGGGGAAAATTTGTATGTTTTGTTGAAAAAGCTGGTTATTTTTCTCTTGTTTATTGGGATTGGAACAATTAGAAAGCTGAGGTTAGTTTGTTGGGTTTTCAGTGGCCAGTGGTTGTCAGTTATTTGGTTTATTTAGATGATCTGTGTTACCTTGGCACATTGCACCTAGGTAACCCGATGAGGATGGGTGAGAGGAATTTAACCAATGATTTTTTGTGTCTTGATAACTTGCAAGTACCCAAATTTCTGGACAACAGTCCACAAACTTCCAGGTGTTCCCATCTTCTACTGTTATCTCCCCATCACTTATTGCAAGCAAGACCCCTCTTCAGGTCACCTGCCACTCACACCTTGCCAGCCCAGCCTGGTACCACAGCCTGCAAGCTGGCCCATTTCCCCCTCTCCCCCAGAGTGAAAAGCCTGTAGCCACCCACCAGGTTTCTTCTCCTGTGGATCCCTGGAGCCTCTCAGTCTCCTGCCTCTTACCAAAAATTCCCTAGGCCTACAAGTCCCTCCTCAGGCAGCTGCAGCACTGAGAAGGTCCTCACCAGCCCCTGGCAGAGATACCACCTGTCCCTGCTCCAGGTGCTGACATGCTGTGCCCCTGTCCTTGCAGACACCCCCTCTCCATATGGAGGTGTTTTAAAAAGCGCAAAGGAGCCTTTGAGGGCAGTGGCTGGCTGGCAAGTCACCCCATGGGCGTTGGTGACTGGTAGTGGGCCCCTCCTGGCCGCTGGATTTGTAACCCTGCTTTGGGTTTTGTGGCACTTTGGATATGTCTCATGAGATCCCATTGAATTCACATGTGCTGTTGGTTTTACTTTATGAAGAGCATCAAAGGTTGGTTGGTTGGATGTGGGTTTAAGAAGTTTTTATGTAGTCATAATGACTATCTTGATAAAAATGCTTTTTCTTTTGGTGTTTCATTTGTGGTGGATATGGGTTTTTAGCTTAAGAGATTTTAATCTACATAGAATCATAGAATGGTTTGGGTTGGAAGGGACCTTAAACATTATTTGGTTCCAACCCCCACGCCATGGGTGATGATCTGGCAAAACTTGGATGAGGAGATAGAGTATTCATGTCCAGCAGCTTGCAAACAATTTTTTTTCTCTTTTTTTTGTATGCAACAGATTGCATATGTCCCTTGAAGACCAGTGGTAGTGACAGTAGGCACTGGATTCCCTTGTTCACTTGTGCAGCAAAGAAGTCTGACTTCTTGGGAATTGCAGCACAAGCTTTACTGACTTCTCAGTAATGTTGTACTGTGAGCTCCTATTCAATGAGATTAGAATATAATTCGCGTATGTTGTATGGTTTGCAGCTTAATTTTTCATGCTGAGAGGTGTAAGGTATTTATCAACTGGTTTACTAGATGAGATCTCTGCCTGCACCCCACTGTGCTCTGCTGTGTGTGGAGGGAGGCTGACAACTCTGCCTTTAGAAAAGCTTTCCTTGCTCAACCCCATGACTAATGCACATAATTATTTTTAAAACAGCTTTGGTTGCCACTGCAGTACGCTTTCATGTGCACAGAGAAATGTGTATTTATGTTCATCTGGCATTTGTGAACCCCAGGGTTCCATGTAAACCTTACTCTTACTCTGCTGTTTAAATAAATACTTTGCAGCTCTAGTGTCACAGTGGGGAGTCAGTTATTGTGATCTGGACAGCCAGACATACAAGCAGTGAGTGTAAAAATATATAAATAAAGATAAAAACTTAAAGATACCTAATTTCATGGCACATTATTAAACTCCTGTATTACCTAAGTCTCCTGAGATTGTTCTGTTTCCCTCAGTGACCAATTATTTCTCTGTTCAAAATGTAGCTGGATGCAGAAGAAAAAAAAAACTGAAACAAACACGTCAAAACAAGAACAAGAAGGAGGAGGATCACAAAACAAAACAAAGAAACCTCAAGCCTCTCTCAGATTTTATATCCTTGTATGGCAATGAGTTAAAAACTAGATTGATTTGGTGTGGTCTTTTTTCATGAGTTGGTGATGGTGGTTGCTTGTAACTTGCTTGCTAACTGCATGTTCACATATAATTAGATAATTTGTTCCAGTGCTTTTCTAGGAATTACAATTGAAACCACTTGCCCTAATATCATTGGACATTTCAGTAATTTTTTTAAGATGACCATCTTGCTCTTCTCTTTTCCCATTATCCAATGCCATTCCTTTTCCAAGTGCTCAAAAAAAATGCTGGCGGTTCTAACAAATTCTCCCTGGGTGCATTTCCTAAGGTCTAGCCAGTTAAACAAGCTTTTAGGCATTTCCTACCTTACCAGACTACTCTATGGCCTGCTCTTTTCTGGTAGCTCTTTTCCCCTTTCCATAGGTGTTACACTTCAGCCTATCCACGTCCCAGATGAGTCCTTTTCAGTGAATTTGTGCAGAGTAACATGAATTGCTCTAATCCTTAGGGCTACCTGCTCCCTTTCCCACTGAGAAGTGATCATTATCATCTTGCTAATGTATTAATTTACATACTTTCCTGATAATATTGTGGTTCTCTGGGCCTGTTCTCTGTCTTGAGCATTTGATTTTACCCTTATAAATTCATGCTCTTCTGTCATGCTTCTGCTGAATAACTTACCCTATGTCCTATTTTTCTTATTCTTCTCAAGTTTCAGGCTGTTTCTTAGCTCCTAGCAGAGCCAAGTTGCTCTCCTGCTATGCTTCCTCCGCACTGGCAGAGCGTGTGTGTGTGCTTTTAATACAGTTTCTTCAGAGAGCTACCCATCCTCCAAAACTCCCTCTTCCCTCTAACTTTGCAGAAAATCATTGCCATCATATCCCAACAAGCTTTTGAATCTCTTGCCTGCTTCATAGCTTTGAGCTGGAAAGAAAAAGGCTACCAAGTCTTCAGTTAATGCCTTAAAAATATTTTTTAAAAAAATTAAAACTATTTACCCAATGCTGCTTGTCAGATGACCTGTAGCAGAACTCTCATGTGTCTCATGCTGCTTTCATTTTCATGACTAAGTAGAGACTTCTAAGTTTATCCTGTCCCCTGTCAGAATAAAACCAGAATATATATATATTAAAAAAAATATTCTTTGACACACCAAGCTATTATTTTATTCATGCTGGCCCTTCCTAAACAACTATAAACTCGTTTCATAATTGTCTAGTCACATGTCACCTATCAAGCTTTTGGTATTCTAATTGCCTTGTAATCAATTACTTCAGTTCCTTTACAACTGGTCAGTTTTTTAAAGGAAAGTTTTCCTCAGAGTGTTTTTATTTTTAAAACAAATTAAAAAATAAAAATAGTAAGTTTTGCTGAAAAACTTTTTATTTTCATGTTGATG
This sequence comes from Oxyruncus cristatus, assembly GCA_013399855.1. Taxonomy (NCBI): domain Eukaryota; kingdom Metazoa; phylum Chordata; class Aves; order Passeriformes; family Cotingidae; genus Oxyruncus; species Oxyruncus cristatus. Next base: position 499,986 of record VXAY01005287.1, on the reverse strand, counting down.
CACTTTATGGTCAAATTAATCCCAGGAAAGTTGTTGGCTTTCTTTGCATTCTCGGTGCACATTAAGTATGGAGCACAGAGGGAGCCTGACATAAAGAGGTGGGAGAAGCCTCCGTGTGTGGCAGTGAGACAGGAAAAGCACAGTGGTGTCAGGGTCAGCAGATGGCTATGGTGAATAGAAGGGACAGGTCATCCTCCCTGAATAGCCCTAAGTTCTGTTCATATTTAAAAACAAACAAACAAAAAACAAAACCAGAAAACAAAACAAAAAACCTCACACACCAAGATCTCTAACTTAGTTCACTCATCTAGCCCGTGGAACAAACACACAGTAAATGGTTTGACATGTCCTTCTCACCACCTGAGACTTTCATCTGTCCTGAGCTCTAATGCTGCTATAGCATTAGCTCAGTGGGAGACTGCTGAGGAGGCTCTCATCCTTCCTGGAGCATGTCTGCTGCTGCTTGGTGAGCACACAGGAAGAAGCCCAACAGTTGACTGATGCAAGCACTGGAAATGCAGCTGGCAGAGAAGCATGAGGGAGCTGCTGTGTCTGGTCTTGGTCATACCAGGGCACTTAGCTTGTACCTGTGCCTGCTCTGAAGGTTGACCAGCAGAGATGAGAAGCTAAGCAAGTGGTTCCCCTTAATTCTCATTATTTAACCTATTCTGTTTAGCGGCAGCTAAGCATAAAAACCCAAAAAGTTTCAAAAGAAGGTTATTGTGAATTCATCGGTCTGTTTTCTTTTGCTTTGCAGCCCACAGCATTGATTACCTCAAGTAAAATATGTCGTTGTGACATTTTATCCCCTTCCTTGAAAATGGATCAAGGTAACCAGCTGGCTGGAGAAGCAGGTTACCTCAGCTGTATCCTGCCTCACCAGGAGCTCCTGTGAAATCTCTTGGAACTTTGGGCCAGCTTGGATTTTATATGGGGTTTGTTGTAGGGGTTTTTTTTTGTACATCAGTTTATTACTCATAATGAATCCAAGAACAATAAAGATGAATTTCCACGGTCACCATCCCTCTCTTTCAAGGGTGCAACACCGTAGTGCATGCAGTGATTTTTCAATGCACCAAACATCTTTTCCCTCTTCTGCTGATGAAACCATGAGCTGAGGAGCAGATCTGTGCGCTAAAAACAACTTACTGTCCAATCCACCTGGCCTGTAAAACAGGAAAACTACTTTGCTTGCTGTTTTCAAAGTGCAAGGTGGGATTCTGAAAGCTGACCTAAATGATTTCTGTTGACATTTCTGTTGGATAAATTGGGCTTTCACAGTTCTTGTGGAGAGTGCTAGTCATTTACAGCAGTAAAGAACTTCTCACTGTGAAAAAGAATACATCCAATAGAAATAATGATTTTTAGTCAATTCAGGCATCATAATGCTTTCTGAATTATATTTTAGTTTTTACCAGACAAACTCTTCTGCCTGACGTTGCCCATGGGGAGCAGTATCCCTATACCCGGTGAGGAACACTTTATGTGAGCCTGAGTGGGAGCCTCAGTGTGCAAAAGAGACTGGTCTCGAAAATGCTGAGGTACAGGTCTTATCAGGCCCTCAGTGGCACTTGGAGCTAAAACCACTCCCTGTATTATTTTTTTTCATCCCCACTTTCATCTCATTTTCCATGAAAACTATTAACAATGTGACTTTTTTCATCACAAGTTTTCCCTCAGGCTAGAAATTCATTTGCTGCACTCTTGAAATTCTTTTTTGTTAGACACCAGGGGAGGAATGCAATATCTGAGCCTGGGATACTGAAGTAGCACATGTGCAATATTCCAACAAGCAATTGGAAAGTGAATCTGTTGTATTTCCACCCCTCAGCAGGTGACATTAATGTGCAAAGTTGAAATAAATCCAGGTGAGTTCATGGATTTATGATCAACACTTTTGCAAGTTGTTTACTTAGTAATCAGAAAGGCTAATGATGATTAGTTCTGTCTGGAAATATGCTGGCCTGCAATAAGTAATATTTTTATCCCCTTGCATAAATGAATTATATCTTAAAGCAGTGAAGGGCTTAAAAAGTAAACAAAATCTTTCCTTCCAGCTGTGTATATGCTTCTGGAAGCCTTAGAGACAGTCTGTGGTTTTTTTAAACAGCAATAAGGGCATTAAAAGCTAAGCCTGTTGGAACACTTCTGCAAACAGCCATTTGAAAGAGAAATGCCATGAACGGAGCCAATCCAGAGCAGCAGTTTCAGCCTGGCATGGCCATTACCTGAGTTAAGTGCCAAGTGGTGCAGGCCCGTTTTTACAAGTGTTGAGAAGTTCCCTGGAGCCCATGAGAAGGAATGGAAGGCCTTTGTGTTCCCTCCCCTTCACTCTTTCCTTTTTCTGGTTTCTAGATGTGCAGTGTCTTGAGACAGCAGGAGAGCATGTTTATCCTGAGGCAGCAAATGGGGGGTTCACAAAATCTCTTAGGGCTCCTTATTTTCCAACCTCTATGCACTTTGTGCCTGAAACTGGAATAACACCGAAGGGAACATCTGCAACTTGTCAGAGCAGGGAGACAAGTGGCTCCCATGGCAGTGTGGCACCCATAAAACTTATAACACATGCTCAGGCAGCCCAGGTTACAATAGGTCCTTAGACAAGCGTTTTCCCATCCAGTGGAGTGGGATGCCATTTTCCCGGCTACAGTTGTTGCCCAGGTTGATTCAGCAGCTCTTATGAAGGGGTTTGCTGTATTTTAGTCCAGCCAACTCTCTGGTTAAAGAACAAAGAGTGGAGACACACAACACCCTGGGCCAGTGCAGAAGGCAGAGCTAATCCCCAGAGCAAGGACAGGGCCATACCCTCTGTGAAAGGCAGAAGAGGCTGCCAAGAAGGTGCATAAGAAATACTGCCAGCACATAAAGCCACCCATGCTTTGAGGCTGGTGAACTGCAGTGTTACACTCCTGCAAAGCTAAGCAGCAGCAATCAGCAGTGGCCACAGGCAGGGGAAGACAAGGGGTTATGCTGGGCCACTGCTATCTGGTGAATGTCGGAAGCCTGCTGGGAAATGGTCACAGATTAAAAGGGCTGTAAGTGTGGAGCTCACAGGTTTGCAACTCAAGAGGATTGTTTCCTAGAGTGGAGACTGCTTGAAAGGGAAGAGCTGGCACTCCAGGCAATGTTGGTGACGTTGCTATGGCCACCGGGAAAGCGGAGAGGGGGTGCATACAGGAGCACAGAATGGTGGTGACACAACAGCTGCAAAGAAAACCTGTATTAATTATTTGGGGGATAATTCCTGCTGATCAGCAGCACAGAGGAGCCTAACCTCTAGCTGAGGCCGTCCTGAAACCTCTGAAAGAAGTTTACCTGTTGTTTTGCTGCATATGAGCACGGCACCTACGCAGAAGCATAAAGAATGTGTGTGTGTCTGTCTGTGTAGCCTGTGTCCATGTCTGTTATTGAATCGGTGAAGGGGAATTTAGTTAATAACAGAAGAAATGCAAATGTTTTTGCCTCCTTCAGTCCTCTGTAGCCAAGTTGGTATGATCCTCTGCTATGGTGCACTGGGCTTGCACGTAACTGAAAAAATGTTTTCTATTCCCATGTATTATTCTCTGTAAGATTTGAATATTTTATCTAAGGCAGGTTCTTGATACTCACTTACACTCACTTTTTCTTTCCCTTTCCTCCCCCACAGCCCTGAGAACAACTAAGGTGAAAACATGCAGTCGGTATCCAACTCATCTCCTGCAAGCAAGAGGAGTGAGAGATGCTGATGAAAGCTGGCTGTAATTGGAAAAAAACTGTTGTGTGGAGAGGACAAGTCTGGGAGACATGTAAAAAGTCTTTGTGTTTGCTTTAGTGCTTAGAAATATGTGGATAATTTATACCTGGGATGAGAGGTGCCACTGTTGCAGAAAGGCACGAAGACAGAGAAAACATTTTTACTGGGAGGTTTTCTTGCATTAAGTGTTCTTTAATTTCAGTATCTGCTGCATACAGCATCTTGGTGCTTAACAGGGGACACATTCTCAACTTTAAGAAGAGTGGCTGAAAGGTGACATGTTTCTGTACAGCTCATCTTGCAGCTAGTCTTACCTACTGGCTTTAAAGACCACTGTGGCTCCCAAAGTGCTTGGGAGGGAACCCTGTCACTGGGACAGGAACTGGACGCACCACTTGATCCTCTGTAATAATGAGAATTTCTAAGTGGTAAATGCCTCGTGTTGTGCCAAATCGCCTTGCCACTTCTAAGTACAAAACTTTCCTTGGAGCAGTGGGTAAGCAAAGGGGATTCTCAGACTGCTCAGACAGCAGGTTTTACAGCTGTTTTGCGGTCTCTGCCACTTAATGCAATGGCTTAATTTATGCAAGTGGAGGGCTAGAACAAGAAAATAACCCCTGGAAGGCTCTGAAAATGGCCAGCAAGGTGGTCGTGGGCTCATCTCAAAGCTCCACTTGGCTGGAAAGGGAGGGATCCTAGAGGATCCTAGAGGCTGCCTAATCTTACATGTGGCATGAGCCTTCCTAACAGCCTCCCAGTTCCCAGGGAAATCCCAGCACTGTGGAAATCAAATGGCTTCACAAAAGTGGAGGGTTATGTTGCGGGTCTTGAGCCACACCATATATGTTTTTTAGTCAGGATGTTCAGAAATGAAATGTTCTGCTTTGAGAACCTGGGCTTTGTTCTCTTGCTGGGGCTGAAGCAGTTTCAGCATCCAAAGTCCAATCACCAGCATTTCTGCAGTGTCCAGGACAGATTCTCCTCCATTAACAGTAGCAGATGTCACTGGTGGGTTTGCTGACTTGACACAATGGAGAAAACTCACCCTTTGGTTTTTGTCCCATGTAAAGACAGTGAACATTTTGAACTGCATAATTTTTCTGGCTATATTGTGCCAGCTGGACAAATATGCTTTGTCCACTACCCTCCCCCTTGACACCTTGCTGGGGATAAAGATTTGCTCTGTTTATTTCTGTGAATAAATTGGAGGGGTGTGGTCTGCTCTGCTCATTGATTTTTGTCATCTCCTTGATTTGTGTTGTGGCAGCTGATCTTCTGGAGTATGCACAATCTTTAATTACAGCAGTTATCAAGCGTTTAGATGGTGAGAAGGTCAGCTCACTGCTGAAGAGCCCAACTGGTCTTTCAGTTTTCCTCTTTCGGTTTTTCTTTACTGATGGAGCACCAACGACGCTTTGGTAGCAGAGATGGGTGCTTGCAGGAAATAACTCATCACTAACTTTTGGGAGCTTGCATCACTTGCTTCTGTGCAGCACGTCCTCGGGTCCCACTGTTTCTCCCGGGCACTAATGGTTTCTTCTTTTCTGACCTTTTATATCTCCCTTCTCCCAGCAGACCCAAAAGCGGTTCAGCACATGCTCTGATGCTCTGTGCTCTTCTTAAAATTCTTAACACTGAGTAGTCAAGTAGCTGCACATGGAATGAAAAACAGAGCCTTAGTCCAGCTCCTCAGTGCTGGGGGATACGATTGTGGGATTTTTTCTAGTTACAAACTCTTTCACTCCCAAGTTGCCTTCAAGTTGCAGCCATACAGGCAGTTGCAAGTTTCACTATATAAGTAGTCTTGAGTTTTTTAATGGGAAATGATTGTGATGAAAAGCTGAATGTTGCAATGGCCTTCAGAGAAGCACAAATAACCTTCTCGAGGAAGAGGAAAGGTAACACATGACAGAATTGCAAAGCTGGTATGTTGTCCTTCTGCACTGCAGACCCAGGTAAATGCAGGGGGTCCATGTAAATGTTCTTTTTCCTCCTGACACTGAGCCAAATTGTAGAAAACTTCTGGTTTATCTTTCTGTTGAAGCAGTCTGGAGCATCAGCCGCTCAAAGTACATCTTCTTTTATTTATATGCATTTACTAGCTTTAGTGCAAAGGTCATCTCAAACAGCGTACAAAGAAACCTTTTCTCAAAGAAAATTCATTCGTATGAACCCAGACTTGTGGTTTTGAACGTTTTCTCTCTAGATGCAGGAAATAAACCTCAGAGCAAGCTCCCAACTTCAAGTCATGATTTCTCTCAAAATTAGTCTTTTTTTTTTAAAAAAAAAAAAAAGAAAGAAAATAAAAAAATAATAAAAATGTGCCAATCCTTAGCAGTACATTATTTTTTTGAAGATTAAAAACTTGCTCAGAAGAAATAGACAACCTAATAGGGCCATCTAGTGATACCACAAGTGACAAGGCACAGCAAGGACCATGGCAGATCCCAGCCTAATTGCCAGTCTGCTCCATGCAGCAGAAGAGGAACCAAGAAAGACAAGCTAGTGCCTGTGTTCCCAGGCACGCTAGGGTCCCCATCAGAAACTGGCCTCATAGGTCTCTTTACAGCACCTAGCATCCTGAAGCACCCGGATGGACTAATGCTATTTTAGGGAGAGGAAATCCATCATGGGTCTTGTGAAAGTCTGCAACAGATTCTGCCTCCTAAAGCTCAGATTAATACCTTATCTGCAAAAGAATGTTACCACATTGTTTTGAGGCAAAACTGTAACTAAACCTAGGTGGGTTTGGCTTTTTTTTTTTTGTTTTTTTCTTTTTTTTTTAAGGGGATCTNTGGTGTTTTTTTGTTGGTTTTTTTTTGTTTTGTTTTTGTTTTTGTTTTTGTTTTTGTTTTTTGTTTTTTTCTTTTTTTTTTAAGGGGATCTGACAAACCATATAACTACTTTATTGTTTTTTGCTGCCTGATTTCTCCATGCTTTACAGGCAGTGTAGCTATCATACTTCAGGCTGCACCTTTGCATAAAAAGCCTGGCATTTAGCTATGCTTCAAGGAAAGCCATTTATTTCTCCTATCCATTTCCCTACAGCCAGACACACCTCACCTCCTCAGTCGTAAAACAGTACACATGACAGGGTTCATGCCTGAGGAAGCAAGAAAAAGCCTTGAGACAACAGAGTTAAAATACTGAGCAGATTCACTGGTTTCTTGTGGAACTCGCACAGGGGCTGTTTAGCCAGACACTGTGGTCACCTTTTGCGGGAATACCGGTGGGTAAAACCATCTTGCCCGCTCACCCTATGAGCATTTGGTGGGGGGCAGTTGTGTTATAAGCCCATTCAATGTCTTAGATGGGGACAGACCATGAGGTCTTAACCTTTTCAGAAGTTGGCAAATTGGCCTAACAGAGCTTTAATATATATTTTCTCCTGCGAAAAAGCTGAGCCAGGTCAGCCAAGGCAATCTGTTTTGGCAGCCCACTGTTTCCTGGGACTGTGGGAATGTGTGCATGTTTTCCAAGGAGCAAATTTGGTTTCAGTGATCATCTGATGAAGCCCACGCTTCATGTGCAAGCTGCTTTCATCAAGCACGATGAAGGGAACTTGCACTGAGACCTGGCAGGGCTGTGCCAGGGGTCCCTGTTGCTCTGACAGGTCATGGGGGCTTTCTCGGGCAAAAGGGTGAAGCCCTGCTGGCACTATGTCACATCATTAGTACAGGAGGTTGATGAAAATTGATTTAACTTCCCTTGTGCTGCCTGTTACATTCACTTTTTCTGCGATTCTCAGCTCAAATAATAGCATGGGTCTGTGAGTGTCACATTTGTGTATAACTTGTACAGATTTTAAATGCAAAGACGCATGTGTCCTGGGCTTTATTTGAGCCTACTTCTAATTATGAGGAAAATGAAATTAAACAGTCTTCAGAGTCTCTTGCTCCACAAGAAGGCAGAATCTCAAAAAATGAGCAGTTTCACTCCATGCTCTCTTTGCTGGGTAACACTAATATTTGCAGAGATATATTATGTTTGATCAAACATTTTTCATTACTTAGAACAAAATCTCCACTAGTAAGTCTTTAAACAGAATTTTTTTTTTTTTCTAAATCTGAGTTTTGCTCCTAGAAAGACCTGAAAATATCCCTTCGGTTTCCCAATGCCATGGGAAATGCATGGTCACCATCTGTTTTGTAGGTCAATGAAGTGGTAGGAATGGATCTTTTTTTGAAAATTCAACAGCAGTGTCAGGAAAATGAGCAGGACCCTGACTCTGTGGCCTGCTCCAGGAGCTTGAGCAAGACTCTGTATCATTATTAATATCTACTAGTCCCATGAAGTCCCTAAAGAATAACATTCCACATGATCTTTTGGAAAATTATGCATCTGGCCAGCTGTTGTCTGGCATATGCTGCCCTAAGTATGATGTACTTTTGTTTTCTGTCTCTTGTTTGTAGGAACTGCTGCACTGGACTCTGGGATCTCAGAGTTACCCAAACATGTCCAAGGTGCACTGCAGAGGGACCTTCAGACCTCAGATGCCACACAGCTAAAAACAAGCATCAGTCACCACGTCTCCTATTAGGGGTTTTACTGGGGCACCTTGGCAGTGTATCATAAATGAGCTACTGGACATGGGCTCAAACACTTGGGTTTAAATTTATTCACTCAAACGCAACACCTTCTTTTCTCTTCCAGCAGGCTGCCCGCTTTCTTCCCACAGCAGCGATGCCAATGAATACAGCCTTGCAATAAGGTGCCATGCTGTGAACACTGGTGAAAGGGGTGAGGGATGTGCCCTGCTCTGCTGCAGGTGTACTTGCTAACCAGCAGTAAAGGAGTCAGGCCAGTAGGCAGCAATGCCTGAAACCTGGACAGAGAGCCTCCCAGGCAGAGAACCTGGCTGGGTGTAAGGGGCAGGCAGGTGGGCAGGAATGGAAAGCTATGAATCCTGTTGGCTGAGGTGGAGTTTCCCCAGAGTTTTTGTCCATTCAGTCACCTTGTGCCTGTTCTCTCACTGGCAGCCGGAAAGATCAAGCCTTGGGTATAGATACACACAAAGGCTCTCCTAAAGTTACGCCTGTTCCCTGAGCAGGGAAGGTTCAGAGGTTTGCCTGCTGCAGTCAGAAACTATCAGAGAGGCACAGATGCTATCCCAATTTTTTTGCTAATGGGGGGTGGTTCGTACGTTTATGTTGCCTTTTGAAAGAAGCTTGATTTAACACCTAAGGAGTTACAAGAGTGCCATGGCGATGTCTTTCTGTTCCTTGGAGCTGTGACACCTTGAAAATAGCCTCCCTCTCATAGTCAAATTGGCAGCTTTCATGCAAAGCTCTACATGCCATTTAATAAAGGTCTGAATGACCTTCATTAGGCCAAGAGGTTTTTCTATGGCAATGATGCCAGGGAAATTGCAGGCTCTTCTTTGCATTTATAACACAGTAGAGTTGTGATGAAGGAAAGGATGTGCTGTAGGCCGCCCAGCATGCTAGATGACTCTGGGCTTACAGGCAGGCCACACCAGCAAAACCAGTATCATTTTATTCAAAATCCTTCTGATCTGCTGCACTGGGTACGACATAGCTGGCTTTGTCACCCAGCTATTGCAGAGTTGCATCTGCTCCTACATTTCCTGTAATACACAGGAGATGTATTGCAGAGCAATACACACGAGAGCATCCCGCAGGTGAGGAACAGGGGAAGCAGGAGGTCAGCACCTTCTACTGCTACTAGAAGCTTCTACTCTAGCCCTAGCAGGACAGAGTGACTAGTTTGCACCAAGTAAACTGAGACATGACTTGTCTCAGGGCAATGCTAACTTAGAGTATGTGGCTGGGTTTATAAGTGTCATGGGTTCACTTGTTCTAAAAAACTAAACAAGGAATTTTCCCTTCCCCCTGCCCCGCTGTGTGGGAGGGATGTTTGAATGGGCAGGCTGGGTTTGCCTTGGGTATTTGACTAACACAAAAGAAATGGCCAGTAGATTGACATTCCAGGCTAAGGGGCTAGTAGACTCTTCTTTTTGTTTTTTGGGGTTTTTTTTTTCTCTCTCCATGAAAGGGGG